>CM053785.1:582238167-582838167 GCA_028749045.1 Cupressus sempervirens
ACCTGAAAAGTATAGATTTGAATTCTTGAGGTAAACCTACCTAAATTTTGTAGAGTTCAAAGTGGAGAAGACTTTAATGTCTTGTTAGTTGGTCCTTTTTTAATGATTTTCAAAATACCCATAATGGTTTGTAGTTGATCCCTAGGTTTTCTAGCATTATAAAAGGTAGTGGAAATCATTGTTAAATCAAGAGCCAACACATTGATCCATGAAAAATTTAGTCCAAGCACCGATGATCATGTTTATGATGATGACCTCAATTTTGTTCATGATGTACCTCTACTTGAGAAGGCATGTGAGCCCCTTTATGAAGGCTCCCAAATAGAACTTCTCTATGTTATTTTATTGTTGGTGAACTTGAAATTTATAATGGTTTATCCAACATGAAAATGTCACGTATGTTAAGGTATGCCATATTACATGTGATTATAGCTAACAAAGTGTAAATCATGTACCATCAATATTGTTTATATTAACAACTTATACTTTTGGTGTAGATTGATAGGTGAGTTTCTATTACCACCATCGAATATTCTACCTCACTCATACCGATAATTATCTACCACTATGAAAGATATTGGAATGGAGTATCAAGAAATAGATTCTTGTCACAATGATCATATTATAAATTATGAAGAATTAATTTTCCGTACAATTCCATGTATTTCATACGAGTAAATATTAAATAGATCAAATAATAAAAAGGGTACCTCACAAGATTCTTCATTACAACCCCATTATTCCACGTATGCAATGGTTATTTAGGTGTAGTAGCTTGGTGCAACTTATGGATTACCATGCCCACAATAGAATTCAAGATGATGTTATTTGAATGCCTATGAATGGATTGACATGTATACACATAGAAGAAAAGTGACCACACTTCAAAGAAGAACATTGAAATCTCAAGCTTTCATTAGTAACAGATGGTGTCAATCCATTTAGAGAAATGAGATTTGTTTACTTGGTGTGGCCTATTTTTTTTATCAACAATAACATTCGTCCATGGATGATGATAAAGAAGGAATACATTATGTTGACAATGATTGTTCCAATTATTTTATCATTTAAATTTATCTACATGTACTTATAAATCTTGTTGTAAAATGGTCACAATAATAAAGTTAACTAATGTTGTTGTTTATTGAAGTAGGTAGGTACCAAGTTAAATATATTCATGTATATATTGAGCCTCTTATTGATGAGTTGTTGGAGTTATGGAATGGAGTCACTATGTATGACATCTTTAGACCAATTAGACAAAGGCAATTCAATTCCATGTAATTCTTGTATGGATAATGCATGATGCCCTAGGGCTAACACATTTTTATGGTATGTTATAATGAATTTAATTTGTGCATGATAATTCTTATTAAAATCAACATATTTAATAATCCAACTATATGGTATCTTGTAGGTCTTCAAACAAAGGGAAAATTTGCATGTTTAGTTTGTGGACCAAAGATAAAAAAATTTCATTCAAAAAGTTTAGGAAAGAAAGTGTTTGATGAGTATAGGAACTTCTTTCATAGGAATCATAAGTATCAAAGAACAAAAAATTATTTTTAATGTGAAAGAAGAGACTACGTGAAAGCCATGAATAATGACACCCCACCTATGGATGTTGGAATAATAGAATTATCCATTGAGGTAATCGCATTCCAACAAATGGTTTATGTTTGGAATTTGTATATTTTAATTGTTTTTTATTTACTAATTAATTGTAAAGGTTGTCAACCCATCACTAACCACCTTCCAAAGGGACTATGAGCAGCTATAAATTGTGCATTTGTTTGATGAAATGCATATTGGAAAGAATATAATAGAGACATTGTGGAAAACATTGGATGGAAGGTGTGACAAAGAAAAATTAGTCACTTTTTTTAGTGATATTAATGACTCTAATCACGTATTGAAGAATTTCATTCACTCAAATAGCAATGGAGATTGGATTAATATAAGTGCCTATCTTTGGTTATTAACAGAGGAACAAAGTGATTCCTCAAAGGATTTCATTTGGAAAATTTGATTTTCCATAAGATTTTTCTGGGAACATAAGCAATCTCATAACAAAGAAAGGAGAATTTGGACCAAGGTTAAAAATGCATGATTGGCATGGCTTCATCAAGGTAAGTCATGTTCATCTATATTTACAATATAATTTTTAACTACATGTATGATTCATTGTATTATTTTTGAAAATAATGAAATGATCACTTTTTTAATTATTGTAATACATCTCTCCTAAAGAAATTTGACAATAACATCAAACAAGTGATATATGATCTTGGAAAATACATGAGGTAAGAAATGATATATTTATTCAATTTATTGTATATAATTATTATATTCTTGTCTTTATATAGTTTTAAAGTCTTTAATGCCTTTTAGGTGATTGTCATATAAAGAAATCCATAAAGAAGATATAAAATATTGGAAGAGAAGTATTCCTCATCTAATGTGTGAATTGCAAAAGTCCTTACCTTCATTATTTTCAATGCACAAGAACACTACCTCATTTACCAAGTTGAGGAGATTGAATTATGTGGACCTGTACACACTAGGTCAATGTGGATGGTTGAGAGACACTTGAAATATTTTAAGGATTTATTTTAACAAAGACCACATCTTGGGGGTTATACGGTAGAGGGATATATGGTATACCATACTGTGGTGTACATTACAAAATATCTTCCTAAGATTGTAACAAAGATCCATGTAGGTTGCATTTGGGATCTCAACTCCATTAAAAGATTTGAAAGGGAGTACTTGATGGGGAAAAGTATATTGAGAAAAATGAGAGGCAATAAATTATAAGCTATGTTATTGTAGTTAATTAATTATTAATTTTTAAAATAAATCAATTGTAATTCATCTAATTTTTTTTAAAAACTAGCTGAGAGTGGGATGCACTACATTTGTATATTACAAATAATGAAGACTAGATAATGGTATGGATTGAATGATGTCAACATTTTTTCCACAAATTATTATGGGAAGGTATATCTTCATTAATTAAAGAAGCTCATTGTAATGGATATTCCAATGTTATGCAAAAGGAAATAGATTTAGCATATGGTTAAGAGATCTCCAAGTACATATATATTTTTTAATCACATGTATGTTTATCACTGCAAGATGCAATAATTTTTTACATGTTTGACATATTATTTCAGGTCAAACACCACAAGGCTATGTTCTAAAATGGTCATAAATTTTGTATTAAAAAGTTGGATGACAAGAAGAAAACTTGTGATTCTAAGATAATTACAATCTTTCAGGCATGACTAATATTTCATCTAGAAACCAATTACATCCTTGAGAGCCTCAAAATTGATAATATGGAATTTTGGATGATATAATTGAATGTGACTTCAATTCCTTCAAAATAGTTCTCTTCATCATCAAATGGTATAGGCTATGACTTAATCAAAATGATCTTGATAGAACTATTATTGAACATGACAATTGATTTCTAATGATTAGTACAAAGTCATTTGAGCATTTGAGGATGAACCATATGTTCTTCCAAACCAACATGAGAATGTACTTTACTCGGAGGTTCCACATAGACCAAGTTGGTCATTTGTTGTTAGACATGATCCAAAAGGAAGGATGATAAAGTATAATGCGATGAAAGAAGAAGATATCAAAGAAGTAGAAGATGATAATGATGATGAATAAGAAGAAGAAGAAGAGGATGATGAGGATGATGATGATAACCATGATGACGACGACGAAGATGATGATGATGATGATGATGATGACGATGACAACGACGATGAAAATGATGATAAGGATGCAACGATGATGACGATGAGGATGAGGATGATGATAAAAAATAGGGGTATGCAATCAATTCTTAATCTATTTAATACTAATTTTTGAATATAAATATATTTTTATTATATGTTTACATTAAAGTTTATTCATTATGTATATAATTCCAATGCCATTGCATAAATAATTTGTGATATACATTTCATGTTTTTAATTAATATGTGATACTTATGATGTATGTGATTGTAATGATTGCATATTGTTTATGTTGTCTACTATGTCAATTTGAGTATTTTATCATGATTTTTTTTAATCTAACATAATATAATTGAATTACTTATACAAAATATTGAACCCCTTTCAGGAGCATCCACACACTCTCATGGATTGACAAGTACAAGTCAATACACCCTATATAGATAGTCTATTTAATACAATTGTAAATAGTAAGATTCATGTCTTCTATTATATCTCTCTTGACTGCAAAATATATCTCTTATTACTGTCTATCTCTCTTATTTCATGGAGTGCAAGTACTAGGAAATAACCATTTTTCAAATGTGTCTTTCTCAAGTGAGAAAAACATAGAAAAATAAGAGGAAAATGAACAAGGTATTTTTTAGTGGCTAATATTCGTCAATTTTCTAATTTTAGAAATTTTTGATTGGTAATTTGGCTAATAATTTAAGATTGAACGCAACCTAAATCGCCATATTTTTATAAATTTTATCTCTAAAATATTTAAAATCGCTCAATAATTTATTTTATTAAAAGTTTTATATTCAAAGATTCACCATAATATTGGATATATGATTAGATTTGATTCACCTAAATATTACATATTATTAGAGAAATTAAAATTAATTCACCAATAATTATCATAATCATTAGTTACTTTAGGGATATATTACCAATATTTAGTTTTCACTATTGATTTAAAATATAATGTAATGATACCCATAATATTTTATGAGTTAAAAAATATTCAATTTTCATTTGTAATATTCTATGGTGATTAATGAAATTTCTATTATTATTGAGATTCATCAATATATTCTATAAAAAAAATATGATTTCAAAATAATCACCAATATAAAATATATTTAAAATAAAAAATTGAAAGATTCATGAATATAAATAATTTTTCTTTCCAAAATAATGAAAGATTCACCAATATTTTATATCTTTTTTTGGAGGGGGGTTTCTTAAAGATTACCCTAAAAATGAGACGTGTAGTATGTCTAAAATAGGGAGATCAACTAGAAGTCAAAAGTCTAGAAGGAAATTCAATAAATGGATGAAATTTTATTCTTGTTCAAGGGGATTCATATTCTTATGATTATGAGAGAAAAGGGGACATATAGGTTCCTTTTAGGTACAAACATCTATAGAAACAATGAGTCCCTAAGGAACTTCCTCCAATAAACACTAATTTTTGTGTTAGAGAGAGGATATATCACATAACATTATCTTCATTGCATGTTTTGGGCCTATTTTCTATGGACAACTTAAAAGTCTCTTACAAAAAAGTTGTCGAATTGATGGAGTATGTTGGACCTTGTTACAATTACCAAACTTAGATGCATATTGTTCAATAAATAAATAAAGTATTTGTAGATATGCAATATTGGTAAATTATATACAAGAAAAACACAATAATAAATCTAAAATTATGGCTATATACATTGATGGAAGGCCAAAAACAAAAAGGAATATTGTAGGTTTTATAAATAGTATGCAACCCGTGTTAACTATTATGTGACCCAATTAAATATTTGAGGCACACGATGGAAATCAAGTATTCATATGTGCCATAAAATCCATACATGCAGGAGAAGAGTTTCTTATTGATTAAAATTTGAATCTCCAAGATACAAATGAAGCTACTATAATGGGGGTGAAGGTACATACTATGCACCATTTAAACTAACCTCCAATTAATGAATCAAACACACCTTTTAGTTATTAAGTTTTCAAATTTTTGGCTAATATTTTTATACTTGATCTTTGTTACAATACCACATGGATGAAACACATAGAAGGCATAATGATGATATTTGCACCTCTTCTACCATGAGAAGCTAAGCCACATTGTAATTCTACAAACTTGATAGAAGAAAAATGTAGTTTTTAATGTTATGTTTGGCATTGTTTTGGAGTAATTATGATACTACTAATAATATTGTTGTCACAGATGCATGCTCAGAGAGTAGGAAAGGAACCTATAGAGCCCTCCACCCCACTAGTACATTTGGCCTCTTTTTTCAACCAAACTTTTCGATGAGAGGCTAAATTGGCTTGTGAAATTCTTTTGTCTTGTTTATGCTCCTGAAAATGTCAAAATAGCGATGAACACATATTATTTTAGGAAAAAAGAAAAGAAAATTTAAACATAGTTTTCATTGTTTCATTGTGTTGGAGCACTTTTGGGCAGGAGGAGGTGGGTTCACATACAAATTTTTTGGCATCACAAATCCATGGTAAGTTATTTTTAAGTTAATGTGCTAATTGCAATGCATGAAATATGGGGCATTCCTTGATGTGCAATGAATTTGAAGAGTGAATTTGGAAAGTGTGCCAGAGTAGTGATGCAAGAAGAACAAATTAAGCTCCCATTTTCTCTATTGTTTCAAATGCCCTTTAATACTACCTCCAATGGACTGTTGTAATGCTCATCCACTGTCAAAACCATAGAGTTTTATAAAATTAGGGTAAACAATATTTATCATGTTTCAATTATCTATAGCTTAATATAATTCAAGGGATCACACACATTTGTTAAAACTTCAAACAACAAATTTTTAACGTCATAACCAAATACTAGATAGATTTTGGAATAGAAGATATTGGAAATAGGAACGATGAATAGAAAAATTGACCAGGCATCACAACAGTTACATAAACTAGGAGGAAACAACATATTCAATCATTAACCTAGATAATGAACACCAAAATATTAACTTTATTACTGAATCTCATTTAATGATGTTCACATATAGATGCATTCAAACATTTGTCCATGCACATGTTGACCAACCCTTTCCTCCTATATTCTTCTATAGCTCTCCATTGTTCTTGTACTTCTTTCTTGACTCTGGATACTTTCTTCCCCTTTGATCACAAATAGATTCCTCTATTAGTTTTCTTGGAATACTCCACAAACTCTTCAATGATGTGGTCTTTGGCTTCCATCTCTCTCTGAGACCATTTCCATTCCTTCAACTATGTTTATCCTATTTAACCTCTCTTCTATTGGCCTCAACACAACCTCAATGTACTTTTCTTTTAGCCTCTCTCCTTATTGACCTGCTCTCTTTATTCTAGAGATAGCTTTCCTTTCTTCCATCTTTCAGAGCCAATTCTTTTATATCCATCATATTTCCCTTTAAAATTATCTATCTTCAATTTCTTTTCTTGTTAACCTTCCAAACATCAACCCTTCACTATCCTCAAAATCTCATTACTTTTTATCATTCATCTTTTTTTCCAACCTTCTACCCACATGTTGACATAAACTGTATTTTCTCAAAGTAAATTCTAGATGCACACAACTAACAATATGAAGACTTTCTTGTACCTAGCTACAACTCAAGAAATAGTACATTAGGCCAATATCTTTCATATCAAATTCAAATGCCAACTCCTGCTTGCACTATTCTATTAGCTCCTAATCACTAATAAGAATAAGGTCATCCACACACAAGACTAAAATTAATAGATCAAATCTATTTAATTGATAATCATGAATACAAGTTGCATGAGTTTTTGTGAATACTAAACAAGTGTTAGTTGGTCCAAAAGACCTATACATGTGTTTCACATATCTTATATAGATCCCACTATCAAGTATAATATATAATATTTTTTTTTTTTTTTTTTTTTTTGAGAAAGGTTATGAAAAGGTCATAAAATTAGGTTTTGTAGGATGACAAGGAGATTCACCTATTTGTGATCATTTTGGTAGTTTTCATTATCTATTTTTCATAAGACTTTGTGAGAGTTTTAAATATGTTATAAAGTGATAAGATCAACCTTAGAATATGTGTGAGAGCCTTAGGTTGTGAGAAAACCAATTGATTCTATTTCAAAGAAATTCTTTAAGTGAAAGTTGGAAAATCTTGTGGTTTATTATACATTTCATAGAGTGATTTGGTCATGTGGTTGGATTGACCTATCTCTACATCATATTGGTATCAAGGTATGCAAGATGAATCTATGGGGTATGTCTAGGCCTTGGGTGGGAGATATCTAAAAGTTGACATACTTATACCTAAGGCTCAATTGTTTCTATTATGGTTCTATTATACTTATAAATTTTGCATGCTTCTTTAAACCTGCAACTTTTTTTTCTAATAGCTTAATCATTTTGACTTGGCTTCTATGAATTTCCATAAGTTTATATTGAAAAAGGTTTTCCCTTCTTTTTGTCAAAATTTCCTCCATGATTCATAGGCTGGTAGGATTTGACCTTTGATACCATTTTAATAACATAGTCTGAATGTGGACAGACAACAACTTATAAATGTTCATGAACACTATACACTGTATATTATGTATTGTTTTGAAACATAACACAAGAAATGAGATTCATTAAACTATTACAACTTATTAAGCATTTTTACTATCAGGAATGGACACAATTGTTATTCCAGATGTAAATCTAAATGGTGATCTTCTCTTAAGGGTGTCCCTTTTCAAAAAGCTCGATCCCTATGCAGAGAGGAATAATGTTCAGCCCATGAAAAAAATATTTTTTTCTTTTCAGATTTCAAGTGAATTCTTTCTCTTCCTAGTATATTATGAAGACAACACTCAAATGTTGAAAATAACTGGGTAACTTAATTGACAAGTACAAGTGTTGCTTCTCAAATTGTGCTATGAACTGACAAATCATTACTTTAAAATTAAGGCAGATCCAAAATTTATCTTATTCCAATTTAATTAACTATAAGCAACATGCAACACCCTACTATGTGACCCAAAAGAAGTTAACCTAAAGTTTCACTAAGTTTGTCAAACATTTTTTTAAAAGTTAAATATAATAACTTAACAATAGAAAATATAAATAGAGCAGAAGAAATTAACATACACATAAGCACATACCATAAAACATATTATGTAATGCCCTGCAAAGGGATCCAAAGAATTAACCTAGAGTTTCATGAAGTTTGGTAGCATTTTTTTTTTTAAACATGAAATTTTAACTATTCACAACATACATATAGTAACGGAAGCAATAGCAACATTCAACTGAAAGTAAACATAAACATACATAACAAGTTACATTCTTTAAGGATCCCTTAATGTTGAATTACATCTAAATTAGACATTAATGATTTCCATCTAATACTACATCCACATAAAATAATAATGAAAAGTAAAATGTTCATACATTACATTTCTGAATGCTCAATCATCTGTTGTACATGCCACAGGGTATGAAAGGCTTAAAAGAATATACACGTGTGAAAATAAAGTACATCATCCTATTGTAATCCATGATTCAAATGCAATAAATTAAATGAAACCACATGTCATACATGATACATCATCATAAAAGATATAAACATCCATCATAACCGATAACCATAAATCACAAACATAACTAACTAAGTGCATGGTTCCTCCCAACTGTAAATAGCATCATTAGACCATCATGGGCTCTAGCCATCCCTCCGTGCATAACATCCCAAATCATCGAAGAGATCATCAGTTCTTACATAGTAGTAATGTCACTCCTAAATCATACTACACCATATGCAGAAAAGAAATCTAACATGCAAAGTAATGCATAAGGTAACATCATCCAACATATGCAAATCATCAATGTAAGGATACGTGTCCACCATCATAATCCATGAATAGAATTAAGATAGATGCCAACAAAGAATGCATCAACCACAGTGTCTCAAATGGATCTCATATCGTAAGAGTGGAAAAGCACTACCACCCGACCGCGTGGAACCTAAATGGTCCACTCCCACCACGCTGAGGAGATAATCTCAAGTCCCAAATAGGTTATCAAATCACATAGCACAAATACTCTCTAAGTCTAGGAATCCTAAAAGTATACTAACTCAAAGGTTCCAACACAAACTGACATCTAATCTCAGAGGCACAACAAAGACATGTAGGAAACCTACTATGCAAGCAGGAAAGTGTCATCACACGGATCACACTAGAGTTATCCTGGTAGTTTTCCAATAGACCTCGGCCCCCTAGTGATCCCTATGCAACCACTAGTATCCTCTCATATAGATGAGGCATACTATGGAATGCAAGGTCACAACCAAGTGTTCTCTCTACTCCCATCCTAGTCTTTACTAGCACTCGAGGCATGGGCGAGAACAAACAATTATCTTATTAGGTTCATTAAGTTAGTATTAGGTGTAATGTTTTCACTTATTAAGATAACTTACAATGAGTTGCCCTGGCAACCTCCTAGGGCCCCGACCCCCATTGCAAGCCACTTCCTGACACTACAAGTAGATAACCTACCCTAAGCTTATGGAATCATAAATCACAAAATCATCACAGTCCTATACAAGCGACTGGAAAAATACTAAAGATAATCCACAAAATAAACATCAAATCTCTATGAGCAACTAAAAAGCATCCATAGATGATCATGACCACAAGAATTCTCTATTGACAACTGAAGGTATCATTGATAATCACAATATCCATTGGTTCTCAACAAGCAACCCAAAAAGTATCTCAAAGTAATACTGATCGAAGACTCCAAAAATGGTTGAGTCAAAACATGTCACAACATGACATCATCAAGATCAGATAAACAATTCAATCCCATCAAGTGACTGGAATGTAATCCAAATGCAACTGATCATTAACTCATAAAAAGGTTACATATGTCACAGCTTACACAATGAAGACTGAAAACAATATCAATCAGCATGCCATCACATAACCATGGTTGGGTTTTAAAAGATCGAGATCAAAAGACATCATCATGGCATCACAATCATAACCCCCAAGCCTCTGGTAGACATCCTATAATTGGTCAACAACTAGTTAACCCAAAAAATCCAAAACAATAAGCATAGAGAAAACACAAGATGCAAGCACAAGTTTGGGTTTGCTAAAATTTCATAGTAGAATTAAGTGTGGAGTTCCAATTTTTCATTTCAAGTATATTTCAAGTGTATGAGATTCTTCATTTAATCTACAACTCGACCCATTTATTTCTTTGAATTAAGCATAGAATTATCCCTCTATTATTTTAAAACAATTTCCTAAAATTTACTTTTTAAAATCATTAAACTAAATCCCATTGACTTTTAATAAAATCATTGCATTATTTTGCTAACAACAATGTCACTAATAATTAAATATATCTTCCTTAAGAAGCGTCCCCCCATTATACGAGTCATTAACATAAGACTTATCAATAATCAAATAAATAATTTATAATTTCCTTTAAGCAACTCAAGGACAATCATTTGTCTAAAATAATCTTTGTTGATTTTTAAATATAATAATCGCCAACTTCATTAATCACAATTTCATTCATGATTAAAAAATTATATAACTCCATTAGCCAATTGATCGTGATTGAAATTGCCTTTAAGTCAATTAACAATTATATGGTTAATTATTAAATCTCCAACCAAATCTTTCATTAATTAAACTCAAACAAATTAATATCTCTTTTTTAATTTAATAATAATTAACAACTATTATTAAATTAATGCTCCATTGTAACTTAATAACAACTATTATCATATATATATTAAATAACATATAAAACAACAAATATTAATAATAATTAACATATAAAATAACAATTATTAATATTGATTAATAAACATATATATATTTAAATAATATTTAATAACATATAGTATTATTAAAAAATATATACATTATAATTATGAGTGACTCATAATATTAAAACTTATCAATTTCCAATTAAGTAATTTCCAATTTCCCTAACATTGGTATTATCGATAATCATTCAATTAAACCCCATTGCTTAACTTTATCTATTAAATAAATTTGATTAATTCTATAATTAATTAAATTAATTAACCATTACATAACTATATTAACAACTTCATTAACATTTGAATTGATAAAAACTTGTTAATAACTAATAACAAGTTATAAATCTATGATAACAGATTCTCTATTATTTAATTGGAATTTAATATCTCTATTTAATTTAATATCAATTGACAAATTATTATTAAATTGAAATTTCATAACCAACATTGTTAATATAATAATTATTAACAATAACATTACAATATTAATATTAACTAATGAATATGTATATATATGTTTAATTAACATTTAGTATTATATATACAAATGAGTCATAATGCTAAACTCTTCAAAAGCAAAAGCAATTTAATAATAGTTTAATATTATATATATATATATATATATATATATATATATATATATATATATATATATATAAAATTTAAAACTCATAACTTCTAGCAATATTATATTGCACCCTGTATTCATTATATGTACCGCTGACTGCGAAGTCACAGACTGTACCCTACAACATTCATTATTACGACTGCATGCATAAGGATGGATCGGTAGTGTCTGACTGGGCCATGCGATGTGCAGGCCTCTATCACGATGTCAGTTGTTTATGTGACTGTCATGACATTTTGTCATGGGTACTCTGCATATGTAGGTACCCTGCTACTTATGCATTAAATGCTCTGTCGCAGGTACACTACGTACACAATTACAATACGACTATTAAAGGGTAGTGGGATATGGGGGGGTGTAACCTACCCCTCTCATATATTAATAAAAAAAATTTAATATGTTTTCAAATAACGTTTTTATAAAATGTTTAACATGCGCGATTCAAAATTTAAAATGATTTTCCACTGCGGTTTTAAACAAATATATACATATATGTATATATGTGTATATATATATAAATATATGTATATACGTATATGTCTATATATATATATATATACATATATATAATATATATATATAATATATATATGTATATGTGTGTATATATATATATATATACACACACAGTTTGTTATCAAGCATTACTACATTTTTTTAATAAACATATATATAAAAAGAGAACATATACCTAGTTTTAAACAAAAAGGGCTTTCCAATTCAATGAATTGAGAATTTCCTCTAAATAGTAATTGTTGTCTAATTTACCCATTAATTCTTTTAAATAGGTTTGTCCATATGCATCTGAAAACCCTAGCCCCATAGTTTCCTCAGATCTACGCATATGAAAATTTCTTTAACTACCCATAACAAGCATACAACCAAGATATGAAAATCCTCATAAAGCATTCAGAAGACACAAAGAAGACAGGAAGTGCAAGAAGTGAGATATCATAAGCCAAAATCACAAGTGTCTACTTGGACACTGATGCTAAATCACTTCTCCTTAGAATTCCGCAAAGAAAGCTCCTTCCTTCTCCAATGTTCTTAGGTCCTCCAAACACGCTCTCTAAGCTTCTAGGAGTGCCTGAATATAAAGAACTTTTAGGAAGCACCTAGAATGTCTCTAGAAACAACCAGAAGCTGTTGACAACTAAGCATGAGTCTTTTCCAACCTTCTAGATGAGTCACAAGATTGTAGATACCATGTGCTTAATTTGTGTGCTAACTCCTATGTTGTTGACATACGTGCATTAAAGAGATGCATTTACTCCTAGGTAGACTTATAAATTTTATTTTAATTCTTTTATTATTTCTATTATTATTATTATTTATTTATTATTTATTATTATTATTATTAATTTTAATTTCTTTTATTTAATTTTTTTTCCCAATTAATTTCCATTTGATTAATTAAAATCAAAATATCTAAAGATCATGATATTATATTAATTTTTCCAAAATAATTAAATTATTAATTAAATCTTCTAATTTAAGACTTAATTAATAGAAAATTCACCATAGACCTCCAATATAAAAATATGAAAACCCATCATAGAACAATCCATACAAAATTAGTCTAAAGGGTTAAAAATCATGAATTATGTCATTCGACACATTCAGAAGGTAAAATATCTCGGATACTTGTCCTACCTCTCTAGGACAAATGGTTTAAGGGTTTAGGATTTGGACTTGAGAATTTATCTCCCCTTTCTTACCATTGAGACAGTGCAATAGGGTACGCTCATCCTGGCAAATCAGGGAAGTCGATACTCGGTACCTGCAACCTGCATAAAAACCATGCATGTACATAAAATATATATGTTTATGCTAAGCTAAATAGGCAATGGCAGGAAGTGGTGCATCGTGTAGATCTCGACTAGCAGGTGACTATGACTCCCTTCCTTAACCACATCAGAAATGCCATACAATAAAAGAACAAGCACGCACACCATACACATGCAAGTATGGGGTAAGTATCCATAAGAAAGCACATGTGATAATAACCATCTAATCTAATCATCATTAATAACTAAAAATAATGTAATAATCATGATGCATACATGAAATGTAGAGTCTAAATAATCACATCATATATCAACTGAATCTGTAACACAATATCTGATAGTCTCAAAACAATGCTACTAACCATCAACATAAAACTAGTCTAAAAGAGTTCGACCATGATAGCAAAAATGTGAACTAGGGGCAGGCATTACATATTACAACTCTTAGGGTCCCATGATGTTGAATCACATTTAATTTTAATTAACACTAAATCCAATATATATAAACCCACATCAAATAATAATAAACAAGTATGAATCCATTTAAATAGTATACAATCATCTCAAATGCCACTTGGTAATAATCATAATGCACCATCATCCACTGTACAAGTCATAGGGTATGAAGGGCTGAAATAAAATACATGATGAAATAGATAACATCATCTCGTAAGATCTATGAAATCAAATATAATACAAAAGGTATAATCATCCATCAAAGAAATACAAGATCAGATAGAAAGAGCATCTATACAAACACATCTAGTAGCAACATCCAACGGTCAGATCTCAATGGTATAAGAAAAAGCACTACCACCTAACCTCATGGAATCCAAAAAGATCCATTTCCTTCCACCATACTAGGGAGATAAAATCAATCCCAAAAAAGATAACAAACTCAAAAGTCAAAACCAATAGCTTAGTTCAAGGAATCACCTGAAAGAAGACTATCTCAAAGGGTACCAAGACACAAGTATCAACTAATCCTAGAGGCAACACAGACATGTAGGAAATCTACTATGCAAGTGGGAAAGTGTCATCGCATGAACCAACTCTAGGGTTACCTAGCTAGTCATTTAATCCTCTAGCCCCCCAGTGACTCTATGCAGTACTAGTATCCTTTCGTACTGACAAAGCATACTAACAAAGCATGGTTACAACCAAGCATCATCTCTACTCCCATCCTAGCCTATACTAGCACTCAAAGCATGGGTGAGGAAAACAATGACTCTTATTAATTCAATTTAAACCCATTAATTGAAATATTATCACTTATTAAACAACCTACATGGGTTACCTATTAGCCTCTTTAGGGCCTCATCCTCCATTGCAAGCCACTTCCCAACATGACATATAGATAACCTACCCTAAGCTCAATAAAATCAAAATATCACTAAAGACCACATATCATACATCAATTCTTAAACAACCAATTGACAAGTGCCAAAAATCACTAATCATAATCATAGATTCCACCAAAACAATCATCCTAACAGGACTAATCCCAAAATCAAGTATACATAAACCAAACCATGTCATAACATAAATCACCAAGAACAAATCATACAAATACCTCAATCCTATACAAGCGACTAAAAACCAATCCAAAAATAACTGATAGAAGACTCAAAGGTCATATCAGAAGTTCACACCATTCACCTTAGTTTCACACAAGAACACTGGAAAGAAATAACAATCAATAGATAAAAACACCTCATAGAGCATACAAGACACATTACCATGGTTGAGTATAAAAGATCATATACAACACATCATCATGACATCATAGACAAAACTCCCAAGCCTCTAGTAAACATCCTGACTGGTCAAATCTAAGTCAACCTAACACCCTTGAACAGTAAAATTACATGTCATAAAAAAAGTGCATACAAAAGTGCATCAATTTTTTCAAACAAGGGTTTCAACCTAGAGAAATTCTGAAAATAGAAACACAATAGGCACATAGAAGATAGGAATTTGAAAAATGAGCAACTATTACATAAACCCACAAGATCCTACCTAGATTTGATGCTAAAAAAATGAATGCACAAACATGCAAGAATCTTCTTTTTCCTTCGAAAACTGTCTTTTTCAAAAATTGGCTCCTCCAAACCTATGTGTCTCAAAATGAGCTCCAATTTCATTAATAAAGAGCTCCCCCCCCCCCCCAAATCAGGGCTTTGATCATGCAATCATGCGAAAACTCTGTCTTTAAGTATTATATTTCAATTTTCATGCACACACTTTATGTAGTTTAATTAAAATAAACTTTATTAAATTAAAATTGTCTCCCTTATCAATTTTTGAATCTTTTTTAATAATATATTTATTAATTTATTTTATTTTATTAATTTAATTTATAATATTATTTAGAGTTTATTATTAAAATAAAACTCCTAAATAATTATCATTAAATTAAATAAATATAACTATGCCACAATTAGAACCATAATGTTGTCTTTAAATTTCCATTCTTTTATTTAAATAAATTCATGAGATATTTTTTTTACTAATATATTTATTAACATTATTTAGATTTTATTATTAAAATAAAATTCCTAAATAATTATCATTAAGTTAAATAAATATAAATATGTCAAAAATAGAACTTTAATATAGCCTTTTAAATTTAATTCTTTCATGCGCATTTAAAGAACTTTTTAATTAAAATGTTATTTTATATTTTCTTTTCCTCCACTTTATTAATTAGTGTAAGCACTTATTTAAATCATAGTTTATTATTTAAATAAATAAGAATATTAAAGCTTGTTATTTAAATGCTATTCTAATCTAATTTATTAATTAAATAATCATAATAAAACAATATTAAATCTTTAATCTTTCAAAATGTTAGTTTTATTTTTATTCAACTTCTTACATTAGACTTTTAAAATAAATATTTTAAACTGAAGTACATATTTAACAATGTAAATAAATAACATCATATTCTAATTTCTCTTTAACCAATTTTCTAAAATTAGACCTCTAAATTTAGACTTCTAATTTTAGACTTTTTATTTAAAGCATAAATTTATTTAGTTTTTAATTAATTAAATATTCACATTTTTTTTTTAATCATATAATATTTATTGCTCAATTAATAATATTATTTAGGGTTTATTATTAAAATAAAACTCCTAAATTATAATTATTAAACTAAATAAATATAAATACATCAAAACTAGAACTTTAATTAAATCTTTTCAATTTAATTCTTTTATTTGATTAATTTATCAATTAATTAAATATAGTTAAATATTAAATTTTCTTTATAAAATTTTCATTAAATTAAATCATTGAATTATCTTTTAATTTGATTTAATTATAATAGAGAATCACCACATGCCCACAAGACTGGATACAAGAACCCATCATATAGAACATAAAACTAAATCAAACACCAAGGTCAAAATCATAAATTCACGTCACTTGACGAATTCAAAAAGGTGAAACTAACTTGGATACTTGTCCTAATTTTTTAAGACAATTGGCTTAGGTTAGGATTTGGATTCAAGCATTATCTCCCCACTTATACCATTGAAATACTATGATAGGGTACGCTCATCCTGGCAATTCAGGAAAGTCAATACCCAGTACTTGCAATCTGCATAAAATCCACACATGTACAAACACAATGTTCTAAACTAAACAGGCAATGGCAAGAAGTGGTTCATCATGTAGATCCCAACTAGAAAGTGACTATGACTCCCTTCCTCAACCACGTCAGAAATGTCATGCATGAAGAAAACATACATGAACACCATACACATGCAAGTATGGGGTAAGTATCCATAGAAACCATATAAAAATCATTCATCTAACTAACATCATTAAATAACTAAAAGTCACTAAAATGAACATATATATCGTCATTGAAACAATCATGAAATAATTGGAATAACTAGTACTAAAGTAACTCAACACATATATTAACTGAATATGAAATACAATTAATCAATTTTGGTAACTCAACACTGCTAATCCTAAAACATAATCATAGAATAGGTCTTAAAGAATTCAGTCAAGACAAAATAGAAAATTCAAGTAGGGGTGGGTATTATACAATAGAAAAAATAAACTGCAAGCTTGATGGCCTACTGCCATGCTCATAAAACATGTCAATATCCAAACTAAAACACCATGCTTCCAAATGTTTTGTATGAATTTTAAGGAATTAAATTTATTTTTTTATTGTTAACAAGAAATTTAGGGAACTCCAATTGTTTCTCAATTTCTCCATTTTGGCTAAGTATAATGTTCCCTTGTCCAATCTTCTGCATATATAGACTCCCATGCTTCCATTGCTACGATAATGAATGTGGAAAATGCTCCTTCAAGATTCTTAATATCCTTAACACAATACATATGCTTTCCTTTGCTTATTTGTATGTTATTTGACCTTTTGATATTGTGCTAGCATATGTCTGATTATGTCTATTGTAATTTTTCATATTATGATTTCCAATTTTATTATATAAGAATTTGACATATTGAGGAAATACAAAAGCAGCCTCGCAAAGTGTATTAATATCCTTTGAGCTCAATATATAATATAGAGGTTATTATAACTTAACTACCCCTTTGATTAACCGTTATGTTTATTTATGACATCACCAAAAATGATATGTGGCACTTCATAATATACCGGTTTGAAGTTGTGGTTTGTATCTGTATATATTCAATTAAAGAGTGGACTGACATCATATCAAAATTACACTAGCCAGTGACAAATTAAATTTTATATTCCACACATATTATTAATGAGAGTATTGGATTACATGTTGACCTGGATTGTTCAATGAACATAGTAATGGTATTTCTTTTGCACCATAGAAATCATGTCATGTACTATGCTAGCCATGTATGATGACTGCTCCATTGTATAACCACTCTAAGATTGTACTTGTATATGATAATTGTTACTTTCAGTGTATGCTAGAAGTTATAGGATAATAATGATCTCAGACAGAGATATGACATCTCTGATATTCTGATGTTATATATATGCAATTGTCTCTATTATAGGAATAATCTTTGATGTGTATCTAATGTTATATTGTCTTCAATGGATGTTGTCTCTAATATATAATTGTATTACTTACACTAGTAGTTGTTATTGCAACCTTCAATTCTTTATAGTTGAGAGATTCCACAAAGGGAATATATAATTTATAAAAAAATTCTACTTATCTGCCTTTGAAGAGTCGATCAACTTGTATAAATACGTGCTTTGGAATATGAAGAGACATGGTGAAAAGTCATCACCTTTCATAACCATTTTATTTTTTCTTCATGATTATTATGAATAAATCATGGATGATTACCCAAACATTATGAGTCATTAAGGACAATCGATAATGTAAGCCCCATAATGTTGGCTAGTATGACAACATAGTAACAATGTATAATCTAGTACATGAATCGAAAGTGAGGCCCGATCATGTTAATGCATGGAAATACCAGTGGTGATGGTATACACACTCATTAGCTTAATATCTAGTAGGTGTTTATGAATGTAGTGCTCAATGCAATATGCCATGGGTGCCTCTAGTAAATTTATATACTAATCACCAATCTTCTTGCTTTATAGATGTGTACATGTCTTGCTCTTTCAGCAACCTCTATATAATCTTCCGCTTATTTTGGTAGAGATGATTTTTATGTGAATTGAAATGCCTATACATTGGAGTATTTTCTAGTGGATACATTGATTTTTATCATCGATATTGTTATTTATTAATATTTTCCCTATTCTCATTATAGATCTATTTGTTTCATGTATTACTGATTGATACTAGTCCCTACCATAATCAATGAGTATATTATTACTGGTGATGTAAAGATATTACTGACTGGTCTTGTAAAATAACCAAGGAGAAATAATGCAAGGTTAGATAATATATGATTCATTTATAATGTGAATATTAATGAGTGTAGTGCCTGCCCTCATTCACATTCTTTTGGACACATTGTTGATATTATTATCAAACTATGTAAGACTAGTTTTATGTTGATGGTTAGTAGCATTGTTTTGAGACGATCAGATAGTGTGTTATGGATTCAGTTGATATATGATGAGATTATTTAGACTCTACATTCCATGTATGCATGATGATTATTATATTGTTTCCAATTATTGATGATGATTAGTTAGATGGTTTATTATCACATGTTTTTTATTATGGATACTTACCCCATACTTGCATGTGTATGGTGTGCATGTTTGTTCTTATGTATGGCATTTTTGATGTGGTTAAGGAAGGGAGTCGTAGTCACCTTCTAGTCGATATCTACATGATGCACCACTTCCTGCCATTGCCTTTTTAGCTGGGCATATGTATATTGTATGTACATGCATTATTTTTATGCAGGTTGCAGGTACCGAGTATCGACTTCCCTAAATTGCCAGGATGAGTGTACCCTATTGCACTATCTCAATGGTAAGAGAGGGGAGATAAATTCTCAAGTCCAAATCCTAAACCCTTAAACCATTTGTCCTAGAGAGATAGGACAAGTATCTGGATATTTTACCTTTCGAATGTGTCGAATGACATAACTCATGATTTTTAACCCTTTAGGCTGATTTTGTATGGATTGTTCTATGATGGGTTTTCATATTTTATCTTGGAGGTCTATGGTGAATTTTCTATTAATTAAGTCTAAAATTAAAAAATTTAATTAATAATTTAATTATTTGGGAAAAATTAATATTATATCATGATCATTTGATATTTTGATTTTAATTAATTAAATGGAAATTAATTGAGAAAAGAATTAAATAAAAGAAATTAGCAATTAAAATTAATAATAATAATAATAATAAAATAATAAATAAATAATAATAATAGAAATAATAAAATAATTAAAATAAAAGCTATAAGCTTGCCTAGGAGTAAACACACCTTTTGATTGCACATATGTCAACAACACAGGAGTTAGCACACTAATTAAGCACATGGTGTCTACAACCTTGTGACTCATCTAGAAGGTTGGAAAAGACTCATGCTTAGTTTTCAACACCTTTTGGTTGTTTCTAGAGACATTCTAGGTGCTTCCTGAGAGTTCTTTATATTTAGGCACTCCTAGAAGCTTAGGGAGCACGTTTGGAGGACCCGAGAACATTGGAGAAGGAAGGAGCTTGCTTTGCAGATTTTGAGGAGAAGTGATTTAGCATCAGTGTCCAAGTAGACACTTGTGATTTTGGCCTATGTTATTTCCACTTCTTGCGCTTCCTATCTTCTTCGTGTCTTCTGAATGCTTTCTAAGGATTTCATGTGTTGAAAATCTTGGTTATATGAATTCTTGTTATGGGTAGTTAAATTCTATATGAGAAAATCCCTCATGCGTAGATCTGAGAATTCTATGGGCTAGGGTTTAAAAGTTATAGAAAAACCTATTAGAAGGATTAATAGGTAAATCTAGAAATCAATCAATATAGGGAGAATTCTTAATTTATAAAATTGAAAAGCCCTATTTGTTTAAAAAATTAAGTTATATTTGCAAGTGTTATTGTAAATGTTTTCCTTGTTAAAAAAAAAAATACATATATGTGTATTAATCTGCATACATATGCACACACATATATATATATTAGATGTTGTAGTGTTTATTAAAAAACTTTGCAAACATATATATACATATACACACACACAAACACACACACACACACACACACACACACACACACACACACACACACACACATATATATATGTTTGTTAATAACCACAGTGAAAAGAATATATATTTAAAAAAAATCAAATCACAATTCATATTTGAGGAAATCATTTTAGAAATGTTATAAAAAATAATAATAATAAAATAAATGTTTAGGGAGGGGCGGGTTTACCCACCCCCTACCTTGCTTCCATCATATGTTTATGGTTGGCGGTCACTGTACTGCTATCACAGGTATTGCGACTGCCGTCACAGGCCCTGCAATAGGGTACCGGCCGCATGGCCCTTTTTAATATAGAACGACAATGAAATTATTTCCATTGTTTATTTTTTAAAGAAACGTATGGCCTCTGTCTCTTTAATACATTGCGCAATAAGATATATGGAATGTTTTTAAAATATTAAATGTTTATATATATATATATCTATATATATATATATAAGTATCTATAAATGTTATTAATTATTAAGAAATAAAAAAATTTGATAAACGATTTAAGTTAATAGATCATTCTTTTTAATAATAAGTTATTTAATAATGTTATAGGTTTAATTTAATTGACTTGAATTAGGAAGAATCAATGATAATGAAAAGAATTGGTAAATTCTCATGTTAAAAAAAAAATCTTCAATGCAATTTCAATGGGGGTCATTTTCAAATAACATTTATATAAACAATATATCATTAGAATAATTGGAAAATTGATTATAGAGTTATGGGAAATTTTAAACTATTACATGGGTTAGAAGAAAATGCATAGATTTGCTCCACTTAATGTCTAAAATTGAAAAGGAAAACTGAGACCTCCACATTTTATTCAACTATGTAATTTTAGCAAAACAGAATATGTGCTTGCATTGTGTTTTCTCTATGCTATCTATTTTGGATTTTTTCGGTTGACTAGTGTTGACTAGTTATAGGACGTCTACCAGAGGCTTGAGGGTTATGATTGTGATGTCATGATAATGTCTTTTGATTCTGATCTTTATAAACCCAACCATGGTTATGTGATGGTATGCTCTATGAAATGTTGTATTGTTATTGCTCTCCAGTCTTCTTGTGTGAAGCTGAGATTCATATGTATGAGACACTTGACTTAACCATTTTGAGTAATCAATCAATTATACTTGGGTTACTTTCCAGTCATTTGATGGAATTGAAATTATTTATCTGATCTTGATGATGTCATGTTGTGATATGTTTTGACTCAACCATTTTGGAGTCTTCGATCAATATTACTTTGAGATACTTTTTGGTTGCTTATTAAGAACCAACGATTATTTTGATTATCAGGGATACCTTCAGTTGCTAATAGAGAACTGTTGTGGTCATGATTATCTATGGATGCTTTTTAGTTGGCTCATGGAGATTTGATGCTTTTATTATGGATTATCTTTGGTATTTTTCCAATTACTTGTATAGGACTGTGGTGATTTTGAAATTTAAGATTCCATGAGCTTAGGGTAGGTTATCTACTTGTAGTGTCAGAAAGTGGCTTGCAATGGGGGCTGAGGCCCTAAGAGGCTGCCAGGGTAACTCATTGTAAGTTGTTTTAATAAGTGAAAACACTCACACCTAATACTGACTTAATGAACCTAAAAAGATAATTGTTTGTTCTCACCCATGCCTCGAGTGCTATTACAGACTAGGATGGGAGTAGAGAGAATGCTTGGTTACGACCTTGCATTTTGTAGTATGCCTCGTCCATATGAGAGGATACTAGTGACCACACATGGATCACTAGTGGGTCAGGGTCTATTGGGAGACTACCAGGGTAACTCTAGCATGATCCATGGGATGACACTTTCCCGCTTGCATAGTAGGTTTCCTACATGTCTTTGTGTGCCTCTGGGATTATATGTCATTTTGTGATTGGAATCTTTGAGTTTATTATACTTTTAGGACTCCTAGACTTAGAGAGTATTTGTTCTATGTGATTTTTAGCCTATTTGGGACTTGATATTATCTCCTCAGTACGGTGGGAGTGGACCATTTAGGTTCCATGTGGTCGAGTGGAAGTGCTTTTTCACTCTTATCATTTGATATCCATTTGAGACACTGTGGCTGATGCATTCTTATGATGGTGGACATGTATCCTTACATTGATGATTGCATATGTTAGATAATGCTTTATTTTGCATGTTAGATTACTTTCTGCATATGATGTAGTATGTTTTTAGGAGTGACATTCCTACTATGTTAATACCAATGATCTCTTCGATGATTTGGGATGTTATGCATGGAGGGATGGCTAGGGTCCACGATGGTCTAATGATGCTATTTATGGTTGGGAGGAACCATGCACTTAGTTAATTATGTTTGTGATAAATGGTTATCTTTTATGATGATGTATCATGTATGACATGTGATTACCTTTACTTTGTTGCATCATGGATTAGATTTAGAATGATGATATACTTTATTTCACACATGTATATTCTTTTAGCCTTTCATACCTTGTGGCATGTACAGTGGATGATTGAGCAATCAGAAATGTAATTTAAGAACATTGGACTTTTCATTATTATTTCATGTGGATGTTGTATTAGATGGATTCATTAATAGTTAATTTAGATGTGATTCAACATTAAGGGATCCTTAAAGAATGTAACCTATTATGTATGTTTATGTTTACTTTAGTTGGATATTGTTGTTGCTTCCGTTACTATGTATAAGTTGTAAATGGTTTTTACTTTCATGATTTTTTTAAAAAAAATGTTGCCAAACTTAGTGAAACTTTAGGTTAATTCTTTGGATCCCTTGGCAGGTCATTACATTTGGTATCAAAGCCCAAGTTTCTACATTGGGAGCTCTGGGTATTTTGGAACAAACTAGGACTTGAAACTATTATGTGCATCTCTTCAAACTTGAAACTAGGTGAACTAAAATAGAACTTAAATTGTTACTTGCATATGCAACACTTAGTTCTCAAAACTGAAAATTATACTTGAATCTAGACATAGGCAAAACTGAAATTGAACTTAGTCTTTTGTAGAACATGTGCCTTTTATATAGTAGCATGCATTATGTGGTAATAGTGCTTAGTATCTTGGATATTGTTTTAGGATGGTATCTTGGACTAGGTCTTCTATTAGAGGCCTTGGAAGAGGCTGTGGACATGGCAGAGCTATCAGCCTCCATGAGTCTATCTACGGTGGATCCACTCATGAAGAAAGCAGAGGAGAACATGCTAGTAAGCAGCAGGAAGAGAGCCATAGAGAGGACCAAGCTAAGCTTGAGGAGGTTAACTTGAGATAGATGATGCAAACCATTCTTGATCATCTACCTCCTACTCAAGATCAGCATAGAGCACATCAGACAGAACAAGAGCATAGATAGAGATCCATTGTATCTACTTAGATGAAGGACCTTTCGAGATCCAAGGTCAAGCCCTTTAACAGGAAAGCTTCTAGATATAAGGCCAAACAATGGCTTATTGCCCTTGACAAGATTTTTGCTATGCAAGACTTTGACATTAACGTGAAGGCAAGATTTGCTATTACCAACTTGGAGAATTTTGGGGCCACTTGGTGGACAATTAAGGAAAAGAAGCTGGGTATTGATATGAGCAATGTCACATGGGAGCTATTCTTAGAGATTTTTCGCGAATGATTCCTACTAGAGGAATGGAAGTAGCAAAGGGCAGATGAGTTCCATAACCTCGGGTAGTATTCTATGACTGTAACAGAGTATGAGTGCAAATTCTATGAGCTCATGTCCTTTTTAGGATTTAGTGACAACTCAGCTCAGTTGACACAACACTTTATTATAGGATTGAACAACTGTATAATTGGGGGTGTCAAGGTATTTGAGCCAAAAACCCTCAAGGATGTGGTACGACTAGCCATCCTTGTTGAACAAAGTGTCAACCTTGGTCAGGGAGGTTTTGTAGGAGCACTTGCAACATCAGGGTCTAAAGGCAACTACAATTCAGGTGGTAACAAGAGCCCTCCTTTTTCTAAGGGGAAACAATACCAGTAGAAGGGATCAAACTCTCAGGTTCAAGGTGGTGGCAGAGGTTCTAACTCCAAGAACAATTGCAATGCTCAACGCAATAAACAAAATCAGCCCAATCAACCAGCTCAGAGCAGTCAGTCTTTTGTTAGTAGGAATAGCCATCAGCAGTCAAATGCACCACCTATGGGTAGAGGATCTAACAAAAATACAGGATGTTTTACATGTGGGAAGATTGGACATTTCACAGCTCACTGTCCTCAATGAGCACCTCAGTATTCAGGCCCTAGGCCAATAGCATCTGAGCCTACAATTAGGGATGCAGGTAGAGCTCATAGAGTGTTTGCAGCAGTAGATCACTGTCAGGCAGATCATCAAGGAATAGTTGTTGAAACCACAGGAGCTTTTTGAGGTACATCTCTTTCAGTGTTGTTTGATTCAGGTGCTATAGATTCATTTATTTCTCCATCTATAGTTGCTAACTGTAAGCTGGATGCGATGAAGCAAGATCATGGTTGGCAAGTGGAACTAGCCTTAGGCATTAAGGTCTCCACAGATTCTATAGTTCATAAGTGTGGGCTTAGCATAGGAGGATTTGATACTGTAGTTGACCTTCGAGTTATACCCCTTGGTTCCTACGATGTAGTTTTAGGAATGGATTGGCTTGGCTCTCATAGGACTAGTATAGATTGCAGGAAGAAGATTATATTGTGTCAAGATGACCAAGGGAATGATGTAAAGATTGTTGGGATACCAAGGCCTATATCTGTACAGATGATTTCTGCTATGCAATTGAAGTGGAGTTTTTGTAAGGGATGTCAGATATTTTCTATCATGGTAAATGATCTTGATGAGGAAGATCCTATAAGGAAGACTTTAGATCACCCGATTTTACAAGAGTATGCAGATGTCTTTCCAAGTGAGATTCTAGGCATGCCTCCAAAGAGGGACATTGATCTGATTCTAGGAGCAGAGCCTATCTCTAAAGCTCCTTATTGTATGACTACATAGGAATTAGGAGAGTTGCATCTTCAGCTAGAGGAACTCTTGGCCAAAGGGAGCATTTGACCTATTGTGTCACCATGGGGAGCTCTAGTGCTCTTTGTGAAAAAGAAAGATGGTTCTTTGCGCCTTTATATTGACTACAGATAGCTAAATAAGGTGACTATTAAGAATAGGTATCCTCTACCTAGGATTAATAACTTATTTGATCAGATCAAGGGAGATACAGTATTCTCCAAGATCAACCTTAAGTCAAGATATCACCAGCTTCACATTAAGGAAGTTGACATTCCCAAGACCGCCTTTCAAACTCGCTATGGGCATTATGAATTCACAGTGGTACCTTTTTGGCTGACTAATGCTCCATCAATTTTCATTAGCTTGATTAATGGGGTGTTTTGATCTTATCTTGATAGGTTTGTGCTTGTGTTTCTTGATGATATATTGATATATTCTAAGACTCAGAAGGAGCATGAGGAACACTTGTGATTAGTTTTATAGTGTTCAGCATTATGCCAATGCAGCTAAGTGTGAATTCTTCAAATCAGAGATTCATTATTTAGGACACATCATATCAGGTGATGGTATTTCAGTGGACCCTACAAAGATTTAGGCAATAGTAGATTGGCCTACACCAACTAATGTGTCAGAGATTCATGGTTTCATGGGTCTAGCTAGTTATTATCACAGATTTGTCCAAAATTTCTCTAGAATAGCGCATCCTATCACTTCCCTTTAGAGAAAAGGAAAGAAGTTTATATGGATGGAGAAATGTGAGGAAGCATTTCAGAAGCTCAAAGAGCTTTTGACTAGTGCACCAATATTAGCAGTACCTGATTTGAAAGGTGATTTCATGGTGTGTACAGATGGTTCCCTTGAGGGGATTGGAGCGATTTTGATGTAGAATGGATGGGTGATTGCATATGAATCATGCAAGCTCAAGGATCACTAGCTAAATTATCCTACGCATGATCTTGAGTTAGCAATGGTAGTTCATGCTTTGACCAGGTGGAGACATTTCTTGTTTGGGCACAAATTTGAGCTACATAGTGATCATCGCAATCTTCAGTACATTTTCACACAGCCTAATTTGAATGCTCGCCAGAGGCGATGGATGGAATTTTTATGTGAGTATGATTTTGAGGTAAATTACATCCAAGGGAAAGAGAATGTGGTGCTAGATGATTTGAGTCACAGGAGACATGTGATATCATCTATGACTCTTAGTGTTGATTTGAGGAGTCAGATTCTTCAAGCACTTCCAACATATTCTTGGTACCAGGAAGTGTACAGAGAGATAGATTTAGGAATACCTTTGGAGGGTAAGTTTGCAGGCTATGTCTAAGAGTCAAATGGTCTTTTGAGACTTTTAGAAAGGATTTATGTGCCATTGCTGGATGAGCTTCGCACCTTGATTCTAGCAGAAGCCCATCATACACCTTACTCAACACATCTAGGAGTCAAGAAGATGCATGTTGATTTGTGGCATTTATTCTATTGGTCTGGGATGAAGTGAGACATTGCTGATTTTGTGGCTAGGTGCCTTGAGTGTCAGAGAGTTAAGGCAGAACACCAGCACTCGGTGGGACTTTTGCAATTGAATCTCATTCCGTCATGGAAGTGGGACATCATCTCTATGGACTTCATAGTAGGATTACCTATGACTATTCATTGTCATGATGCAATCATGGTCACTATTGATCGGTTGACTAAGGTGGCACATTTATAAAATACATAAGACATTATTTGATGATGACATCATGGCCATGGTTAATATAAGGTCATCATTTTGATATAGGCCAACCACCCTAGGTTTCATGTTATGGACCATGATGATTCAAAGAATGTGGATTTTTAAATGAGGGAACATGGAGGTGTGAATATAGAAGTAGAAGGTAATGATCCAATTGAAGAAAATCATGATGATGAAGAAGATCATGATGATCAAGATGATGATGATGATATTGATGCAGACCTTGATGTACCTATACTTGAGAAGGCACACGAGTCCTTATACAAAGGCTCCCAAACAAATATTCTTTCTGTTATATTTTTGTTGGTGGACTTGAAGGTTATGAATGGTTTATCCAATGTAGCAATGACATGTATGTTAAGGTATGTCATCTTTTTTCATTTTTCAGTCATAATTCCCTAACAATTAACATTGGGTGAATTGTGTAGAAATTAATATTATTTATATTAACAAATTATATTTTTTGTCATAGGTTGATAGGTGAGTGTTTTTTACCACCATAAAAAATTCTACCTCGCTCATACCAAGAATTAATTACCATTATGAAAGATATTGGAATGGAGTTTCAAACAAGACATACATGTCTGAATGATCATATTATATATCATAAAAAACATGAATTTTCAATACAATGCCCTACTCGTCATATTAGTAGATATCGATTAGATCGAATAACAAAAAAAGTGCCTCGCAAGGTTCTTTAGGTTACTCCCATTATTCCATGTCTACAACAATTATTCAGGTGCAATAACTTGGCACATTTTATGGATTAGCATGCACGCAATAGAAATCGAGATGATATTATGCAAATTCCTATGGATGGTTCAACATTTAAGGAAATAGAGGGAAAATGGCCACACTTTAAGGAAGAACCTTGTAATCTCAAGCTTGCATTATGTAATGCCCCGCCAAGGGATCCAAAAGAATTAACCTAAATTTTTACTATGTTTGCCAAACAATTTTTTTTTTAAAACAAGAAAGATAAACCATTCATATCAAACATATAGTAGCAGAAGTAATAACATACAATCAACTATAAGCATACATAACAGGTTACATTCCTTAAGGATCCCAAGACGTTAAGTCACATTTAATCTAACTAGTACTAAGTCTAACAACTACCACATCCACATGAAAGAATAATTTGAGAAGTCCAATGTCCATAATATACATTCATTTTCAAATGCCTATTCAGAATGCTCGATCATCCACTATATATGTCACAGGGTATGAAAGGCTTAAAAGAATAAACATATGTAGAAATAAAGATACATCATCCTCATTGAATCTATGATACAAGTGCAATAAAGTAAATGAAACTATTAACATACATGATACATCCATCCATCAATAATGATATAACAACCATCGTAAAATATATCCATCCAACATAAAACACAACTAATCTAAGTGTGTGGTTCCTCTTGCAAACACCTAAAAACCTTTGGAAAATAAAATATTTTTATTTTCTAAAAAATTCTTAATGAAATCATCATTTATTTATTTATTTATTTATTTATTTATTTATTTTTATGCCATTAAATCCCTTTATCTTAATTATAAATATTTAATTAAGGAATCCCTCCCAAAAATGTTTAAATCTTATTTAAACATTATTTCCTTATTTATTAATTATTTAATTAATAAATTGACCAAAAAATCCAAAATAAATAAAAAAATTATTTTTTGCCCAAAACTTGGCCAATTTCCTTAAGACCACTAACCTCTTCCAAAATCTTCTAATCCTTCTTTAATTTTGATTAAAGGCTAATCCCATCATTTCCTACCCCTAATCCCAACTCAAAATATTTAATTAAGATTAAATATTAATCTTCATGTTTATTAAAAAAGTTTTAATAAGTATCTCCTCAACCCAAACCCTTGAAATAAATAAAACTTTATTTATTTCCTAAAAATCTAATTTATCCTCATCCTAAGAAGTTCTAGACTCTTCTAGAAAGTCTTCATCCTCATCCTAGGAAGTTCTAAACTATTCTAGAAAGTCTTTATCCTCATCCAAAGTCTAGACTCTTCTAGAAGATGTCTTTAAACCTAATCCTAATCCCCTCCTAACCTTGTCACATTCCCTAAACATGGGTTAAAACTTACTAACCCAAGCCAAAGTTAACAAATATCTCCTCCTTCACCCACCCTCATTAAATGCCATCAACTTGCCTATCCCTAAGCTAATCCTAAACCATCCTAATCCATCCTCTAATAATTTTCACAAGCCTAAGCAAGCTTAAAACCTTCCTAATCAAGCCCAAGTCGAGATTCCTCTCATCTCCCTCAAAATATCCCAACCATAAAACTTTATGAAGCCCACTAGGCCATAAATGACTCTTCCAAGCCCTTTCATTGCTCTTACAAGCCATTATGAGGGTCTTTATGAAGATTTTATCCCTTGAGCCTCCTTTGTTGACTCATCCTTCCCCTTTCCTCCATCCTCTCACCTTGTGACATGTGTCACTCCGTGATTGGCTGTAAGGAAGCACAATCCATGTGCTCTCCTCTCATTCAATCTAAACCCTCCATAAGCTTTTTCTCATCCTTGCATCTTAGCCCTCCATACCTCAAGCCTTTTTCCTATTTAAAGAATCCTTTCCCAAGCCATTTTAACACAATCCATGAAGTACAGTCATAATGCCATTTTAAGAAGCCATTTTACATCAAAACCATACACTCACACCCAAATTCCAACTCCATTTGAAGCCCTTTTTGAAGCATAAAGCTTGAGCATACATCCTATCTATTTAGAAAAAGCTACTCAACAAGAGAGCTTCTCATTGAGAGAGCCCATTAATGGCTCATATTCTCAATTAAGAGCTCATCTTAGTCTATCTTGAAGTTTATGAATTTTGTTTAGTTTGTAGAAGCTTTATTTAAATTTGGTTTCTATTAGCATACTAACATTGCTCATTACACCTCCCAACCATCAATAGCATCATTAGACCATCGTGGGCCCTAGCCATCCCCCGCGCCTAACATCCCAAGTCACCAAAGAGATCATCAATATTATAGTAAATAGCAATGTCACTCTTAAAATAGACTATATCATATGCAGAAAGGAACGTAACATGCTACAACATATACATAAGAAATCTAATCATGCAAAATAAAGTATAAGATGATCTTACAAAGTAGATAACATCATCTATCACATGCTAATCATCAATATAAAAAAACATACTAGTAAATAACATCCATCATAAGATCCAAGAACTAAATGAAGATAAATACCAACAAAGAATGCTCCAGCCACAATGTTTATGGATGGATCTCAAATGGTAAGAGTGAAAAAGCACTACCACCTAACTACATGTGACCTTAATGGCCCACTCCCACCATGCTAAGGAGATATTCTTAAGTCCCAAACAGGATATCAAATCACATAACACAAGATAACAAATCACATAACACAAGTACTCACTAAATCTAGGAATCTTAAAAGTATGCTAACTCAAAGGTTCCATCACACAGATTGACATCTACACCTAGAGGCACAACAAAGACATGTAGGAAACCTACTATGTAAGCGAGAAAGTGTCATTGCACAAATCACGCTAGAGTTACCCTAGTAGTCTCTCAATAGACCCCAGCCCCTTAGTGATCCCTATGCGGCCACTAGTATCCTCTTGTACTAAGGAGGCATACTACGGAATGCAAGGTTACAACCAAGCATTCTCTCTACTCCCATCCTAGTTTTTACTAGCACTCGAGGCATGGGAAAGAATATACAATTATCTTATTAGGTTCATTTTAATCTCCATTTAGTGTAAATGTTTTCACTTATTAAATAACTTACAATGAGTTACCCTGGCAGCCACTTAGGGCCTCGGCCCCCATTGCAAGCCACTTCTCGACACTACAAGTAGATAACCTAACCTAGGCTCAAGAAATCACAAATCACAAAATCACCTCAGCCCTATACAAGCAACTGGAAAGCATTATAAAGATAATCAAAATAATCACATCAGTTCTCCACGAGCAACTAAAGAGCATCCAATGATAATCATAATATCCATCGGTTCTCAATGAGCAACTGGAAAGTATCTCAAAGTAATACTAATCAAAGACTCCAAAATGGTCAAGTCAAAACATGCCACAACATGACATCATCAAGAATTACATTAAACACTTCAGTCCCATCAAGGTGATTGGAAAGTTACCCAAGTATAACTGATCGATGAATCAAAAATGGTTAAGTCAAGTATCTCATGTACATACATCTCAGCTTCACACAAGAAGACTAATGTGCATCAATGAATAGTGAATACAAATATCTCATAGAGCACACCATCACATTACCATGGTTGGGTTTTTAAAAAGATCGAGATCAACATTAGCATGACATCACAAACACATAACCCTGGAGCCTCTGGTAACAACCTAAGACTGGTCAAAGCTAGGACAAACCCCAAAACCCCAAAACACATATAGCATAGAGAAACAAGATACAAACACATGTTTTGGTTTGCTTTTGCAATCATCTGATTAAGCCAAATATGAGGTTTTCGATTTTGTTTCAAGTATATTTCAAGAGTATAAAATTCTTCTACAAGTCAACCCATTTATTTCTTTGAATAAAGCATAGAATTATCCTTCCACTATTTTAAAATAATTTTCTAAAATAGTCAAAAGATAATTATTTACTTATTCAAATCATTGAACTAGTTCCCATTGACTTTTAGATAAAAACATTCACATTATTCAAAACATTAGAATAGTACTTATCAACTTTCAAATAATTAGTTTACAATTTCCTTAAAACACTTCAAGGACAATCATTTATTTAAAATAATCTTCATTGATTTTAAGTAAAATCAATCTCATTAATAATTCAATTATTTAATTCTACTAAACACTTATTAATCTCTTTTCTTTTAACTTGCCCTCATTTAAAAATTCATATACTTAAATTGAGTAATAATTAATTACACTTGTTCTACTATTAACTAATCTTAATTAAATTTAATTTAATTAGATTAGTTAATAAATCATATAAAATTAATGCATAATAATAATATTCGATTTTAATTTGAACCCAAACCCGAATCAATTTCCAAATCTTGATTCTACTAAGGGAAGATTGCAATAATATTTTTAATTCCAATAACTGGATGAAACAATATGCATGCCCGAATACCAAATTACAAAATTGAAGATTCATTCATAGAGAATTATTCAGACAAGATGAAGATAAGAAAAGAAAGAGCGTAATAAAATATGTGAAATAATCACGAGTGCCTATGTGGACACGGATGTTAATTCACTACGCCCCATAAAATTGTAGAGAAGCTCCTCCTTTTAGAACCTTCTCCCTTCTGAAAATTCCTTCCTTCTCCAACATTCACAATTCCTCCAAGGACCAAACCCCCTCGAGTGACTAGGAGTTCTTGTAGAAGTATATGAGGATGACCATACACACTAGGAGAGCCTCTATATAAAGGCCTCTAAGATGCATCTAGAATGTGTCTAGAAAGAACTAGGAGATAAGAATGACAACTAAGCACAGAACTTCCAGAACATAATGAGGTGTCTGGAATGTTGTAGACACCATGTGCTCAAATAATGCGCTAACTCCTAAGTGTAGACAACACGTGCATAATTAGAGTGCAAACTCTTGTGTTGTCAATATGACAACTCCTAAGAGCTCGCATACTCCTATGTGAATAAATATTAAAACAATGCATATTAATTTATTTAATATTCACTTGACTCCTTCTAAAATTAATTTATTAATTTTAAATCTCATGCACTCACTTTATTAAATCCACTTATTTTATCTTAATATATTTTAATCACATGCACACATCACGTGATCTAGAATCTTTTAATAATTTTAATATCTTTTCCATTTTTAAATTTATTTTTGAAACTTAATTGAAAAAATATTTATTAACTTAAATAATAATATTATTTAGCATTTATTTAAAAATGAACTCTAAATATATTATTATTAAATTAAATAAATATTATCACATTCCAAATTTAAAATTATAACTTTCATCTCCAAATTTAATTCTTTTATTTAATTAATTTCCTGATTAATAAAATAAATTAAATATTAAAATATCATATTAATTTTCCATTAAATTAAATCATTAATTAAATCTTTTAATTAGACTTAATTAATAGAAAATACACCAAAGACTCATAAAATAAAATATGAAAACCCATCATAGCAAAACACATACAAAATCAAACCAAAAGGGTTAATATCATGAATTACATCATTCGACATATTTAGAGGGTACTCAACTTAGATACTTGTCATAATTTTCAATTAGAAAAAATGGCTTAAAGGGTTGGTGATGGGGACATGACCCAAGCACGGAATGGACACAACAGAAAAGGAAAAAATTTATTAACTGTGAAAATATGCTAGTACACTTAGTGCAGAGAAACAGACTTCAAAATAGGTCCTATGGGCTTACAATAGCATAAAACTGGAGATAATTTCTTCTTACAATACCTTCTCTCAAACTCCACTCCGAACTTCCTTTTACAATGCCAAAAATGTTCTTAAATAGACCCCGGAGGGTTAAGGATTAGGAATACATTCTAGAAAGTGCTAGTTGGCATCCACCAACCAAATAGAAGGCTCCAAAATTCACATTAGAAGTTGGCACAAAATTAGAAGAATCTAGAAACGGTAACCGAACTTTCGGGAGGCATAACTTTTGAACCGTAGCTCTGATTGACGAACTGTTTACATTTCTAAAAAGCCCTCAAAGCGCTCTATAGCCCTATGGATAGCTTTCCTCGTCCCCCATTTTTGGCCCTTTTTGAGGTCATTTAATGCCATTCACATGACTTTGAAGCATTCTTAGGAGGTCTCCAGAAATTGAAAAACTGCAATAACTTTCAAACCGTGGGGCCTTTTGACCTGATTCTTTTTCTGGAATGTTCTAAATTATAATTACATTCATTTGTCCAATTTACACCTTCTATTTTACCAAAATGATGGCTCAATTATATACTCCTATTTTTTTGGCATTTACACGTATCCCAAGGTGTTCAAATACTCTGTCCTAGAACACTAATAGTGGAACTGTGAGAGTTGGAACCTTTATTTGACCCAAATGGGTATCCAAAAATGAAAACACATGAAATAGAAACTAAGTCTAAGTACATTTTTTTTTGGGTGACACAGGATTGTCCTTATACCTCTGGATGCTCCTACATCAGAGACCTAGGGTAGATTGAAAAGTGACCCTGTCACTTTATGAATGGTAGAGGAAATCCCAAATGGGAAACCTCAGCTGCTGAAATCCAAGTTGAGTCCTCAATTGGTCGTCCTTTCCACTTGACCAAATATTCTTCATACTGCCTATTTCTGGTACTCCTACCCACACGATGATCTAGAATGTCTTCTATCTCCTCCTTCTTAGAAGCAAGAATTGGACATGGCTCTAACATCGGCTCCTCATTTGCACCATCATCATGATACTTTGTTAAGTCTGCAATGTTGAAAATAGGAGAAATGTGAATACCATCTAGTAACTCCACCTCATATGCATTTCTTGAGTCATGTTTCTTCAAAATTTTGTAGGGGCCAAATTTCTTCATTTTCAGCTTGTTGTAAGTATCGGCTAGAAATCTTTTTTTTCGTAAGTGTACCATGACTAGATCCCCTACTTGAAATTCTTTATGTCTTCTCCTTTGATTAGCCCTAGCTTTATACTCTTGATTCATCTTGGTAATGTGTGCTTGAACCTCCTAATGTAGACGCTTGATATGTTTAGCAAATTCTTTAGCTTCAACACTTGTCCTCTCCCCTTGCTCTATCTTCCTCAATTCTGGTGCATTCCTTGGGCTGTTTTAATATACAATTTGGAATGTTGATCTACCAATACTCTTGTTTATAGAGTTATTGTAAGCAGACTCTACTTGTGGTAGAATCAAATCCCACCCCTTGGGCTTATCCCCAACTAAACATCTCAGCAAATTGCCCAGACTTCAGTTTACCACTTTTGTTTGGTCGTCAGTCTGTGGGTGATGTGTGGAACTAAATTCCAAGTCTATTCTCAACTTCTTCCACAATGTCCTCCAGAAATATCCTACAAATTTAGTATCTTGGAAGACCATGTAGTCTTACCACCTCTCTGAAAAACAAGTTTGCAATATGGACAACATAATGAGTTTTGTGGCATGGAATGAAATGTGCCATTTTGGAGAACCTATCCACCACAAAAAATATTGAGTCATTACCCCTTTGTGTCCTCGGCAATTCAAGAACAAAATCCATACTTATGTCCTCCCATGGCTTTGATGGAATAGGCAATGGCTAATATAGTCTAGTATTGTGACTAAATCCCTTGGCAACTTGACAAATCTGACAACTCTGTACAAACTTCTTCACATCCTATTAAATCTGAGGCCAAAAATAATGTTCTCTAAGAATGGAAATGGTTTTATCTCGACCAAAATGTCTTGCCATCCCTCCACTATGTTTCTCCTTAATCAAATTTTTGCTCATGGAACTCCTTGAAATGCACAATTGATTGCCCTTGAACAACATACCATCCTGAATCAGATAGTCTAACCACTTAGTTCTTTCTACAACAACAAGTTCTTTACAAGCTTTCCATGCTTTAGAAAAATTAGGATCCTCAGGGTAGAAATTCTTGAGTTCATCAAACTCAACTACTTCAACCTGCATTACTGTAAGCAACAACTATCTCCTACTTAGTGCATCTACAACCCTGTTAGATTTTCCACTTCTACACTTCAACACAAATGTATAGCTCTGCAAGAACTCTACCCACTTCATATGCCTTTGATTCAATTTACCTTGGCTATTTAGGTACTATAATGCCTGGTGATTAGTATATCAAACAAATTCCTTTGGCAATAAATAATGCCTCCATTTCTTTAAGGCTTGAACTATTGCATAGAACTCTTGATCATAAACAAAATACTTCTTTTTTGCATCATTCAATTTCTCACTAAAATATGCAATAGGCTTACCTTCTTGGCTCAATACAGCTCCAATAGCGCTGCCACTAGCATCACAATCCACCTGGAACACCTTTCTAAAATCTGGAAGTGCCAACACAGGTTTTTCTGTCACCTTCTTCTTCAGCAATTCAAAACTTCTCGCAGCTGTCGTAGTCCATTTGAACTCTTTTCTATCCTCTCTTATTATGTCAGTCAGGGGTGCACATATGCCATTGAAATTCTTAATGAACTTCTTGTAAAAACTAACTAGACCATGATATAATCTTACCTCAGTAGCAGACCTTGGAGTAGGCCATTCCAAGATGGCTTTTACCTTCTCTGGATCCATTTTGAGACCTTCAAGTGATATAACAAACTCCAAGTAGACTAATTCCATTTTTGCAAAGATACACTTCTTCAGATTAATTAACAGTTTCTCTTCTCTTAACCTTTCAAGGACACTATGAATATGCAATAAATGTTCTTCCAAAGTCTTGCTAAAAACTAAAATATCATCCAAATAGACAATAAATTTTTTTCCCCAAGAACTTCTTAAGTACCTCATTCATAAGCTGCATGAAAGTGCTCAGGGCATTTATCAATCCACAAGGCATGACTAACCACTCATAAAAACCTTCCTTGGTCTTGAAGGTTGTTTTCCACTCATGTCCTTCTTGTATCTATATCTGATGATAGCCACTCTTGAGATCTATCTTTGTGAAATACTGAGCTCCACTCAAGCAGTCCATAAGATCATCCATTCTTGGCAAAGGAAACCAATACTTGATGGTTATCCTATTTATAGCTCGAGAGTTTGTACACATCCTCCATTCTCCATCCTTCTTTGGTGCCAGTACTATAGGTACTGCACATGGACTCAGGCTCTCCCGAATCAAGCCCTTCCTCAATAGCTCCTGAACCTGTCTATTTAGCTCCTTAATTTCAGTAGGAGTCATCCTATGAGCAGCCTTGTTAGGCAAACTAGCTCTTGGGATTAAATCTATATGATGACTGATTTTCTTTATAGGTGGCAATCTTTCTAGAACATTATCAGAAATAATATCTCCAAACTCACCTAGTAAATCTGAAACTTCAAGTGGTATTTCGCTACTACCTTCTTTATCTTTCCTAAGAATCAAAGCATAGCACATACGCTGATGTTTCATGCCATCTAAAAACTTCCTTCCATCAACAAGACAAATCCTAGCACTACTACATACCTTTTCGCCTTCCTTTTTCATGGGCTTCAGTTTGTGGTGAACTCCATCCTTTGTTAGAGAGTATGTGTTTGCATGACCATCATGTACTGCATGTCTATCAAACTGCCACGGTCTTCCCAACAATAGATGGCAAACATCCATTGGAATAACATCACAGAGAACTTCATCATGGTAACTCCCAATTTTAAACTTTACTAAACATTGTTCACTTACCAGGACCTTATGATCATCCTTCACCCAAGCAATCCAATAGGGCTGGGGATGTTTCTCCCTCTTGAGCTTCAGCTTAGAGACCATCTTCTTTGATACCAAGTTATCAGTGCTACCACCATCAATGATCACATCACAACATTTATCCTTAAACTTGCACCTGGTACGAAATAGACTCCTTCTTTGTCTTGGTTCAATCTCAACACTTAGTAGGACCCTTTCATTTACTAAAGTCTCTCCTCTTTTTGCATCCTCTGAATGTGATGACTGTGCATCCTCATCCACATGAGCAACCCTAGCTTGGCCCTCAGCTCTCCTATCTGTCCTTCCTTGTCATTGAGGGCATTCAAAGGCATGATGACCTTCTTCATTGCAATGGAAATAGGTACCATGAAAGCCTCCTCTTCCTTTTCCACGTCCTCTACCTCTTCCTCTCTGATTTTCAAAGTCTTGATCACGGGAGCGGTTGAAACCCTCATTCATCTTGTTCCTGCTAGTACCCACATCTTCATTTTTCTTTTGGGTTTCATTTTGGCCTCCAGATGACCTACCACTACCCCTTACCCCTTGACCATGCCCTCTTCATCTCCCTTTAAACCTATTTTTTAGCTTCTCTTCTACTCGTAGGGCAAACTGGTATGCCTCTTCAACGCTGGTCATTCTTACCAGACTTAATTCTTCTTGGATGCTAGGTCGCAACCCATTGATATTATGAGCAACCTTCTCCTTATTTGCTTCTACATGCCCTGCTCTAATCAAAAGTCGATAAAACTCCTCTGTATATTCTTGGACTGATTTTCCTGCTTGGTTTAACCCATGTATCTTCTTAAACAAATCAAGCTCATAATCAACAGGAACGAATTGCTTCTTCAATTTGTCCACCATACGATCCCACTTTGTGATCTTCTCCTTTCCTCTTCTGTTTCTTTCCAATTGAACCTCTTGCCACCAGATTTTGGCATGGCCATTTAGTTTGGCCTTTGCAAACTTAATCCTATTTGGATCCCTCATATTCTCATACTCAAAGTACTCTTCTAGTTCATTGATCCAATCGATCAACTCATCTGGTTTCAGATTTCCTAAAAATACACCCACATCAATTATAGATCTTTTCCCAAACTTAGTAATGGCCCTAAAAGTCCTTTCCTCTACCTGATTCAAAACTTCCCCATTAAATTCTCCTTCTGGTCCAATTTCTTCTTCTTCATTGTCGTCCTCACTTTCATCACTTGCAGTAACATTTGTTCCTCTACGGAGCTCCTCCTGCAATGCTTGTACCTACCTTTTGAGGGCTCTAACCTCCTTAGGATTAATATTTCTGGCCCTTCCACCATGCTCTCTTCATGGAGGCATCTTTTTAACTCAAACGCATAACCACACAGTCCTAGTGCAAACTGCCTCACAGTCGGCGCTCTGTCTGCACACTCAGGAAAACTAGCTCTGATACCACTTGATGGGGATATGACCCAAGCATAGAATGGACATAACAGAAAAGGGAAAAATTTATTAACTGTGAAAATATGCTAATACACTTAGTGTAGAGAAACAAACTCTGAAACAGGCCCTATGGACTTACAATAGCATAAAACTAGAGATAATTTCTTCTCCCAGTACCTTCTCTCAAACTCCACTCCAAACTGCCTTTTACAATGCCAAAAATATTTTTAAATAGATCTCAGAGGGTTAAGGATTAGGAATACATTCTAGAAAGTGCTAGTTGGCATCCACCAACCAAATAGAAGGTTCCAAAAGTCGCATTAGAAGTCGGCACAAAATTAGAAGAATCCAGAAACGGTAACCGAACTTTCAGGAGGCATAACTTTTGAACCGTAGCTCCGATTGACAAACTGTTTACATTTTCAAAAAGCTCTTAAAGCGCTCTATAGCCCTATGGACAAGCTTTGCTTGTCCCCCATTTTTGGCCCTTTTTGAGGTCATTTAATGCCACTAACCTAACTTTGAAGCATTCTTAAGAGGTTTCTAGAAACCAAAAAATTGCAATAACTTTCAAACCGTGGGGCCTTTTGACCTGATTCTTTTCCTGGAATGCTCTAAATTACAATTACATTCATCTGGAAAATTTACACCTTCTAGTTCACCAAAATGATGACTCAATTATATACTCCTATTTTTTTGGCATTTACATGTATCCCAAGGTGTTCAAATACTTTATCCTAGAAAACTAATAGTGGAACTGTGAGTGTTGGAACCTTTATTTGACCCAAATGGGTATCCAGAAATGAAAATACATGAAATAGAAACTAATTCTAAGTACATTTTTTTTTGGGTGACACAGGATTGCCCTTATACCTTTGGATGCTCCTGCATCAGTTGGGATTTGGACTTGAGAATTTATCTCCCCTCTCTTACCATTGAGATAATACGATAGGGTACACTCATCCTAGCAATTCAAAGAAGTCGATACTCGGTACCTACAACTTACATAAAATCCATGCATGTACATACACAATATATACTAAGCTAAACAGGCAATGGTAGGAAGTGGTGCATCGTGTAGATCCCGACTAGCAGGTGACTATGACTCCCTTCCTTAACCACATCAGAAATACCATACAGAAAGAAAACAAACATGCACACCATACACATGCAAGTATGGGGTAAGTATCCATAAGAAAACACATATGATAATAAATCATCTAACTAATCATCATCAATAATTGCAAACACTGTAATAATCATCATGCATACATGAAATATAAAGTACCAAGTAATTTGATCATATATCAACTGAATCTGAAACAATATTTGATAATCTCAAAATAATTTCACTAATAATCATCAACATAAAACTATCCTAAAAGAGTTTGGCCACAATAGCAAAATGCGAACTAGGGCAGGCACTACACATTGGTAGTGGACAGTGTTAATCCATTTGGAGAGATGAGATCTACTTACTCAACGTGGCCTATTTTTGTTATCAACAATAACATTCCTCCTTGTATGATCATAAAGAGGGAGCACATAATGTTGGCATAGATTGTTCTATGTATTTTTTCATTTAATAGTCATCTAAATTAATTTATTATAAATAATCCATCAAAATGGTCATAATAATTATGTAATATTTTGTTCATTTAACTAGGTAAGTACTAACTTAAAGATATCAATGTATCTATTGAGCCCCTTGTCTATGAGTTGATGGTGCTATGAAATAGATCACTATGTATGACATCTCTAGACCAATAGGACAGAGACAATTTCAATTCCATGCAATGCTTGTATGGACAATACATGATGCCCCTAGTCTAACACATTTTTGTAGTATGTTCTCTTCTTAACACCTCTTTTTTGGTATGTTATAGTGCTAACACAAAGTTAATTTATTTAATCCAATTATACATAATCTTGTAGGTTTTTAGACAAAGGAAAAATTTGCATGTTTAGTTTGTGGTCCAAAGATGAAATCTCACCATTCAAAAAGTTTAGGAAAGTAGGTGTTCGATGAGAATAGACACTTTCTCCATAGAAATCATATAAGTACCAAATTATCAAAAAACATTTTTTCAATGGAAAAAAAGAGACTACATCAAAGCCATAGAGAATGACACCTCACCTATGGAAGTTGGAATACAATAAAATGAATTGCAGAGGTAATGCCATTCTATTTGATCATTTTTTGTTTGAAATTCATATTTTGATTTTTTTTACTGATGATGTAATTGATGCTCCTGAAGGTCATCAAGGCTTTAATGACCAACTTTCAAAAGGAATAAAAAGTTATCCTACGTAATTTAGTAGATTTTTGTACTATGAGCAACTCCCAACATGCATTTGTTTGATCCTATGCATATTGGAAAGAATGTAACAAAGTCATTATAGAAAATCTTGGATGGAAGGCATGACAAAGACAAAATTGTCAAAATTTGTAGTGATATTGAAGAATCCAACCATGCAATGAAAAATTTCATTCAATCAAATAATAATTGAGACCAGATTTATACAAATGCCCTTAGTTGGTTATTGTCACAACAACATAGTAATGCTATAAAAGAAGTCATAAAAAATACAATTTCCCAAGGATTTACTGCGAACATAAATGATCTCATATCAAATAAAAGTGAATTTGGGTTAGGGATGAAAAGACACAATTGGCATGCATTTATTAAGGTAATTCATGTTATTTTGTATTTGCTATATATTTGTATGCTGCATCTAGTTTTCATTGCATTATTTTATAAAATATTGATAATCTCATTTTACAAATATTGCAGTACATTTTACTTCTATCTCTCCCACACCACTTTGAGAATAGTGTCAAACAAGTTATATATGATATTGGAAAATACATGAGGTGGTTGTCATCAAAAGAAATCAATAAAGAAGATATAAAATATTGGAAGAGAAAAATTTCTCATCCTAGGTGTGAAATGCAAAAGTGTCTACCTCCAACTTTTTTCAATGCACAAGAATACTACCTCATACATCAAGTTGAGGAAATTGAATTGTGTGGAACTGCAATAACTAGGTCAATGTGGATAGTTGAGAGGCACTTGAAATTTTTGAAAGACTTGGTTTGATAGAGAGCACATCCTAAGGGTTCTATGGTGGAGGGATATATGGTATACCAAACCATGGTGTCTTTAGTGAATGTGTTCCTAAGTTTGCTCCTAAGTTTGCAACAAAGATCCATGCAGATCACATTTGGGATCCAAACTCTATTAACAAATTCAAAGGTGAGTACTTGATGGGAAAAGGTAGATTTAAGAAATTGAAAGGTAAATATAAGATGTTATTGTAGTTAATTAATTCTTATAAATCTTCAATATAAGTTATTTATAATTGGTGTATTTTTTTAATATATTGGTTGAGAGTGGGATGCCATACATTTGTATATTGTGAACAATCTTTGATTGGATGATAATATGGATTGAACAATGTCAACAAAATGGTTGTTCATTAAAATGGCAAGGTGTTGCTTCATTGGTTATAGAAGCTCACCATAATGGAGATTCTAATTTTACGCCAATGGTAGTTGATCTAGTTGTAGTGCCTGCCCTTGTTCACATCTTTCTGGACACATTGTTGTTATCATTATCAGACTATGTTAGACTAGTTTTATGGATTAGTGGTATTGTTTTGAGATTATCGGATATTATGTTATGGATTCAATTAGTATATGATGAGATCATTTAGACTTTACATTTCATGTATGCATGATGATCATTGTATTGCTTTCAGTTATTGATGATGATTAGTTAGATGGTTTATTATCTCATGTGTTTTATTATGGATACTTACCCCATACTTGCATGTGTATGGTGTGCGTGTTTGTTTTTATTGTATGGAATTTTTGATGTGGTTAAAGAAGGGAGTCATAGTCACCTACTAGTCGGCATCTACACGATGCACCACTTCTTGCCATTTCCTATTTAGCTTAGTATTATATATATTGTATATATATGCATAGTTTTTATGCAGGTTGAAGGTACCGGGTATCGACTTCCCTGAATTGCTAGGATGAGCGTACCCTATTACACTATCTCAATGATAAGAGAAGGGAGATAAATTCTCAAGTCCAAATCCCAAACCCTTAAACCATTTCTCCTAGTGAGGTAGGACAAGTATCTGGATATTTACCCACCGAATGTGTCGGATGACATATTTCGTGATTTTTAACCCTTTAGATTGATTTTGTGTGCATTGTTCTATGATGGGTTTTTATATGGTGAATTTTCTATTAATTAAGTCTTAATAAATAGATTTAATTAATAAATTAATTATTTGGAGAAATTAATATAATATCATGATCTTTGATATTTTGATTATAATTAATTAAATGAGAATTAATTGAGAAAAAGAATTAAATAAAAGAAAATTAAAAATTAAAAATTAATAATAAAGTAATAAATAAATAATAATAATAAAAGTTATAAAAATTAAAATGAAAGTTATATAAAAATTAAATAGGAGTTATAAGCTTGCCTAGGAGTTAACACACCTTTTTATTTCTCATATGTCAATAACACGGGGGTTAGTGCACCAATTAAGCACATGGTGTCTACAACCTTATGACTTGTCTAGAAGGTTGGAAAAGACACATGCTTAGTTGGTGACACCTTCTAGTTATTTCTAGAGACATTCTAGGTGCTTCCTGAGAGCTCTTTATATTCAGGCATTCCTAGAAGCTTAGGGAGAGCATTTGGAGAGCGTTTTGGAGTATTGGAGAACTCAAAAACTTTGGAGAAGGGAGGAGCTTGCTCTGTGGGTTTTCTGAGGAAGAGCGAATTAGTATCAGAATTCGGGTAGACTCTTGTGATTTTACTTATGCTATTTCTGCATCTTGCACTTCCTGTCTTCTTCATGTCTTCCATATGTTTTCTGAGGAATTCCATATTTTGGTTGTATGTTTTCTCAATATAGGTAGTTAAGATTTATTTGAGAAAACTTTATATGCATAGACCTGAAGAGAATGCGGGGCTAGGGTTTAAATTGTAGCCAAACCCATTAGAAAATTATTGAGTAAATTTAGAGATCAAATAGTTTATAGGAAAATTCTAAAAATTGAAATCTTTAAATAAATTATGTATATGTTCATTGTAAAATATACATGTTCATATTTTAAAATCTGCAAACATATATATATATATATAATATAAATTATGTATATATATATATATATATACATAGATATATATATACACACACAGACAGATATATATATATATTATACACATATACATTTATATATATATATACATATATATATTTAATTGAAAAAAGTCGAATGACATATATCGCAGCGAGCGAATTCATAAAATTGCATCGCGATTAATTGAATATGTTATAAAAATGTTATTCGAAATGTATTTTAAATATATATATATATATATATATATATATATATATATATATATATATATATATATATATATATATATATATATATAACAAAATGGTATAAGTTATGATGCGTAGTGGGGATGGAATTTTTGTGCACTAGTAGTGTACTTGCGATCGCAGGAACTGCGATGTCAGCAGGTACCACATATCGCTGTCGTCGCAAGCCCTACAACTGCAGGGTACTGGCATGTGTGCCATAGTTTATATTCATATGTGGCAACGTTTGTGTAAAGAGAACATTACATTTGTTTTTAAATTTTGTTTTTTATGAAATGTTAGTGTGTGTGTATATATGTGTATATATATATATATATATATATGTAAATATGTTATTAATAAATTTAAATTATTATTGATAAATGATTTAAATTAAAGGTTCATTTTGATAATGATGAATTATTTTATAATATTGCAGTTCAACTATTAAGATTTAATATATAAAATTTAATTGGTTGTTGATGGGGGAAGTTTTCAATATAACATTTATACAAATAAAATATTATTGGAAATTAGATTTTTTTTAGAGTTATAAAGGAAAACCTTTATCCATCTAAACAATACATGGGTTGGGAAAAACATACAAATGTTCCTCCATTTATTATCTAAAATTTGGAAACGGAAAACTGGAAACCTCCACATTTAATTCAAGTATGTAATTTTAGCAAAATCAAAACATGTGCTTGCATTGTGCATTTCTTTATGCTTTTTTTTTGGGTTTTGGGTTGACTAGTGTTGACCAGTTATAGGATTTCTACCAAAGGCTTGGCGGTTATGATTGTGATGTCATGATGATGTCTTATTTTTGATCTTTATTAACCCAACCATGGTTATGTGATGGAATGCTCCATGTAATGTTTTCAATTACTGATTGTTATAGCTGAAATTCTTATGTATGAGACATTTGACCTAACCATTTTTGAGTCATCAATCAGTTATCCTTGGTTATTTTCTAGTCACCATGATGGGACTGAAATGTTGATTTATGATGTCATGTTGTGACATGTTTTGACTCAACCATTTTGGAGTCTTCGATCAGTATGATTTGAGATATATTTATGTTAACGAGAACCAATGGATATTTTTGATTATCAATGCTGCTTAAGTTGACAATAGAGAGCTGTTGTGGTCATGATTTTCTATGGATGCTTGCTCATGGAGATTTGATGCCTTTATTGTGCATATTTGATGTTCTTATTATGGATTATCTTTTATGATTTTGATATTTATGATTCCATGAGCTTAGGGTAGGTTATCTACTTGTAGTGTTGGGAAGTGGCTTGCAATGGGGGCCGAGGCCCTAAGAGGCTGCTAGGGTAACCCATTGTAAGTTGTTTAAAAAGTAAAAATATTCACACCTAATACTAACTAAATGAACCTAAAAAGATAATTGTTTTGTTCTCACCCATGCCTCAAGTGCTTGTACAGACTAGGATGGGAGTAGAGAGAACGCATGGTTGCAACCTTGCATTCCATAGTATGCCTTATCAGTATGAGAGGATACTAGTGGCCACATGAGGATCAGTAGGGACTCATAGAGTTTAGCTAACTACCAGGTAACTTCTACATGATATATGCGATGACACTTTCCCGCTTGCATAGTAGGTTCCTACATGTCTTTGTGTGCCTCTAGGAATTAGATGTTGGTTTTGTATTTTTGGAACCTTTGAGCTAGTATACTTTTAGGATTCTGAGACTTAGAGAGTATTCTTATGTTATGTGGTTTTGATAGCTTTTTTGGGACTTGAGATTATCTCCTCAGCATGGTGGGAGTGGACCACTTAGGTTCCACACAGTCGGTGGTAGTGTTTTTCCACTCTTATCATTTGAGATTTATTGAGAGATCGTGGCTAATGCATCCTTCGTGATGGTGGATATGTATCCTTTCTTTGATGATTAGCATATGTTGATGATGTTATCTTATGCTTATATTTGCCTGTTAGATTACTTTCTGCATATGATGTAGTATATATCAGGAGTGACATTCCTACTATGTTAATATCGATGATCTCTTCGATGGTTTGGAATGTTACGCACGGAGAGATGGCTAGGATCCACGATGGTCTAATGATGCTATTAATGGTTGGGAGGAACCGTGCACCTAGTTTATTATGTTTGATCTTTTATGATGGATGTCTATATCTTCTAAGATGAGGTATCATGGATTAAAATAGGATGATGTACTTTGTTCCACATATGTATATTCTTTTAAGCTTTTCATACCCTGTGACATGTACAGTGGATGATTGAGCATTTAGAAATGTAATGTATAAACATTGGACTTATCATTATTATTTCATGTGGTTGTTGTGATAGATGGATTCAATAATGTTAGTTGATTTAGATGTAATTCAACGTTAAGGGATCCTTAAAGAATGTAATATGTTGTGTATGTTATGTTTACTCTTAGATGGACATTTCTATTGCTTCCGTTATTGTGTATAAGTTATAAAGTGGTATTTACTTTCATGTAAAAAAAAAATGCTTCCAAACTTAGTGAAATTCTAGGTTAATTCTTTGGATCCCTTGATGAGGCATTACACTAGTGAAGGGTTTAAGAGGTGGAAAGGTACATACAAATTTATTAATGATTACCACTCATATGTTTCCTATCAACTCATGATGCAAATAATTGTCATAGGCTTCAAAAATTGTAGGTCAAGTACCACAAAGCTATGTACTATCATGGCGAATTTTTTTTGCATAAAAAGCTAGATGACACTAAGAAAACTCATGATTTTGGGATAATTGCTATTTTTGAGGTCACTAATATATCATCTAGAAATGACATACATCCTCAACAATCTCAAAATTGATACTATGGCATCTTGGATGAAATATTGAGTGTGACTTTAACTCCTTCAAAGTAGTTCTATTCATCATCAAATGGTATAGGCTATGACTGAATCAAAATGATCTAGATAGAACTGTTATTCAACATGATAATGAATTTACAATGATTAATATAAGGTTGTTTGAGCTAGTTGGAGATGAGACCTATGTTCTTCCAAGCCAATGTGATCAAGTGTTTTACTCAAATGTTTCACATAAATATGGTTGGTCATTTGTTGTTAGACATGAACAAAGAGGAAGGCCGATAAAGTATAATGTTATGGAAGAAGAAGATGTTGAAGATGAAGAAGAAGAAGAAGTTGATGAAGATCAAGATGATGGTGGTGATGAGGAAAATGTTGGTGATGATGATGGTGGTGGTGGTGATGATGATGATAATGGTGATGATGATGATGATGGTGTCAATGATGATTGTGATGATGATGATGATGATGATAGTGGTGGTGATGATGATGATGATGATGATGATGATGATGATGATGATGCTGATGATGATGGTGGAAATGATGATGAAATAGATGAAGGAGAAGATCAATGACATGATTGAAATGTACAAGGTATGTGATCAATGACTCCTACTAAGCTTTGATCATTAAGTACAACATACACCAATTTTTTTTTTCAAAACCATATGTGTAGATATAAACATTAGGTACATGTCTAAATTTTTAAAGATATGTATGAATCCTAATAAGCTATGATTGTTAAGTACCACATGCACCAAATTTTTCTTTCAAAACCATATGTGTAGATATAAACATTAAGTAGAACATGTTCAATTTTTTTAAGATATACATGACTCCTAGTAAGTTCTAATAATTTCACAGACAAGTGTCCTGAAATAAATTGAGTGAAATATTCATCTTGACTTCTAAGTTATTTGTAGCTAACTTAAGATAAATGATTAACATATGTAGGTAATTTAACCCCTTTGGTGAGGATCATGCATGGTGACATGGATCGGCAGGTATAAGTCAATAAATAGACATAATTTTCTTGTATTCTTCTTTTTTAAATAAACAAGGAAGAACCATATAGACATGTCATTATATAATCACTTTCAACTTAGTAAATTTTGTATCTCTCATGTATAGACAAAGAAGAACCATACGCATGGGTCATGACTTGATTATTCCATGTATATTATTTAATTATTATCAAAATTCTCTAGTAGTTGAAGTGGGGATGTGATAATATCTCATTTGATGGACTGCAGGGATCACTAAATAGGTACTTGGTAGATCTATCTACATCAAATGAGGGAAATGAGGGAATGGTAGATGAAAGTTCTACATGTACTATGGCTAAAATGGGGAGATCAACTAGAGGTCAAAAGATTAGAAAAAAATCAATAAACGCATGCAATTTTTTCTTACTAAAAAGAGGTCATGTTCTTATGATGATGAGAGAAAACATGACATCAAGATGCCCTTTTGGTACACATATATTGAGAAAGAAATGGTACCTAATGAGCTACCCCAATTAACACTAATTTTTGTGTTAATGAGAGGATACATCACATAGCTCATCCTCATTACATGGTTTGGGCCTATTTTTCATGGATGGTATAAAGGTATGTTTCAAAAAAGTTGTTGAATTGATGAAGTATGTCGATCCTTGTTACAATTACAATGATTGGATGCAAATTGTTCAATATTTAAAAATTACGCGAAGGTATGCACTATCAACAAATTATATAGAATGGAAAGAAAATGATCAAAGTAAAATATTTACTATGTACATTGATGAGAGACCAAAAGCAACAGGTAGTATTGTAGGTTTTATAAATAGTACATGACCTTCCTCAATTAATAAGTAAACCAATTGCATTTTTGAGGTGCATGAGGGGAATCAAGTTTTTGTATGTGCGATAAAATCAATAAGTGCAGGGGAAGAACTACTAATAGATTACCATTTAAATTGCATAGATACAAGAAAAGTTACTATCATGAGGGTAGTAAGTAATATATGCCATTTTATTCTTCTTCTTTTTTTGCTAAGATCAGTTGGCTGAAGTTTTTATATTTAATCCTTGTCATAGAACGATATGGATCAAACATGGAATAGAGGCCACGGGGATGCTCCTCCTACCCATTTGTTGGCCATAGTAAACCTTATTAAAATTGTACAAATTGGATAGTTGAAGAAATTTATATTATTATGTTATTTTATTTAGGGTTTTGGAGTTTTTATAAAAAATTTATCAATATTTCTATCACAATTTGATGTTCAAGATCGGGGAAGAGCACCTACAAGAATAGAGGCAACTACTACCCCTTTCGATGAGGATAACGAAGATGTCCCTAATTTAACATACATGATGGGAAAAAAAACCTAAAAAATATCATTTAGAAATAATAAGATTTTTTGATGATCACTAAAGTTTTTATATTTAATCTTTGTCACAAGACAATACCGATCCTCCATAGGATAGAGGCCATGAGCTTGCTTCAATTCACACCCATTCCTCAATGACGGTAAACCTTATTGAAATTGTTAAAAATAGATAGTTGAAATTTTTTATATTGTTATGTTATTTTATTTAGGGTTTTGTAGTTTTTATGAAAGTTTTACTAATATTTCTATTACAATTTGATGTTTAGGATAGGGGAAAAGTGCCTGCAAGAACAAAGGCACCTACCTCTTCTAATAATGATATCATAGAGGTGCCTAATTTAACATATATGATGAGGAAAAAAAAATTTTAAAAATCAATTTAGAAATTATGAGCAATTTTGAAGATCCAAATCCAACGGAGGAGGTGTTGAAGAGGCAATAGGAATTGATGGCCATAGCATGTCGTTTTGAAGTAAGTAGTAATGAATCTTTAATTATAAAAAAAGTTAAATAAAGGTTAATTTTATGTTGTGAACTAAAATATGTGTGTTCTTATTATAGGATTATTTGTAAACTTAAGTGCCTGGTCCAGGACATCATAGTGAGACCATACTAGCAGAGCTCTGGTTGCTTCAGGTAAAATAATCCTTAAGTTGACAAGTTGCAAGGAATTTTTTTCTTTGATCAAACATTCAAAAACTTCTTAATTTAAATCTTACTTTTATTATATTAGAATGTCTTTGCTAACAATGTATTGTTCACTAGGTCATCAAGTGCAGGATACTCTTAGGAGAGGTCCATCAAAGTTTGTCAACTATAATGTTGGCAACAAGGGGCATGCAAACATCGACGCATTCATGGTCTATGCCTAGTAAATCCTTGTTTTGCTATATTTTATTTTGTGTTAATTATGATTTGATAATTTTTACTTTAATCATGCATACATCTAGTAGCAGATACATTGCCAATGTCTGCAATGCTAGATACAGATCATAGTACATGTATTGGTGATAATTCACCATCATTTCTTGGATAAACCCATGTTTTTGGCATGGGAGCAATGCAAACGTCATTGTTGATTCACAAAAATGAATTGATGCCTTTGAAATCTCCTAAGCTTCTAGGTACTTTTAAATTATTATTATTATTATTGTAATATGCATTTACCTATTCATAAAAAGTTTTGGATTGACGATCCCATGACATTTTTTGTAGGAAATGATTCATTTTATAAGACGCTTTATGACCATGCAATGAAGATATTCAGGCCCACCATACATATAAGGTACACAAATTTTCTTTTAGTGTATTTAAGGTACATAGCTTTAGTTATTTTTCCTATCCAATATTTTTGTATTCTTTCTTAAAAGGTGGAATTTGCAAGAAAAAAATTAAAAGATCAACTGATTAAAGATTTAAAGCATGAGTTTGGTGATATTTTTTAGGAGAAGAAAATTTTGGAAAAAGCTACAAAATATCTAAAGAATGTGAGGGACTCCTATAGAAGGAGTCTCTTCCAGAATCCAAAGTACAACCATCCTCCCTTTATTTTAGTGAGGGATTGGAATGACTTCATTTTGGATGCAAAGAAAAAAATGGATGTTAAAAGAGGAGTTACACCTACAAATGAGAGAAGAAGGTATGCAATAGTATTAACTACTAGTAAAATATAATAATGCACTAATTAGGCATCTCTATATCGATATCATCTAACATATTTCAAACCTTTCATAGGTTGCAGGATATGTCAAAGGTAACAAAGGCCAAGCTGCAAAAGATTATCAGAACAAACTTGGCTCTGGTGGATATTCAAAAATTAAAAAATGAATTGTAAGTAGGAGTAAATAAATTCCTGAAAAAATTAGTTATAAAATAGAAATAATTTTGTTTAATCAAAAAATACAGGGCTCTGAATTTAATTTAGAGGCCACAACAAAACACCAAGAAATTTCCTTCAAGGAAGGCTATAAAGCCGTGGTAGAATGCCTATGCCAAGATTCCACTGGCCCAACCCAAGAGCCCCTTGCATCATTTGAATAGGTGAATATGCAAAAGAATAATATATTAGAAATTTAATACTTGAGCAATAATCTATTTGATAATAATGTGTGCATGACATTTCAATGCAACCTTCTAATTCTAAGACAGATCCTACACCACATGATGAAGCCTCTGATGTGCATCGTAGTGTTGATGGAGATGTTCATTTGCTATTTAAAAATAATTATGTAATTATTAATACAATTTAACATCTTAAATTAAACTTGGTGTAACCCTTTTTGTGTATATTTTAGAGGATACAGAATGTCATGTTGAACAAGTGCTAGAGGATGTTCAGATAGATCACCATGTAGATCATGTGGCATATTTAGGTAAAAAAATCTATGTTTTGTTCATTTAAATATTTTTTTTAATTTATAGTTCTTTTACTTAATTAAATACATGTAATTCACTAATATAAATGGTTTGAATTTAACTCATGATGCAATTTTTTTTGTAGCAGACTCCCCTTTGGCATAGTGGCCACCTATTCTTGAATAGATGAGGAGGAGATGTGTGGTCATTAGAATTAGTAGAGGAGGGGAATGATGAGGACTTTTTTATTACTATTACAAGGTTCTGAAAAAAGAACAAAAAAACACATTAAGAAGTCCAAAACAAAATGATGTTAATGAATTTTATGTGTTAATAAATTATTCATGAATGTTGTGCGTTAACGAATTATTCATGAATGTTTAAACTATTCTCCAAACCAAGTGAAATTCAAACTAAACTAAACAGAAATCAAATTTCTAAGGCCAGTTATCCATGGCAAATATCTAGCACCAAAATATATAACACATGAGAAATGGCTCACTTGTCCAAAATGGGGTAGGTGATAGTTACTCTAACAAAAAGAATACCTAGTCACAACATTGTTTGGAATATGGTTGGTGTCTAGTTTAGGATATTTCAAGACTTGCTTTGTCCCACCCCTAAGTGCTAAATGTAGTGTTCTAATGATTGAAGGCCATGAGTTTGAAGAATATGAGGTATGGTTCTATTTATAATGCATATTTTTAATCTCTTCTATTAATCTATGGTAGTAAAGCATGCTTATTCATCCACTTCAAGATAGTCTTGGCATGGCAATCATATGTTTTGAAGTAATTTTTCCAAATAATAATGATTTTAATGCTTTCTGTTGGTCCATTCATGTAGATTGTTATTGTAGTCTCACTATAGTAGGCCCTTATTCCTTCCCTCAAAAAGTAACATTTATAGATTACAAATAATAATGGTTTCTTCTTTCTTTTTTTTCTGTACATATATATCTCAACATTCCTAAAACATGAGATCCTTGTAACATGCATGTTGATAGGGGTACTGTCTTGTATATCTAGCTTGAACTAGTTACATATCCAGATGTTGCATCTTATTGATTATCCTACGACTTAAATAATAAAATCTAGATATAATAAGAGTGTTCCTTTTGATGATATGAAGATATTTTTCTTGAGATAAGTTTTGAAAGTGTCATTTCAATTTTTATGCAAGAGCCCCCAGAATTTAGAAAAAAGACTTATTCCACTACTAACTAGTTTAGGTAAGCCATCTCTTCAATCTTCAATTTTTTATGTTCCTAATTAAGTTAAAGATATGTATTCAACTTTATATTTTTCACAATTAACTATGATTAATATGCTTCACATTAAGAAAATGGTACAAGAATTTAAGTGATACTTCCATCCAAGATTGGGCAGCAAACTGATTTTAGGTTTCAAAAAAAGATCCAAATCACCATTGTTTCATTAGCACAAAATAGTAAGTTACCTCTTCTATGTTTACATTGCAATTTTTGACCATGGATTTTTTTTTTCAAACAAATGATACATGTTCTTTCAAATCTGTCAAAAACCATCATTCTCTTATCACTTAGGTTTTCTTAGATAAAACTTCAAGGTGACTAGTAACTCTAGTATGATGTAACTCACAAAATATAGTGCACAAAAATATAAATCACACAATATGCACTCTTCGTAATTAATGGTAAGAGTGTGAATGCACATTATCAATAATAATTGGAAGCTTTAGGAAGAAATGATAATTTTTTAATGTTGGTTGGATATTTCCTCATAATTATCATTACTGAGCCACGGAGTTGTAGAAATGAAGTACTATTAGTGTCTAGAGGAGGTTCCACTTGGCATAGAAGCAATATGATTTCTTTAAAAACATAAGGAGATCACCATCCTCTATTGGAACTTCCAAATCCTAAAGATCATAGAAAACCTAGAAAGTGTCTAGAGCTACTAATTCAAATGTGCTTGTTTTTTATATAACCATTTCTAATCATATTATTACAGATCCATTTTCATTGGACCCTTTAATCCTTAATTTTTCGTATACTATGTATAGTATAACAAATTAAATGTATAATTATTTAGACTATCAGTCCATGACAATGACTTATAATTCAATAGTTATTTAAGCTATCGAGAGCAATTTATTAATGGTAATATCTTCACCTTATTGGTTGTCACTAGAATTCTTAAGTTGTTTATTGATTTTGATTCTCTAAATATCAAGTGTCATTGTTGAACACTGGACCAAAAATTCCCTTCAGTAGGCATTATTTCTTACTTTATCAATGCAAGAATGATTGAATGGAGATTGTGATAGATGCAAGGAATATGGTTATGTATTCTCATCATTATTTTTTATACCAGCATTTTGAATTTTCTAGTTGATAAGCTACTACTTGGCAAGGGACCCCTTATCATGATGTGAAATTTGTAGTACCTGAGCCTATATATGCCATGTTCTCTACAAGGTTCTTTTGTTCCCAGATATTCCTGAAGATCATTACAAGGAAACTAATAGAAAAAATTGAGTTTTTAGATAATGAAGGCTTCTAAAATAACTTAGAAGAAGGAAGCCCTAACCACTTCCTGTCAAGATAGAAGTTAGAAAGAAGTGCCAAGAAATGTATTTAACTCTAGCACATCTAACTGTGACATCAATAATAGTGATGAATTTAGATCTATGGCAAAAAATCATCAACAAAAGTCTCACAAAATTAGTCCTTGGATGATTCTTATTACCATAAAACCTATAACTTTTGATATTGGTATGAACATGATTCTATTTGGAAGTGGCTCAAAACTTCAAAATACAAAGTCACTCCAAGTAAAGAAAAGTGATAAGGTCATAGGACAAAAAAATAGAGGCCTTCATTGCCAATAATGAGTATACAAATAATCTCTAGAGCATAAGCTATGAACTAGGAAAAATGGTAGAGAAAAGGTTGAAATACATAAATTCAAATGATCATTCTCTTTAGCCCCTAGAAAATAAAATATGTAATATTAATTGAAAAGTATGCAATAGAAAAAAACAAAAGGGGAATAGCATTTTCTCAACTCCAAAATAGAGTAGCACCCATTCTGAAGTAGAAGGATGAATGTTTAATTAAATGAAGTAATAGATTCAAGGAACTCTCGAAACTTCATAGGAAAGAGAGAGGAAAATTTCACATAAATGAACCCAGTTGACTGAAATAGATCACAATGCCCAAAAATGTGTAGGCTTTCACAACCCACCCAAAATACCATGGAATCTACCAACAACTAAATAGATTAGACAATGGCATGTCTTATTAATTAGAACAAGTAGAATACTTATTGGAAGAAAAACATTCCAAATAGTTATGATTATATATATATAGCTTATTTCTCAACAAAATATTAAATATTAGCTACTTTTTCTCATTCATTACAAAGAGCAGAGCCACAAATCAAGAGAGCTTGAGTGAGTCCAACAATGCTCTTGGTTTGAATGTGTTGGTGCTCATGAGATTAATGAAGTCAGAGAAGTTTGTTTCCTTGTAAATTGAGTGGTGATGTTCATCAATGAGTTATGGAGCAAGGCCAATGTTCATCAAGCTTGAACTCTAGACTCATTTAATATCTTGCTTGATAGAATTGTTCAACACAACAATCCATGAATGAAAACACTCAAGAAATATACATGATAGAGATTCTACGGGTAATATCATTAAGAAATTAACTTGCAATCACTCATGTAAGTCTAGATTCTAGACTCAATGTATCTAAGCTAAGAACTCATGAGCACATTGATCAATCATAAAATATGATTTGAAACATTGACCAAAAACACTATGCACAATTGAATGGGCATTTTAACATACTAATGAAATTACACAATTCTTAAATCAAGACATTTACCTATTTGTAATACAATCTAAATAACATGAACAATGACATAAGAACATCATAATGGACACCAAGATCTCATCTCTTCAGTTTGGACTGGAGTGTCCTCTTTTTTGGTTTCTGTAGTGGAAGAGTTGATATAAGACTTTATATATATCACATATTTATATCTGCCATGGTTGGAAACATTAGAAGCCACTATATCCAATAAGATTCTGATTGTGCCCTTGTGAGTATTCATTGCTCAATGTTATAGAAAATCATTATTATATAAAGCTTATCTTAGACTTCATTGAATGCTTGTGAGTAAAGTATTCAGTGTGACTACAACATAATGGAATAGAATAAATAAGATTCTTCGAGGATCATTTTCATGTCCTGTGCTTTGCCACTAACATCCTTGTGCAAAATAAAATCATGTGACCTAAAAGTATACATTTAAGATGCATTATTGTGTGTATATATTATCAATTAACACATTGATTAAACTAGGTTTTACTTTGATGTTCTGATTATCATGCTGCTAGTAGGAATTTAATTGGATTTTATCTAGTTCTAATTACCATGCCACAATGGGAATTTCTACTTTATTGAATTTGTATATGGACAAATGGGAAAATGGGATTTTTGGATCCTTGTAGCTTTATATCTAATAAGGTAAATTCCCTTTTGTAGTTGTCCTCTTAGACAAAAAGGATAGATAGCTTAAGAGAAGGAGATTCTAAGAAGGGAAAACATGAGAGAGACAAACATGTTCTCATATCTAATGTTCCTTTCATATTGATTATGAAACTTGCACTAGGTCAGTAATGATAGAACCACTATGACAATAGGTTTTAAAAACTAGGGTTTTATAACAAAGCATATCTCTTGTATTTTATGAATCTTTGCATTGCCAATTCACTAGGAAACACATAACCTATCTCTATTTTCTAAAAAGAGTCAGTTGATCCAAATGCTAAGAAGGGAAAAGCTTGTTGTTCATCAATTTGAGTTTTTTGAGTTTCCTTATTGTGTAAATAATGCTCTTTTAGTAGGTAAGTCATTTGCATTTGTATGGAGTGTAAGTCAAGTTGGAATGCATTACTATTAATTTCCTTTCTCAAACATACTTTTGTCCTGTTGTTTAAATTTGAAAATAATGTGTTACTATTAATTTTCTTTCTGAAACATACTTTTGTTTTGTTGTTTAAAATAAATATTGCTAATTTTTTTCACATTCAAGTATTATTTGTGAAATAGTTTCCAATGATATAGCCTATTGCTTTGTTATGTGTTTTTCTTAGACATCAAAATAGGTTTCCTACTCAGTGTATACATGGCTTCAGTATTGTCAATTATATGTTTATCTGGCTCTCCAATTGTTCTTGCACAAAATAATGGCTAGAAATCAGCTCATGCTACCTTCTATGGTGGCAACAATGCTTCTAGCACTAAGGGTAAATTTTTTACCTATTGTACCTATCCTATTGTTGGGATATACTATTTGGATTTATCAACCTATGTCACTAACAGATCCAAACAATATATTGACATAGGTTGATAGATCCAAATAGTATATCACAACAAAACTCAAAGCAATCAATGATATTTTTTTTGTGTTTTTATCACTTGTCTTTTCCATTGGCTCTCTAAGTGGCATAGGCTTACTCAAAAACAATAGGATAGGTACTGTTGTTTTCTAATCATTGTGTATATTGGCATAGAACTTCATAGAACTAGATACATTTTGTATCTGATTAATGCAAGGAGCCATCACAGGATTTGGTGGATTAGCAAACAACTATCTTGCAAGCCTTGTAAAGAAAGTTGCAATGCTTAGTCCTATTGCTTAACTAGATCATGTTACTTCTCCTTTATCAAGAACTACAACACCAATAAACCTTGATCAGGTACTTTATGCAATTGTTTGTTAATAACTACATTTATGTACTTTTATTCACGTATCTATTATTGGCTCACCATTTATGCTAACAGGTATACTTGGCTCTAGGCATCTATGAAGACAATACATCAATGCGAGTTGTAGATTTATCTATTGATTTTTGAACATTGAACTAGGTGATTCTCGTAAATGACATTTCACCTTAAATGCTTAATTTTTCAATAATACTTGTAAATATTCACTTATTTAAACTATTTATTGGTAATTATAGTAATTGTTGGATGCAGGAGCATCCAGAGGTATAAGGGCAATCCTGTGTCACCCAAAAAAATACCTAGCTATAGTTTTTGATTCATGTGTTTTCATTTCTAGATACCCATTTGGGTCAAATAAAGGTTCCAACTCTCACAGTTCTACTATTAGTGTTCTGGGTTAGAGTTTTAAATCACCTTAGGATACGTGTAAATGCAAAAAAAATAGGAGTATGTAATTGAGCCATAATTTTGGTGAATTAGATGGTGTAAATTGGTTGGATGATTGTAATTGTAATTTAGAGCATTCCAAAAAAAGAATTAGGTCAAAAGGCCCCATGTTTTGAAAGTTATCACAGTTTTTCAATTTTTGGAGACCTAAGAATGCTTCAAAGTTAGGTACAAGGTATTAAATGACCTCATATAAGGCCAAATAATGGGGGACAAGCAAATCTGGTCCATAGTGCTATAGAGTGCTTCGAGAGCTTTTCAAAAATGTAAACAATTTGTCAATCGGAGCTACAGTTCAAAAGTTATGCCTCCCAAAAGTTCAGTTACCGTTTTTGGATTCTTCTAGTTTTGTGCCGACTTCTAATGCGACTTCTGGAGCCTTCTATTTGGTCGGTGGATGCCAACTAGCACTTTCTAGAATGTATTCCTAATCCTTAACCCTTTGGGGTCTATTTAAGGAAAAACCTGGCATTGTAAAAGGCAGTTCAGAGTGGAGTTTGAGAGAAGGTACTGGGAGAAGAAATTTTCTCCAGATTTATGCTATTGTAAACCCATAGGGCATGTTTTGGAGTTTGTTTCTCTGCACTAAGTGTGCTATTATATTTTCATAGTTAATAAAATTTTCCTTTCCCTGTTGTGTCCATTTTGTGTTTGGGTTGTGTTCCCCATCAAGTGGTATCAGAGCAGATTTTCCTAAGTGTGTAGACAAAGTGCTAACTGTGAGGCAGTTTACACCAGGACTGTGTGGTTGTGGTTTGAATTAAGAATATGTCTCCACGAAGAGAGCATGGTGGAAGGGCTAGAGCTATTAATCCTGAGGAGGTTAGAGCCCTCCAAAGGTAGGTTCAAGCATTGCAAGAGGAGCTCCGTAGAGGAAGAAATGTTATTGCAGGTGACAAAAGTGAGGATGATAATGAAGAAGAAGAAATTGAACTAGAAGGGGAAGTTGAAGGGGAAGTTCTGAATCAGGAAAAGGAGAGGCTTTTTAGGGACATTACTAAGTTTGGGAAAAGCCCTACAATTGATGTGGGTGTATTTTCAAGAAATCTGAAACCAAATGAGTTGATCAACTAGACTAATGAACTGGAAAAGTACTTTTAGTATGAGGATATGAGGGATCTAGATAGGGTTAAATTTGCAAAGGCCATGCCAAAATTTGGTGGCAAGAGGTTCAATTGGAGAGAAATAGAAGAGGAAAGGAGAAGATCACAAGGTGGGATCACATGGTGGACAAACTAAAGAAGCAGTTCATTCCTGTTGACTACAAGCTCAATTTGTTTAAGAAGATACATGGGTTAAAGCAAGCAGGAAAATCAGTCCAAGAATATATAGAGGAGTTTTATCGACTTCTAATTAGAGTAGGGAATGTAGAAGCAAATAAGGAGAAGGTTTCTCATTATATCAATGGGTTACGACCTAGCATCCAGGAGGAATTAAGTCTAGTAAGAATGACCAGCATTGAAGAAGCATACCAGTTTGCTTGACGAGTTGAAGAGAAGCTAAATAAAAAGTTTGAAGGGAGACAAAGGGGCACGGTCAAGGAAGAAGGGGTAGTGGTAGGTCATCTAGAGGTCGAAATGAGACCCAAACAAAAAATGAAGATGTGGGTACTAGCAGGAACCAAAGGAACGAGGATTTCAATTGCTTCTGTGATCAAAACTTTGGAGATCAAAGAGGAAGAGGTAGAGGACATGGACAAGGTTTAGGAAGAGGAGGTTTCTATGGTACCTGTTTCCATTGAAATGAACAAGGCTATCGTGCCTTTGAATGCCCTCAATGACAAGGAAGAATAGATAGGAGAGCTGAGGGCCAAGCTAGGGTTGCTCATGTGGATGAGGATGCACAGTCATCACATTCAGAAGATGCAAAAAGAGGAGAGACTTTAGTAAATGAAAGGGTTCTACTAAATGGGGAGATTGAACTAGGACAAAGGAGGAGTCTATTTCATACCAGGTGGAAATGTGAGAATAAATATTGTGATATGATCATTGATGGTGGTAGCACTGACAACTTGGTGTCAGAAGAGATGGTCTCTAAGCTGAAGCTCAAGAGGGAGAAACACCCCCAGCCCTATCAAATCGCTTGGGTGAAGGATGATCACAAGGTCCTGGTAAGTGAACAATGTTTAGTGAAGTTCAAAATTGGGAGTTACCATGATGAAGTTCTCTATGATGTTATTCCAATCAATGTCTACCATCTATTGTTGGGAAGATCGTGGTAGTTTGACAGGCATGTAGTACATGATGGTCATGCAAACACATACTCTCTAACAAAGGATGGAGTTTGCCACAAATTGAAGCCCATGGTAAAGGAAGGTGAAAAGGTATGCAGTAGTGTTAGGATCTATCTTGTTGATGGAAGACAATTTTTAGATGGCATGAAACATCAGCGTATGTGCTATGCTTTGATTCCTAGAAAAGATAAGGAAGGTAGTAGTGAAATACCACTTGAAGTTTCAGATTTATTAAGTGAGTTTGGAGATATCATTTCTGATAATGTTCCAAAAGGACTGCCGCCAGTAAGGAAAATTAGTCATAAGATAGATTTAATCCCTAGAGCTAGTTTGCCTAACAAGGCAACTCATAAGATGACTCCTACTGAAACTGAGGAGCTAAACAAATAGGTTCAAGAGCTATTGAAGAAGGGTTTGATTCGAGAGAGCCTGAGTTCATGTGTAGTCCTGCAGTACTGGCACCAAAGAAGGATGGAGAGTGGAGAATATGTACAAAATCTCGAGCTATATATAGGATAACCATCAAGTATTGGTTTCCTTTGCTAAGAATGGATGATCTTATGGACTGCTTGAATGGAGCTCAGTACTTCACAAAGATAGATTTCAAGAGTGGCTATCACTAGATATGGATTTGAGAAGGAGATGAGTAGAAAACTACCTTCAAGACCAAGGAGGGTCTTTATGAGTGGCTAGTCATGCCCTTTGTATTGACAAATGCCCCAAGCACCTTTATGCGGCTTATGAATGAGGTACTTAAGAAGTTCTTGGGAAAATTGTTATTATCTATTTGGATGATATTTTAATTTTTAGCAAGACTTTGGAAGAACATTTATTGCATATTCGTAGTGTCCTTGAAAGGTTAAGGGAAGAGAAACTATTAATTAATTTGAAGAATTGTAGCTTTGCTAAAAAAGAGTTAGTCTACCTGGGGTTTGTTGTATCACCTGAAGGTCTCAAAATGGATCCAGAGAAGCTAAAATCCATCTTGGAATGGCCTACTCCAAGGTCTGCTACTGAGGTGAAATCATTTCATGGTCTAGTTAGTTTTTATAGGAAGTTCATTAACAATTTCAGTGACATATGTGCACTCCTAACTGACACAATAAAAGGGGATAGAAAAGAGTTCAAATGGACTATGGCAGCTATGAGAAGTTTTGAATTACTGAAGAAGGTGACAGAACAACCTGTGTTGGCACTTCCTGATTTTAGCAAGGTGTTCTAGGTGGATTGTGATACTAGTGGCAGTGCTATTGGGGCTTTATTAAGCCAAGAAGGTAAGCCTATTGCATATTTTATTGAAAAATTGAATGATGCAAAAAAGAAGTATTCTATTTATGATCAAGAGTTTAGGCCTTAAATAAATGGAGGCATTATTTATTACCAAAGGAATTTGTTTTATATACTGATCACCAGGCATTACAGTATCTAAATAGCCAAGGTAAATTGAATCAGAGGTATATGAAGTGGGTAGAGTTCTTGCAGAGCTATACATTTGTGTTGAAGCATAGAAGTGGAAAGTCTAATAGGGTTGCAGATGCATTGAGTAGGAGGCAGTTGTTGCTTATAGTAATGCAGGTTGAAGTAGTTGGGTTTGATGAACTCAAGAATCTATACCCTAAGGATCTTGATTTTGCTGAAGCGTGGAAAGCTTGTAAAGAGCCTGTTGTTGTAGAGAGAACCAAGTGGCTAGACTATTTGATTTAGGATGGTATGTTGTTCAAGGGCAGTCAATTGTGTATTCCAAGGAGTTCCATGAGGGAAAATCTAATTAAAGAGAAACATAGTGGAGGGATGGCAGGAAATTTTGGTTGAGATAAGACCATTTCCATCCTCAGAGAACATTATTTTTGGCCTTAGATTTCACAAGATGTGAAGAAGTTTGTACAGAGTTGTCAGATTTGTCAAGTGGCCAAGGGATTTAGTCACAATATTGGACTTTATCAACCATTGCCTATTCCATAAAAGCCATGGGAGGACATAAGTATGGATTTTGTTCTTGGATTACCGAGGACACAAAGAGTTAATGACTCAATATTTGTGGTGGTTGATAGGTTCTCCAAAATGGCACATTTCATTCCATGCCATAAAACTCATGATGTTGTCCATATTGCAAACTTGTTTTTTAGAGACATACTTGTTTTTCAGAGAGGTGGTAAGACTACATGGCCTCCCAAAGAGTATAGTTTCTGATAGAGACACTAAATTTGTGGGATATTTCTAGAGAACATTGTGGAAGAAGTTGAGAATGGACTTGAAATTCAATTCCACACATCATCCACAGACTGATGGCCAGAGAGAAGTGGTAAACAGAAGTCTGGGCAATTTGCTGAGATGTTTAGTTTGGGATAAGCCCAAAGGATGGGATTTGATTCTACCACAAGTAGAATTTGCTTACAATAACTCTATTAATAGGAGTATTGGTAAATCACCATTCCAAATTGTATATGGAAGTAGCCCAAGGACTGCACCAAAATTGAGGAAGATGGAGCAAGGGGAGAGGATAAGTGCTGAAGTAGAAGAGTTTGTTGAACATATCAAGTGCCAACATGAGGAAGTCCAGGCACACATTATCAAGATGAATCAATAGTATAAAGCTAGGGCTGATCAAAGGAGAAGACATAAGGAGTTCCCAGTAGGGGATCTAGTCATGATACACTTAAGAAAGGAGAGATTTCCAATAGGTACTTACAACAAGCTGAAGATGGAGAAATTTGGCCCCTGCAAAATTCTATAGAAACATGACTCAGGAAATGCGTATCAGGTGGAGTTGCTAGATGGAATTCACATTTTTCCTATCTTCAACATTGCAAACTTAATAGAGTATCATGATGATGGTGTAGATGAGGGTTTGATGCTGGAGCCATGTCCAATTCCTACTTCTAAGAAGGAGGAGATAGAAGAGATTCTGGATAGTCGTGAGGGCAGGAGTACCAGAAATAGGAAGTATGAAGAGTACCTGGTTAAATGGAAAGGACGGTTGATAGAGGACTCAACTTGGATATCAATAGCTAAGGTTTCCCATTTGGGATTTCCTCTACCATTTATCACGTGACAGGATCACTTTCAATCTACCCTAGGTGTTTGATGCAGGAGCATCTAGAGGTATAAGGGCAATCCTGTGTCACCCAAAAAAATACCTAGCTATAGTTTTTGATTCATATGTTTTCATTTTTGGATACCCATTTGGGTCAAATAAAGGTTCCAACTCTCACAATTTGACTATTAGTGTTCTGGGTTAGAGTTTTAAATCAGATTGGGATACGTGTAAATGTCAAAAAAATAGGAGTTTGTAATTAAGCCATAATTTTGGTGAATTAGAGGGTGTAAATTGGCTAGATGATTGTAATTGTAATTTAGAGCATTCTAGAAAAAGAATCAGGTCAAAAGGCCCCACGATTTGAAAGTTATCGCAGTTTTTCAATTTTTGGAGACCTCTTAAGAATGCTTCAAAGTCAGGTTTAGGGCATTAAATGACCTCATATAGGGCCAAAAAATGGTGGATGAGAAAAGCTGATCCATAAGGCTATAGAGCACTTCGAGAGCTTTCCATAAATTTAAACGGTTCGTCAATCGGAGCTACCGTTCAAAAGTTATGCCTCTCAGAAGTTTGGTTACCGTTTCTGGATTCTTCTAATTTTGTGTTGACTTCTAATGCGACTTCTGGAGCCTTCTATTTGGTCAGTGGATGCCAAATAGAACTTTCTAGAATGTATTCCTAATCTTTAACCCTTTGGGGTCTATTTAAGGACATTTCTGGCATTGTAAAAGGCAGTTCGGAGTGGAGTTTGAGAGAAGGTACTGGGAGAAGAAATTATCTCCAGATTTATGCTATTGTAAGCCCATAGGGCATGTTTTTTAGTCTATTTCTTTGCACTAAGTGTACTAGCATATTTTCATAGTTAATAAAATTTTCCTTTCCCTATTGTGTCCATTTTGTGCTTGGGTTGTGTTCCCCATCATTATTTAAGTTAGTTTTTTGTCAAACTATTCAAATATGTAGTGCGAACTATGGACCCTTTGACTCAATGACATTTTCCATTTGTGTATTTAAAGTTAGTGTTCACTATTAGACATTACTGCAGTTCTTGTTTTGAAAGTTCAATATTGTGATATATCATATTATCTATAAATATTAGATTGCATTAAAAAAATGACATCTCCAAGAATCCTTGTCTCCTATTTTCAAAAATAGGTGATCTGGTCTTGGTACTTGTAACGCTATACTAAAACAAAAATAAATAAATATGAAACCATGAACAAGCATAATGAATCATAGAAAAAAAAAATTTAATCATCTTTTACAAGAATATGAACAATGATTGAGTCATTCTTGATTCGTAAACCTCATAATAGAAGAAGATATCATCAAAATAAATTTCCATAATGATATTAATACATAAAGAGTTTAGTACAATAATGAAGTACAATATCATTCTTAGATTCCTAGGTCCAATATATGGACTCTACAAGAATCAAATTTTGTTTCAAGAAGTAACTTCAACAATCAACCTTAGCTACTTGATATTCAACTTGAAAGACCTGAAACACACACAAAAATGCAACACCACACAAAGAGGGCTCAGTACATACTGAGTTAAGAAGCATAGTCCACCTGCACACTTGTTAGAATAAACATATACAAAACCATGATGCAGATATCTGAACCTCATAACATAGTGCAATTCTAAAATTAATATGCAAGAAGTAACCATCTTCTTAACAACGCAAAATTAAACTCACACTAAGAATAACTAGTAAATGAATCATATATATACTGAGGTGTCATCACTATGGTGCTAAGATACTGCATCCATATATGGTAAGCTCATAGACTACACATAGTGGGATTCTCTATGGTGCTCATGAAATGACGTAATAGAGACTTGCCTTATTCTTTGTACTTAACCTTACTGGTTTAAGTCATAGGTAAGGCCAATTATCTTTTGTATGTAATTAACCCACCTAATTCATCTTAAAATTATCATTGAATTAATTAACTGAATAGAATAATTTGATATTCAGCCACCTCGATATACGTTCATTATAGCTATCCTTAAAATACACATCAAACAGATATTCTAAGAATGCACATGCAACGAATAATAGATAGTTTTCACATGATATTTCATTCTTCATCTTTTCAAACTCTCATCTTCTACTATCAACTTTGAAAGTAAACTCAGGTTATTTAAAAAATAGAAATAAATACTACAATATTACGATCTTGTAAATATAACTAAACTATTACATCAGTTTAATGATATTTACCAGTCGTAGTACTATACTACTTATTCCTACTATTATAATAAACTAAACTTAACATTTGAAAAGACCAAGATAATAAACAATGTATATATGATATTCTTGCTTTTAAATGACATGTCACCAACATATATCATAATCTGTCTCATAACTTAAAATGACTTTCCATTTCATTTATAAACAGAAATACATCTTTGTAAAACAAGATTCTGTTTCAAACATCTTATCTCAAAATAATCTGCAAATGCTTATTAAGACACTTCATAGAAAATTCAAACATAACTGAATCCAAGTGCAGCCAATACTTAACAAAAGATTATTTACAATGTTACTAAATATCCAAGTGTCTATTGAAGTTTTACCACTGTTTAACAATAAGATACCACCCAGTTATATCTACAATTAGCATATTAAAATACAATATCTGAAATTAATTTAAAATATGACTCACAAATATGCAATGTAACTTACATCATATTAATGACCAAAAGTGATTAAGATGTAAAATCCCTAAACTGTAAGATGCTCACTAGTTGTTCACATAATGACCCTGGTGATACAACATCATCTATTTATATCTTTGTTATAAAATAATGCCTTATTCAGTTGCAAGCAATTCCACAATACAACAGTTAATAATGATTCAACTTCCATTATAAATTAATGGGTAAATTATGTTGTCACAGAGAATTTTTCTACTTAACTTGAGCTGCCTACTAACTATTTGACAGAATGTCATTACCTTCAATTATCCCATACTATTCACTATCTTACTGTTTCAATATACAATAACCGGGCTATAGAATTCAAACATTTTGTTTTTAACAATGACATATCCCTTATTTTAAATTATTTATATCTTAAAAATCGAGTGACTGTGCCCTAATCAGTTACGAGTCTGCAACCTAATGTGAGCTCTTATTTGTGGCCGAACCACACATATCTATGTATTCAAGATATGGGTTCCTTAGAGCTTGGCCCTGTCAAAGCCGAATACTCAAATATAACATAATCACATACAACTAACTATCACAAGCATGAGGCTCTGACCAGGTTCAACTTGGAGAAGAAATTTATGTTTAGGGAAAAGCCCAAATTTATACATATAGCGACCTCCAACCTAATATCTCCATACTGCACATTCAAAGATGAATATATACATGGCTAAGCATTGCACATAGTGCCATACTCTACACATATCCATCCTTGAGTGTCAATACACAATAAGTAAAACTAATAACCATTTACAACATGCTAATCGAAATAACATTACAATTGCAAACAGAGAGAGATTAGGGTAATAAATTTCCCCTACGTGAGTACTGAAGATGGAAAATGCTTTGCAATTCAACTCGATGCCAAAGCCCCAAAAACCAAGTCAAAACTGGTAAGAAATCTCTACAATGCCAACACACATAACTCGCAAATGACTTCACAATGGGGTGAAGCAGAAGAACCCAACAAAACAACATACAACTTCTGATGAGTATCTCCATCGAGCTTAACCACATAAGCAACTTTCCCTTCCAACCAACACCCTTCATTATGTCGATACCTCAACAACAAGATCACAGATGTAAAGCCAAACAGAATAATGCAGCCTAGTTTTCGGCCCATATTCTGCAAAAAACCCAACTCACAACACGAAATGGCCGACTAAACCATTGGTGCCATAAATCCTCATAACAAGTATTCAATACACAAAATGAATCACAGAGCTATGTATTCAGCAATACCAAGTCCACTACCATGAATTTGGCTTTCAACACAATGAATATGTTTTCCTCTTTTATGGCATTCGATACCCTTTTAGGGTTGTATGCCATTTAAGAAATATTAAACCCCTTTTAAAATAAAATAGAAAATATTTATGCCAACCTCAACTTAGGGTGTTTAGACCCCTTTTTTTTTTAAAAGCATATATATCTATGAAATGCAAACTGCGGTTTATTAAACCCTTTAAAACAAAATGAATATAAGTTTTGTAATTAAAACCATCTCAAGGTTATATGAAATATAAAGTATTTAATCCCTTTATAGCATATGCCTATATGCTATATGGAAAAATAAATCTAATGCAAAAATTCCATCCCTTCACAATCACGTATATGAAAGTACCATGTTAAGTTCTAAATGCATACAGCATATTACCATTCAAATGTATTGGCAATGTCAAGTTAACATACAATATAAAACAGAATACAGTTTACAATGAGTTTGAAACATAATAAACATAATTAAAACCCAATCAACATGAAATCATTTATATGCCAGTTTCAAATCATAAAATCCTAAATCACATTCACTACTAATAACATAGTCCTAATTTGCAAAAAAACCCGAAGTAGTGGTCAGGCATGACAGTACTAGTTTCCTGTAAAAGTACTAGTACAAGTCTTTTGGCAACCTAAGGGTACATTGGTAATATAAAAAGATACTTTTTAGTAAGATGCTTCCCTACTTAGTATTGGAAGTTGTAACCTTTTGGATAATTATTTACTTTTGCATTTGGGAAGGATATGAACCTTATCCCTGTTGAGACACATGCCTATGTGCTCTTTCCTTTGTCTTTGTACATCGATGTTTAATTTTTCCTAGTTGACATAATGTTAGGTAATGTGAATCATCTAGTTTGGAGTAATATAAGGTGCATTCTTTTTTTAAAAAGTCATACAAAGTGTAGAAGTGTTTTATACATATTGCAGAAAAATATATGTTCTACATATTTCTATACAAAAGAAGATAGTTCACATGAATTTATAGACTTCCATTCCCATTATAATTATAATTATTTTCTCTCTAGAGCACATAGAGTATAGGAGTTTCCACATTTCATTAAGTTGCAATATAGAAAATGATAAGGGGGCATTAGAGAATGGGAGATTAGACATGCAAGTAATATAACTATACAAATGTAACAAAATGAATAATAATGCATAAAGGATATGAAATACTTTTCTAGAGGAGAGGAAAAATAGAGGTAATGACTTGCATTTAGATGTGCATTAAATTCTAGCAGATGATGTGATGTTTTAGATGAACATGCCTTATGAAAAACTCATTGTTATAATCAACTAAAGAACTCACTGGTTGACATGCATAGTACTACTTATATATCATTCTCTTATTGATTATAGCTCTTCTTTTTGTATAAACAACTTTCCTATGCCATCAAAGTCTATTCCTACCACAAATATGGATACACTATTGTGGCAGCCTACTATCAATTTAACTACCTAAATTTAATTGATGTCTCTATTTATATCATCTCTATTTTAAATGAAGTATATGGTTTTTATCCATTTTGTTTTGGGTTTCCAAATGGAAGTGGATTTTTACCTTCTTCCACTGGTGCCATGCCCATTACACCTAAATGAACATGGCCTTTTCTCCTCTGGAAACATTTTTGTGTGGTTATAAATGAAAAAGGTGAATACTAATCCCAACAACAAGAGTCTCATCATTTTTCAACCTCAAAAAGGACATGCACTATTTAAGTACTTGCTTAAAATCAGAACGCCTTCCAATGGGACTTTCCTTCAAAGCAACTAATATAACCTGGTCTAGGAAAAGGAGTGATTGTTTCTATTATACTTATTCTAGAGAATCCTTGGACATATTGCCCTCCAATCTTTGTATTCCTCTTCAACATAGAGCAATCTTGTTGATGGCTTTAACTCTTCAGGTCCTGCTATAGTGTTTGATGTATCTTTCTTAGCCTTCTTGGGAGTAGATATCTACTTCTAAAAAATCTTCCTCATGGAAACATTTGTGTCCTACAAATACTTATTAGCATGTTGTAGTGTAAGTTGGGTGATTTCACAATTGGCCACCTTGATTTGACAAAAATTCCTTCCATCTTTAAAACTTCTTTTCGGACATGCTCTGCATAGTGAGGACATATGGGAGTGATTAACCATGTTTGAACAGCCATGAAGTGCCATAACAAATCTTGATTCATGCAACCTAAACCACATGACAACTTGTACTCATCCCGAGCTGCCTGAAGATCATAGAAACCAGTCTTTAAGGCCTTCGCAAACATCATTGTGTTGTAGTTTGTTTCAATCACCTTAATGGAAATATTTATTTCATTAGAAAACACTCTATGTGCATAAGTAGAAGGGGACCCTTGCCTCAAGGATTTTGTTGAAGCCAAAATCTCATCCATCCATATGATCTCTTTTGTAAGCTGGAGAATTGTAGCACTAGCAGTCTCAAAAACAAAATTGGCATCATCCATTCCATCACCTGCATCAGCCAAAGAAAATCAAGTAGCATTTGAAGAGAAGTGCTTTGTTGCTTGATGTAGATTTCTGAAATTGCTTTAGACTTTGACATCTTTTTTGAGTTGAGCATAAGATTCTCATTAAACCTAAATGAACATGGCCATTTCTCCTCTGGCAATACTGCTATGTGGTTATAAATGAAAAAGGTGAGATGGTTTTGAATCAAATCGTTACTAGAAACTCATAAATCAAAGGGGTACTAGTACTCAAACTCTTTCTTCATGCACTTTAGCAAGTTAGTAGGAATATTGAAGTGTGAAAAAGGACCCCCCACAAAACATATAATTCCAAACTTTGTCTGTCATCTACTTGGCTTTTATTGTAGTGGTAGTCTTAACATAGATATCCCCATTTTGCAAAAGGTGAGCAATAGTGTATAATACATCGTGTATAGTGTGGATTTAGATAAAGATTCTACAAGAAACTATTCATCCCATGGAATTCTTATTCTAAGTCCAAATGATCTAGCAACAAGAGGTGACCTCAATGGAAGACCAATTACATCATGTCTTATCAAATCAACCATGCATGATGGCTTTTTAGGGACCTTGGACATATTTTGCTAATAAAATTATGGGTAGTCCTCTGATTGATAATAAATCTCCAGTTGCACTATCATTTATACATATTTTAATTGATAATGTATTGTTTTAAAAAAATAGAACTGGATGTCGCAATTTTGATGCAAAGGAGCATAGCATTTTGATGAGGATGCTATAGTGTGATGTGAGTTTTGACTAGTCTTCAATTCAATCTTGATGCATAGACACATAGCATTTTGATAGGGATGTTATATGTGTGGCACACGTGTTGACTAGTGTTCGTCGCAATTTCAAAAACCATTGGTCACATAGGTGGAAAGTGTAGTACACAATGGTTCTAGTTTGAGGTAGACATCCCGACAATAGTTCCATCGATATATCTACCATAGTAATATAGCAATTTTGATAGAAGTTTAGGGTGGCATAAAATTGACAAAAAAAGACTAACGATAGTGTTGGTCATTTGTCAACATAGTGTTGTCGAAATTGTGAGGAATCCTCATCGAACATTGGGTCTAAATTTACTAATGCCCTATCTAGGACCCACTATTTAATGATTCAGTAGAGGCTAATGACTCAATCAGTTCTATTAGAAGGCTGAGCAAGAAAATTGGGCCAAAATTTTTTTTTGCCAAACATACAACCTTAAAAAACTCTGGAGATAATAGTGAGAGTCAACGAATTCTTGTACCATTCAGAAAACTTCAAAGTAAGTATTAATAATTTTTTTAATTATTAAAAAAGTGAAATAATGGTTATTATGTTATGCTCTTTTATTTCATTAACTAAAATATGGACACATTATTTTTATAGTGTTATTGGCATAGATATGATCCATCTTGTCATGATAGGGGTATTGTAGGTAGTTTAGGTAGATCACATGTTCTATCCCCCACTCATGTATTCCACTAAATATATATAGGAATGATGATAATCATTGATAACACATACTTAAACAATCATTTTTTAATGCTCTAAAAATCTTTTCCACTCTCTAACAATCTTACTCTTTAGCTTTTGTACATGATCCTATCATGATGCCACCTCCAATGAGGACACCCAAAAATGTATTACCAATTGCAATGTTAGAAACACATAGCATACAAACATAAAATGTTGCACAAGCTAATGGCATGTAGAACCCTTTTTTTACTTCTCTTTTCTTATGTGTTTAAGTGTTATGTATTTATGTTGTATTCTTTCCCTTGCACCAGTATATTTCACTTGAAGTATTCTTTCTTTGTGGAGTTTGATAATGGTTTTTTTTTATGTAGGTCATGATAATGTAGACCCATTTCCTATATGTATTTTTATTCCTAGTACAAGAATGGTAAATAACTGTGAGTTGATCATGAGCAAAGAAGAGGGCATTCCCATAAAAGTAACCATCTTCCAGGTACTATAAAGTGCTTATTATTATTAGAAAATGGTAATTTACTTATTGATCAATCTTCTTCAACTAATGATGCCATGATTTTTTGCAAGGAATGATATTTTATAGAAAACTTGGTGAGGATTCTTTGCATATATTTAGGCCCACCCTTCATATATGGTGGAACATCATATCCGAACTAATCAAAACCCCAATCCACTATTTTTATTTTATATCACTACTATAATAGTTTCCCTTTGATCTATTTATTGAACTATATTAAAGGTAGCTTCACTTTATTTATGAATCTAAGATTTTTTTTTTTAATTAAAATGTGGAATCTCCAAGATAGAAAGTTAAAGGATGATCTCATAGAGAGTATGACATAGTTTTTTGGACTTGCCACATTCGAGAAAAATAAGATCCTAGAGAAAGTTGAACAATGTTTAAAATATATCAGGGACCAGTATAGGAAAAGTTTAAAGCTTAACCCCAATTTTGATCATCTGCCCTATTTTCCTAATGTTGAGTGTCGAGATCTAATTTTGAATGGGAAGGAGAAAGGTGACAAGAATAAACTTGGAAGTACACCAGTAGAGGGTAAACAAAGGTATGAAATAAAATTTCAAATGTAATTATGTACTAATTAGTATTTATATTTATGTAATCAAATATATTTCAAACTTTTCATAAATTGTTTAACACATCAAAGAAAACATAGGAAAGAATAGAAAAACACAGGTAAAACAAGCTCAGCTCTAGTGGTTATTCCAAATTTGTCACACAAGTTGTAAGTACTTAAAAATGAAAAACCATATGTAAATATTTATAAATTGCAATCAATTTTGTTTTGATGAAACAATATGATTAAAATTGATGATACAAAGAAAAATTACAAAGCATGGAATTCTATAGATCAGCTCTCACAGAAGAATACAAGAGGATTTCCTTCCAAGATGGCTTTAGATCCATGGTTGAATGGATAAGAGTTGAGGTGAGTGCCCAAGGTTCTAATGATGGATTTGTGCTCGTCTAGGTAAGTAGATAAATGAAAATTTGTTATTTCAAATTTAATACTTTACCAATTAGTCTATTATCTCAAGTAGTCATTACCTTCACTTGTCTCTATTAGGATTAACCTCAAACATAAATAAAAATTACATGCAAATATAAACAATATCAGAAAATAATAAGATCGCACAAAAGAGAACACAAGACACCAAAATTTAATGTGGTTCATCCAAACCCTGGGTTACATTCACCAAACAACAAGTCCAATATTATTATGATCTAGTGATAATAACCTAATTACAATTTGTAATCCTTTGTAGCTCAATACTGTTGCAAGAACCAATTTTGCATCACAGCTTATGAAAGAACCCTAACCCTAAGCTCTTTTATACAAGTATTTTTGTCGCTTTATGGTTATAGTAAATTATAATATATCAACTCAAAATTATCGATAAAATATGAAGTATGTACAATACTTCCTTGATCAATCACCACAAACTAAAAATCTCCCACTTGGGGACTAATCAAGATCCACACTAGACAACAATATCCCACTCGGAGACTAATCTTGTAGCAATATCACTACCACAAGGGACTCCCACTAGATCAAACCACCCTAGACTTAGCTGTTCTTTTATTTTGTTCATTCTAGAAGACCAACCAAAGCTAAAGAGGAATTGAGCTTCTCCCTTGTCACTACCTTTGTAAACATATTCATTGGATTGTCATTTGTATGTATCTTGTCCATCTTTAACTATCCATAATCCAAAAATGACTAAATGAAATGATAACATAACTATATGTGTTTTTTCTTTGAATGTAATGAAAAAATCTTCACAAGATGAATGACACTCTAACTATCTATAAATAAATAATTATCCTTCTAAGGGTGTCCCAATGCTTCCAGGAAGAACTAAAGCCATATCATCTCCTTGGCTACCTCTGTAACAACAACATACTCTACCTCTATAGTGGATAAAGCATTAACCTTCTACAACTAAGAAACCCAACTCACTATTGCCCCACCAATAGTAAATACATAAACTATAGTACTCTACCTGGTATCAATATCTCCTATGAAATATGAGTCAACATATCCCTATAAATTAGTAGTAGAGCCCCCAAAATGTAGACACTTACCAGATGTTCCTCTTAAATATTTGAGAATCAATTTTACTACATTCTAGTGCTCAAGCCCTAGATGACTCGTATACTTGCTAAAGACTCCCATTACATGTGCAATATTTGGCCTTGTACATGCCATAACATACATCAAGCTTCCTATAGCTGAAGCATAAGGTACCTTAGACATCTTATCTTCCTCTTCGTGTGTCTTTGGATACATCTCCTTAGTTAATTTCAGATGACCAAGTAAAGGTGTGTTGATAGCTTTAGCATTCTTCATAGAGAAACATTGCAACACCTTCACAATATAATTAGCCTGAGATAATACCAATTTCTAGTTCTTCCTATCTCTGCAAATTTTCATACCAAGGATCTGTTTTGTTGCCCCCAAATCCTTCATAGAAAATGCATGTTTTAACTAGTGTTTCATCTCCTTAATGTGATCCATGTTAGACCTAGCTACAAGCATATCATCAACATATAAACATAAAATAATGTACCTATCATCATCCAACCTCTTAAAATAAACACAATGATCTAAATGACACCTACTATATCTATGCTCATGCATAAAATTGTCAAATTTTAGATACTATTTCCAAGGTGCTTGCTTTAAGCCATATAAACTTTTCTTCAATCTACACACTAAGTTCTCCTTACCTTTGATCTCAAATCCCTGTGGTTGTTCCATATATATATATATATATATATATATATATATATATATATATATATATATATATATATATATATATATATCCAAATCACCATGAAGGAAGGTTGTTTTAGCATCAAGCTGCTCTGAATGCAAATCTTCAGTAGCCACAATACTTAAAATAGTGCGAATAGAAGTCATTTTTACAACAGGAGAGAATATCTCATCAAAATCAATGCCCTTTTTCTATGCCAATCCTTTTAACACTAATTTGGTTTTAAATCTTTTCTTACCTCCATCTTATTCTTTTAATGTGCAAACCCATTTATTTTGTCAAGATCATTTACCTACAGGCAACTTGCATAAATCCCAAGTCTTATTTTTCAACAAGGAGTCCATTTCATCTTCCATTGTAGACTCCCACTAAATCTTAGTATCCACCTGCATATCTTCATCATAACATACTGGTTCACCAGCATCAGTAAGTAAAATCGAATACAAAGAGAGAGAAAATCTTTATGGAGGTCTACTTAGCCTTGTTGACAATCTAGCATTCAGTGGTGTGTGTGGTATTTATTGTTGTAGTTTTTGTAGATCATGAGGTATTTTTGGATTATCATCTTTTGGAGTATCATCCAACATTGCATAATCATCTTCTTTCTTCTTATGTTGCTGCAACAGATCTTTGTACAACACTATTTCATTGACTATGACATCCCTACTTCTTACAATTTTACAATTTTTAAAATTCCAAAGCCTATAACCAAATTCATAAATGCCATATCCAAAAAATACAAATTAATTTGACTTAGCTTCCAACTTGGTTCTATTTTTAGAATCTGTATGAGCAAATGCTTCAAAACCAAAGGTTTTGATAAAAGAATAACTCACCTTCTTACCAGTCTATGCTTCCTCTGGAACACCACAACCTAAAGGAGTAGAAGGATCTCTATTAATCAAATATATAGCAGTATTGATAGCCTTTTTCCACATGTTTAAGGGCAACCCATCATGTAACCTCATGCTCCTTGCACACTCCATTATAGTCTTGTTCATGCATTTAGCCACTCCTATGGAGTCCTTGAAATAGTTTTCTATCTATGAATACCATTAGTGGAGCAATAATCTTCAAATTCATGACTACAATACTCACTACCATTATCATACCTAAAACATTTTAATTTCTTACCAGTCTCATTTTCAACCAAGCATTTCCATTTCTTAAAAGTTTGAAATACATCATATTTCTATCTAAGGAAATATATTCGTACTTTTCTAATTGCATCATCAATATATGTAACATAATAATGAGAGCCACCAAGGGAAGATACCTAAGCTAGTCCTTATACATCTGTATGCACAAGCTCTAATCTTTCACTTTTCTTTTCCTTCCCACTCTTCACAAAACTCACTCTCTTTTGTTTTCCATACACACAACTTTCACATAAATCTATATTAACACATTTAAGACTTGGTAAAATTTGATTTGAATGAAGTACTTTCATACATTTCTCACTCTTGTACCCAAGTTTTTTGTGCCATAGCATTGTATCAAAATCTATAGCATTTGTTTGTTCTCCTTCTTAACTCGGCAACTATTCCTGAACATTAATTTTTCTCTGAAACAATCGAAGTAGAAGGAACAATATGACCTATACAAAGATATAAGGTGCCTACTTTCACACCTTTTTCTACTACAAGAAAGTCTTTTGAAACTTTCCATTTATTATCATTAAAAGTAATTACACAACCCTCATCACTGAGTTGCCCTACTAAAATTAAACTCCTACTCACCCTTGTACATGTGTTACCTCATGTAGTAGTCAATGATTCTAATTCTAAAACTTAATCTTAACTTTTCCCTTTTCAAAAATCTAATAGGGTTCATTATCCCCCAAATAAACAAGCCCAAAATCCCCTTGGACATAATCAATAAAATAACCTCTATGAGGTGTAGCATAAAATAAAGCACCAGAATCTAAAACCCATGAATCATCAACACTTTCTAAAGAAACAAGAAAAGCATCCTCTTCATATTTGTTACTTGCCTCCTTGTTCTCTTTTGATTTATCTCCTTCATTGTTCTTTTGAGTCCAACAATCTTTCTTCTTATGCCCTTGTTTACTGTAGTACCAGCAATCTCTTGGTCCTTTGGATTGAGACCTCTTCCCCTTTGACTTTCCTCTTGATTAACCATTATTTTTGGAATTATTTCCTCTCTCAAACGTTCTGCCTCTGCTTTGTAGATTCAAAGAACTTCCTAATGTAGATCTCCTTGAGGTTTTCCTACAAGTTTTCTCACTCAAAATAACACCAATCACATCATCATATTTTAGGGTATTAGGTCCAAAAAAAATTTACTCACATCCATTACCAAGTCATTCTAGCTTTCAGGCAAAGAACAAAAAAATCAAGAGAGCCCTAACTTATTCGTCAAAATTCGTACCATAGAAGATAACTGACTAGTAATAGTATTAAACTCATTTAAATAATTTTTAACAGATCCACCTTCTGTCATCTTCATATTAAATAAATAATTCATGAGATATACCATATTTGAAGCAGAGGGCTTTTCATACAATTTTGCTAGAGTTTCCATCAACTTTTTCATCATCTTCACTTTTATAATGTTAAATGTCACCGATGGTGCTAGGCATAACAAAATACTCCCAAGTTCCTTTATATCTAAAATCTCCCAATCCTCATCTGTCAAAGTTCCTTGTTTCTTTTTTTTTTCCTTTGAATGAATTTCATAAATCTTTTTGATAAAGATATTCCTCCATTTGCATCTTCCTTAACTAAAAGTTCTTCCCATTAAACTCGTTAACCTTCAGCTTACCCTCATCTTACATTGTTCCCACTCAACTGTGAGATTTTCTTGTAGAGGATAACAAAAAAAAAAAAAAAAAAAAACAACCTCACTCTGATACCACTTGTTAAGATTAACCTCGAACATAAATAACAATTACATGAAAATATAAACAATATCAAAAAATAATAGATCGCACAAAAGAAAACACAAGACACCAAGATTTAACATTGTTCACCCAAACCTTGGGCTATGTTGGCCAAACAACAAGTCCAATATTATTATGATCCAGTGATAACAACTTGATTACAATGTGTAATCTCTTACAACTCAATATCGTTGCAAGAAGAAATTTTACATTACAACCTATGAAATATCCCTAACCCTAAGCTCTTTTACAAAGTATTTTTTTTCAATTTAGGGTTATAGTTTATTACAATATGTCAACCCAAAATTATTGATAAAATATGAAGCATGTACAGTACTTCTCTAGTCAGTCACCACAAAGTAATAGTCTCATCTAAAGTGTCATCCTAATTTTCATGGCATTGGAATGTAGTTTAAGAATCCTTATATAGAATATGTTGATAATGAATTTTTAGATGTGCATCTTAGTAGTAGAGGTATACATTTGCTATTCAAAATTTTTATTGTAATAATTAGTACAATCAAATATCTTAAATTGTTTATGGTGTAGTAAGACAAATTCAATTACAATTGGTGTTTGGATTAATTTAAAATTTTGTATTGCAATACTCTAGTGGATTGAGAGGTTGGTGTTTATGAGCATTTTGAGGTTGAGGCCACACAAGATATTCTGGCCTGAATAGCTAAATAGTGCCAACATTATATTTTTTAAGGGAATAAAATAATTGTAAAAATTATAATAAAATGTGTATAGTTTAACTCTTTTTATTTTCTATTGCAAAGTCCTCCCTTGTACACCAATGTCATAGCAATATGCATACAATGAGATCATAAGAATGTGTTAGAATAACTAATCAAGGGGAAAATGATGATAACTATTGTCAATCAAGATTACATCTATAGTGAGATACAAAAATCTAGCTATCATGTTGAAATATGGAAACTCTCTCAGGTGGTGGGTTGCCCTAAAATGAGAGACAAATCTCTAGATCTGGTTGGTTCCTAAATAGTGATCACCTAAAACTTAACTTGAATGTAGGAAAATGGACAAGGAGATGAATGATAAAATGAATACTAAATCCTAAATGAGGTGATACACCAATGATTTTTAAGCAACTTCAATTTGGTCAACACCAATTACCCAAGATACTAATGATCCACAATACCTAGACAATCATGCAACTAAAAAAGTGATTTGATGAAAGGACTCTGAATCTTTTTCTTTGAAGGGAAAACCTAAGCTTTACCATTTTTTGCAAAAAGAATAAGGACACAAACAAAGACGTGAAATTACACGTATCAAGATCCAAATATGCAATAAGAAATATAGCTTTAATGAAGGATAAACATAACATAAAAGAAAACAATCCACATCTTTGCATAAGAATTAATGAGAAGGAACCGTTGAATCTGTATAATCAATGCTAAAAATATCTACTACAAATTTGTCTCACAATCAACTCAAAAATGAGGTGAAAAATACAATATATAGAGCTCAAAAACCCTCTCAAATATGCAAAATATGCATTAAAAAAAAAAAGACTCAAAACTGCTCCAATCTATGAAGAAGCCCATAAAATTTGTCATTAAGCACCTATCTAATTGATAACTATCTTAAATCTACCTCTATCTCCTCAAAAGAATGCAAAAAAACTAGGTTGGATTCCAAGAATAAGCCACAAAATTCATATGTCAAACTGCCCATCTCCATGCAATATATGCCTAAAAAGGCCTCCCAAAGTGAACTGCATGTATAATTGGCCCTAACTACTCAATAACTTGCCAAAAATAACACTTCAGTGCTCAACAAATGCATGAGAAAGTGAAACTGCCCCCATCTGAAAAATAACTCCCAATGACATTCAATTAACATAATCTTCCTCTACTGAAAATAGAACTCTATGTTCAACTGGAAGTCACTTCAAGTCTACAAATTTATAACTCAGAGTGCCATTCAGTTATCTTATTTTTGCATTTAAAATAATCAATATTATCAAAGGCTTTATAATCATAGCCAGTTGATATATATTAATTTTACAATTTTTTAATGCAATAAATCTAACTGTTTAACCATTTTTTATCATGAGTATATTTAAATCTTTTAAATAATTGATATCATTATTTAATAGATACTAAATACACTAACTTATTTGAATATATATTCAACAATGGCAATAATTTTAACTTTATCACTTTTATTTATCATCTTCATAATATTTAATGTTTCTTAAATAATTGATATTATTATTCAATAAATATTAAAGAGTATTATAAAGATTGTAAATAAAAAATTTAAGCCAAAATTAAATATTATTATATATGTGCTAAGTGTTAAACAATTAAAAGACACATATATATTAAGGTTAGTTTATTTAATGGGAAAAACTTTCACCCATATACATGGACCCGATATCTTCTTTCTCAAGCTAGTTTTATTTGTGCAAAAGTATCCAATAAGCTTTCTAGATTTTTGGTTACATTGGAATTTTTTTATAATACTAATGATTAACTTAAAAGCGATAAATCCAATTTTTAGATTAAAGAAGAGCGTTATGAAGAGATTAAGGTTGTGAAAGACAAGATGTTGAAATTTGGAAAGGTATGTACTCCTAAAGAGCATCAAACTTTTGTTAACTTGTGGAATGAGTTTCATGATATAATTTCTTGGAAATATTCATATTTAAAAGGGTTTGATTATAATATTTCTCACCATACTATTGAGTTGGAGCCTAGTGCAAAACTAGTTTGATAAAAATAAAGGCCAATAAATCCTAAATTAGAGCCTCTCATGATCAAAGAACTAAATAAACTCATTAAGAGTAACATTATATTCCCTATTAAGAATACTTCTTGGGTGTCAAATATTGTTCTAGTTAGAAAAAATAATGGAGAAATCATCTTGTAGTTTGATTTTCATGATTTGAATGGAGCTTCATTCAACAATAGACATCCTTTTCCTTCAATGGAACAAATTTTACAAGTTATTTCAGGTGCAAAACGGTTTTCACTATTGGATTGTTTCTCAGGTTATAACTAGATCTTGGTCAAGGAAGAAGACAAATATAAAACAACATTTACTACCAAATGGGAAACTATGGCTTATCAAAAGATGTCATTTGTTTTATCAAATGTAGGTGCAACCTATCAGATAGTAATGGATAAGAATCTCCTAAACTTGATGTACAAGTTTGTACTTTTTTATTTGGATGATATTACTTTTTTTAATTTTTAAAAATGTAACAAATCATTTTCAGCACTTAAGAGTGATATTTGAAAGATGCAGGGAATATGGTATGTCTTTGAATCCAAAGAAAAGTGTGTTTTATGTTCATGAAGGTAGATTTTTTGGATTTTTGTTTCTAAAGATGGTATTTCCATTAGACTTGAAGGAGTAAGTGTCATTCTTTCCCTACCACTTCTAGTTCATAAGAAAGGACTTCTAAGTTTTCTTGGTGGGATTAACTTTGTTAGAAGATTTATTCCAAATAATGTAGAATTATTAATTCCATTAACAATTAAGCTTAGAAAAAATATGTTATTCAGTTGGAAAAAAAAGGTAACCATAGTTTTGGGTTGATAAAAGAATCATTAGCAAGCATTTTCCATGCTTATTTTTCATTTGTGCAAAAACTAGAACGCAAGGTGAGTTTTTGTTGTGATTGATTTACTTTTGAATCTCATCTTTGCAATTTATTTGTTTAGCTTTTTAATCACATATGTTGATATTCGACTATAGTATTTGATATATGTTGAACAAAATTTCTAATATATTAATCTCATTACTTATTAAATAATTTTCTCTACAACTTTGATGTAGTTTTAGTACCATGAATGATGTTGATCATGTTGTGCATAAAACTCCATTTTCTATTTGACTCTAATACTATCTATGTATGACCTCTCATAATTACCAACTACTTTTCATGCACCTTCATTTTGTTATTATAATCATTCTCTTTTCAAGTTGGACAAATATATGTTGATGGTAATATTGAGATTTTCCCTCATAAAAAAATTTAGGCCGCTATATTAGATCATATACATGCTCTATTTTATTTATTTATTAATTTATTTTAGTTATGAGATATGTTCCTCTTATATTACAAAGAGATTTCTAAAATTTATTGCTAAAATGAGAGATCCTCCCTATCTTTGCTTGAGCCTTTGAAATTTTAGTCCACTTAAATAAACAAACCAATCTTTGTAAATCAGCTATCCTTTACTTGTTTGAAGATAGCCTTTGAAATTTCTAATGTTGTAAATGATTCAGGCTCATAATGATGAATAGTTTCCAAGGATTCATCCAATGCTACATATCATGAAAAGATATATCTTGGTTAAAACTTGAGCTAACATGGTTGATCTAAAAGAATGATACCTTTTATTTTATTTTTTGTTTTCTCTTAGTTGCTTCTAGTAGTAATATCCCTCCTTTTTTCCTTTTCTAAATATTCTTATTACCTTCTTTTATGAAGAATCTATTTGGTGAAATATCTTAGTTCAATCTCATAACAAGGTTGTCACTTATGTCGATATATATTGAAATAATATCTTTTGTGGTCAAGATAAGCTTATTTAAACATGTATATTCAAAGATAACTCTATAATATCTCTATATGATGACATGTAGTTAAGGATCTAACTTTTCCTTGTATTTAGTGTTGATTATTCCTTGTAGTTACTAGTTTTACACCCATTTGATAAACCTGAAAACTTTCTTGAGATCATTTGAATATCTAGAACTTCCATGTTCACTTGTATCACTTAAAATCTAGATGGAACATCTTTATACTTGAATTTTGAAATAATTAGTAGCTGAAAGGTTTCACGAAAATTTGTTGTGTCCCTTCAATACTTCGGTGTTTCATGTGTCATCAATAGCTCCATGATTCAATTGAAAGGTTTCAAACTTGAAAGTTGTGTATGTTCCTTTGAAAATCTCCTCAAACCTTTTGTCTTTCCCCCTTCTTAATTTGACTAGAAGGTTCCATGCCTATAGTTTATGCATGTCCCTTCTATGATATCCTTAATGTGTTCAGTCAGCTACTTTGGTTCAACTAGAAGGTCCTATACCTATAATGAATGTATGCCCCCTCAATAGTCTCCCCAAGATCTTCACTCTTTGCATCTATATGATTCAATCAAAAGGCTTCATGTGTGTAACTTATGCATGAGCCTTCAAAAACCTTGAAGCTTCATACATGTATCTACAAATGAAACAAACTTATTAGTATAAAACTTGCTTTGCTCTCTCCTTTTTTCCTTTATGCATATGGTTGATATATGTTGATTTTGTTTAACTAGAATAGATAACATTGATTGACATGTCTTTATTTCCTGAGCTTAATCATTTCATGTGACTTGCATCATTCTTCTTTTCTATACAAGTTGCAGCAAGGATGTAGGAACCTGGGGTCTCCATCACGTTCAACATGGTTGCCTCCATACCACGGAATGATATAACCATTGACATCTTTCAATTTTTTTGTTCTTTGCTGATTTATCAATGTTCATTGTTTATTTACAGATTCTATACTTTCTTGATGATGTATTCAAAAAAATCTAAAGTTAAAATAGAACATATTATTGATTTATGGAGGTGTAAATAGGATAAACAAGATACTAAGAGGGGGGGTGGGATGGTGAATCAGAATCTTTAACACTTTAAATTTTTCACCAATTCATTGACATCTATTAGTAACTTGTGCATGTAAACTTTTTGTAACATATAAAATTGATCAATCAATGCATGAAAATGAAAATACAAAACACAATATTTGTTACCCAAAAAACCTCCAAGGTGAAAGTAAAATTGGGGTGGGGATGACACCCACAAATCTTCACTACTATAGTAGTAAAGTTAACCAATTAAGGTTACATTGTTTGATCATAAAATATGATATGCTATGTGAAGAGTCTTCCCTATTAATGGCTTAAGAGACTACTAGATCTCACCTTGTTAGAGGATTTAACACTTACAACAAAGTAAGGACTCTATTAGGAGATTTACTAAGATATGTTAAGATGACTCTGTTAATAGATTTATGTCGATTCAAGTCAATTAAGACTCATTCAATACCCAACTCTTGGCTTGCTCTATAAGTTGATCTTGAGTCTTATCCTTGCTAACTAATCCTCTCCTCTAATATGATATCACTTGTCTTCCCCTTTCACTTCACTACCATGACTAGGTCACTTGCTCTATTATATGATAACATAACCCTTCAATGACTTTTGATATATTCTCAATCCTTCTCTTACATATAATTTCTTGTTTGCATGCATACACCTCTCTACCTTTTCTCTTTATTTGCATACATATACTTACTTATGATCTAGCTTAAAATCATTGTTATTTAAAGAATTATGTAAAGAGTTTTCTAGATGGTTTTGTTGGCATTTTTGGGACTACCAAGTTGTTCTAAACCCAATACTCGGATGCAAGAGATGAAAATAAGCCTAAGGACTAGCTAGCTCCTATACTCAATAAGATTAATCTCACCTCTAGACCAACTTCACCAGAGTACACAAGAATCTATAAACTTTAGGCTCTGCAAGACCAAGGTGGGTGCACCTTAGGGATTTGAATATGATTGATTATTTTGATATATTCTTCAGGTACTTACTCACTAATACTTCTTCTTTCAGACCAATCCCTAAAAGTAGATATTGGTCAATTATTGAAAGTGTTTACTTAACTCCTTGAATTAAAAGTAATTAATATCAGACATACAATTCATCCAAACTACATTAAAATGAAAGAATTTTGTTCATTTCACTCCCAAGATCATAGATATATAAGAATAACAATACAACTCAGAGGCGCACATATGCAGAACTTCCTTTTGTATTAATTTCCTTTGAAAACAAATACAGTATTGATATAACTCCAAATATAACTCAAAAATTGACAATCTTAATCACTCAACATTCACTATATTCTCATATTTACAAAATTGAATAATCATACAATTGACAAAAGCTTGGACCGACAGTGAATAACATAAAAGCACTAGAAATTCTATAGACTTTAGACCTTTACTCGACATCTTAGAAATCCTTATATAAGAGGATTGCAACAAGCTTTAGATGAGAGGACACATATCAAAATGCTAATAGAAAGAAAAATGGTAAGACATGTCTGAAAAATTACAATTAAAACAATTTTTAGCATTCAAACCAAAAATAAGAAGGTAGTTGCAAAGTTAGCAGGTGACAATTTACTATAGGAGCTTTAACTTTAATCCCTTTTGTCTTCTACTATCTTCAACTTCCTCAAAAGCTTCAAAGTTTAATATATGCATTTATGAGACATTTACCTTCTCAATGGGCTACTTAGTATATTTGATCTTATCCAAATCTCTCACTACCTTTAATCACATAATTCTTCAATTACTCCCTATTGGTAGAGCTTTTATTTCTCCAACCGCCTCCCAAACATAGATTTCTCTTTTGGTGGGCCATTTGGTTGTCTTAATCTCTTCTAATTATTTGGTAGCTTTAGTTCACCTGGCATTTGTTATTGCTTTTGATTCTAGTGAAAAATTATATAAGTCTATTTCAACTTTAAATAAAGAATGACTCAAGTTATTTAATGGAATATCACTACCATCTTCAAAAAAAAATGTTGTGGCTTCCTAAGTCAGCACTGTATTCATAGAATCTAGCCAATCCTACCAATCTCTCAAATTATTATTAGCATCCATAATTGGTTAGATGCAGGGCTCAATCCCTCATAATAAAATTTTCATCTTCCCTTGTATTATTTGCATCTTTCTAGTAAAGAAGCCAATTAATTCTTTAAATATCTCTAGGCTTTCCTTTATAGCAATAATTTTATTAGGCAAATCTATCTTTTTAGCCATCAACATAATTAGCCTCTCCAAAAACTGAGTGTATGGCCCCCAAAGATTAAAAGTGGGTGATAACCATGCAAGTGCATCATTGCTAACTTGCTCAACATTTTGTAAAGAAATATATAAAGTATGGGCCTATTGGGATATATTTTTTAAGTCTCAACTCTATGGCCTATCATACTTTTAAGGACAATTGTCCTTACCTCACCAGCTTGTTATGTAGGCAAAGCATCTATGCTCATTATTCTTGGCTGTGTATCCTTTTCCTCCAGCTCCTCTATCTAAGTAGTTGCTCCACTTTAGCCTCATTCATGAATGAGAAGTTTTTCATGGCTTTGGAAATCTCATGATCATGTTCCCTTGATCTATGCTCTAGACATCCATCAACTTGAGCTTGTTTGATGAAGGAGCCATGCTCCATACTACTAGAGCTTTGGTATCAATGTTGAAACCTGATCCCCTTTGCAATCCACAAGCACCATATGGCTCATATGATATGGCATTTTCTTGTCTCCTGATTTGGTCAAGCATAAATGCTTGCTCCAAATCCCAACCAATCACCAAAAGTATTCTTGCCTCCTCAAGAGTTATCACTTCACTCTCTAGATCATAGGCATGCATCTTATCAATCAATTCATACTTCTCCTCATTAGTTTCCCTTGGTTTCATCCTTAATACAAATTCACTTTGTTTGATCATGTAGAAGAAGCTCTTAAATTCAGTAGACTTTATGAATTAATCATCTCTAATGAATTGTTAAGCTTGGATGATCCTGTCATCCAGACTTATTGCTACTAGCTCTAAATTAGTTAGAGTATTCTCTACTACATTAACTATATCATTTATGTAGCTCTATCTTAAATCAAAAAAGTGCCAACTCTTACCAGGCAAGATTTGCAGAGTTCTTTATTTCGCTTTCTCTAGAATGTGTACAACCTTCTACCTTTTGTTACCTTTTGTGATCAAAGATGCCTTAGCAGACTCGGCCTCTTCAATTTCTAAGGTTACATCAAGCTCAGGGCTATCAAGGTTTACTCTCTCTTATTCTCCAATTGGCCCTTCTGGCATTTGTGCCATAATCTCAGCATGGTTGACAACCATCTTCCTTATCCTCTATGTGTAAGGGACATCTAGGTAAAAATCTTTGAAGTTGGGATCTATTCTCTTCAATCCCCCCTCTACCCTTAGAACATCATCAAATTTGGCCAGTTGATTCCCCTTAGCAACAATGTTTGGAATGAGGTCCTCATGAGGCAATTCCTTGGTGCTTGGCAATATATAGTTTCTAATTTCTTTGAGGGTATTCCTCATCCAATTTTTAGGGTCATATATTTTGTAAGGGCCAGTTGATAAATTATAGTGGCAGAGGAAAGAATGTATTTGATCCAAGGATTCTTTTTCCAATTGAAAAGTATCCTACCCTAAAGCACCTACATAAAAATGTGTCTCTATGCATCTTAGATCCTAGGTACTCCCTATTCACCATGAATAACTACCACATGAATTCAATGATGAATAGTCTAGGGGGAATGAATTTGGGCTATATATGAGGAGGTTGAGGGAGACCATGTACTCTCATTAGAGAAAAGGTTGGAAATAAGAAAATGTCCCCCCAATTGTGATCTAATATTTTATTTTTAGGGAGTAGGGATGGTCTTAAAAGACTCTTCAAAATCTCAGGTGCTCTGAAGTAACCTAGGTCTAGCATTTTCATTATAACAATACTTCAAATATTGAAAAAGGAAACATAATCAGAGTAGTGATAAGAACTATCCCATACCCATGTCAATACTTGAACTAGAAAGTCTCCATTTACATTAGATGTGTAATCAATAAAATTTGGGTTAGTATACCCCACATTCTTGTATAGGATCAGGTGCATCAACAATGAATAATAATGGAACTTGAAATTTCCCATTTCTCCACTCTATGTCAGTCCAATATTATCCTTCATTTTCTCCAAAATATACTCCACATAGTCATATTCTCCATCATGGTATATGCCAACCATTTTGTAGACATTATACACTATCTCCACAAAATAGTTCTTGAATTTTTCTAGAGGCATCTTCTTGTCCACTTTCTTAGGGTAATCACTCACTTGTTTGAGGTCCATGGGAATGTGCTATAGCATAGACTTCCCGGTGTAAGCCTTGGTATTTCTTTCAAATTTTCCTTGAAGATTAATTAGGTCCATTGGCTCGTTCATGGCTCCCTCCAATCCAAAATCTTCAATGAAAGAAGTGTTGAAAATAGATTGATACAAGTATGAATATGTGTTCCATTCATTGTTTTGTCACTAATGTCAAACCTGCTACCTACTAGTAAGACAATTTCTTACATAGTTTTAGTACTATCATTTGCTTGATTGATGAAGATTATTTGATCATATGAGGTAACAATAGCACCTAGAGGAAAGGTTGAGTAATGATATCAAAAAAGAGTACAAGGATTAGTTAAGATAGTGATATTATAATGCATTGATAATCTACTTAAGGTTGCAAAGAATGGTTATACTGATTAACTTCAGAAGAACAAGTTAAACAAAGATTTTCTATCAATCTTAACAATCTACACAGTAGGTGCCAAGAAAAGTTAGTGTAAGCCAAGCATAAACTTAGTTGGAGCTGAGCAAAGTCAATTTTTAGCGTAAGTCAAGTGACACATTATAAGTCGAGTAAATTTTAGTTGATGTTGAGCACTAGTAAATTTTAGTACATGCCAAGTGATTTGTTATTGGATGCCGAGAAATGCAATATGTGTCGAGCATCAGAAGCCAATTAATGTCGAGTGTCAGCATTATGAGAAAGATCAAAATTTTGATGAATTTGAGCTGATGGGTTTAATTTCTTGATTTTTTGAATTGTTTGAAAGATAAACTTGATGAGCTGGTGATACAGAATTCATGGTAAACCATTTTGAGGTGAATTCAAAGAGAATTAAAAGAAAATTTTCTAGAAGGGGATGAAATGAAAAGAAGGTTAGATTCATCGAATCCTACCTAATCTAACCTAATCCTAAAATGGACGATGGAGAATGAATGGAAAAAGATCTTAATTTTCTATTTATAGAGATGTTTAGTCATAAGCAAAGGTTGTCATGTGTGAGAACCTAAGGAAGACAAGGAGTCTAGGGTATTGCTTCATTTAGTGACCTAAGAGAAGTGTCTATATTGGCAAGCAAAGAAAGAAGGCTTAAGGGTATGGATTCTTGAAGGGTAAATAAGTTGTTAGAGCTGAAGTGTGTGAAAGACAAGAAGAATGGAGGACTGAAATAGAGATCTATAATCTACAAGTATGTTGTAAGTTGTTATTAGATCAAGCCTTATTGTTTCTTTCTAATCATTGTATTAGTCTAGGGTAAATGATTTTTTTTAAGGTTGACCTAACAGTCATTTGTAAATCCTTTAATCAGGTGACATTCCAAGTGAATGATCTAAAGTCCTCTAATAGGGCTTACTCCTAATAGGGTGATTGAAATCCTTTAACTAGGTCACATTTAATAGTGTGCATTGTAATCTTTAACAAGGTTGGCCTTTCATAGAGCATCACTTTAGAAGAGTGAGAATTAGTAGCATGTTGCTAGTGGTTCTTCCCAAATTGGGTTTTGGCATTAAATCATTGATTCAAATGTGTTATTGAATTTGTTATGTTTCATGTTTACATTTCTACAAATTTGACTTGATAGTAACCTTGCATGATGAAAATGTTTTATGGATATGGGTTCACTAAGTTGTGAAACATTTTAATTGTACATATGGACATTGGATAACTAATTCACCCCCCCCTCTCAATTATTCTAAAGAATTACAACAAGAAGCATAGTCTAATGTGCACAAAATGGTTTTGTCCTACCTATGGAATGATTTGGTTGTCAGATTGTATGATTTGATAAGGGCCTTCAACAAATCAATGTCCACAAAATACTTCTGGAAAGATAAGCTTTATGAGATTTTTCTTCCATTGGTTCTAAACAGGAATCTAATTATCTATCTTGTTGTGATAAAGTACTTGAATAGTTCATAACTGCTAACACCAGAGCAAATAGAATCCCTATAGAAAACATAGGGGTCTTAGAAGTCACAATTGTTTTAGATTAGATAAACAAGTTTTATAGGGATTCTAAAACCCAAAAGTTAAAACATATAAGGCTGATAATAAGCGTGAAAGCCCAGCCAAAGAAGTATAAGTTCAGAGGCTGATAATAAGCATAAAGCCCAGCCAAAAAGTAGAGTTCTGAGAAAAGACCAGCAAAAAAGAAAAGTAATACCACAGCCTAAAGCCAGAACAAAAGACAAAAGACAAAGAAAAACAAAAGAATAGGTGAGAGTTATTCCTCACTCTTTCACTCCAACTCTTGCATAACCTAAGTAGCCTCAAAGGCTAGTTGATTCTCCTTCGCTTCCATTTGTTTCACCCTTTGGTCCCCCTAGTCCTAATTAGGAGTGGTGTTGTCCTTTGTAGAGTTGTCCTCCATTCTAGCTTCATCCCTGTCTTTTCCTTCCTCATCATCTTGCATTTCTCTGTCTTTGATCCAGCCCGTAAGAGAGATGATGTTTTTGTTAATGGAGCTTAACAAAGAGAACATCTGATTCACAAGGTTGTGATTGTAGTTCTCCAGGTTGTTTATCCTTCTTTCTACCAGCTTGAGCCTATTAGCCGAATCCGTCCTCATGTTAGCATCCATCCCATTCCTTGTTGCCTCAATATGTCTCACCTAATCTTTGACCTCCTCCAACTCATGGAAAAGCCATTTGATTGATCTAAATGTCAATCATACTATTATGAGCATTATTCAAGAGGTTCATCCTTGTCTCCCTGGCTCTGTCCAAAATAGCCACTATCATTAGGTCAATGAGTTCTTCCAGTCGTTGTTCCTCTTGATTATCCATGAGGTTTTGGGGATTCATGGCCTACCTGAAGATGCCCATCTTCCTAGTCTTAACATTAAAGTTTATCCAAGCTTTCCTCCTATCATTAACCTGCACTTCCCCTTCCACATACCCTACATTCTCCTCTTTCTACTCCTCAGGTTGGGCTTAGAGGTCGACATGAGATATAGGTAGCACATACACCTCCTCAAACTGAGAGTGCACATCCTCCAAACTCTCCCTCTTGCATTTCTTCCTTCCACTTTCATCCTTAATTTCCCCTTGCATCTCCTTAACCACCTCCTTAGACTCTAGCTCCTCCTCATCATCGTTGTCTCCCTCAACATCCTTCTTAGGAGAATTTTGCCCAAGATCCCTAGGGCTTTTTCTGCTAGGGGTTATGGGGGAGGGCAATTTTTTAGCTTGGTGAGTCACTAATTTCCTTGAAGAAGAGATCCCTCCTTCCTCAGAGCTAAGGCTCTAAATTTTATCTAAGTCAAAGGAGTAACTAGAACTACTAGACTCCATATTCTTTTCCTGAGGGGGACCGATGCTTATATCTTGAGCCTTAAAGTGCTCGTGGATAAGCAGCAATAGCCCCTTGTGCAGAGCCAGATTTGCGGTGGGCTTCTTTTTGAAGCTGTCCATCGCCTTGCTCATAGAGGTTAACAGATAATATGGAAAGGAAATATTAGCATTATGCTAGAAATGATTCAATATAACAAAGTGGTGGGTTCACGCTCTATCAAACCTAGGGTCCAACGTGATGTACTCGATAACAGCTCTCAGAACATACCTCCACTGCTTCTTAATGGAGTTAGGGACATAGTAGGTGTAAATCTTTCTTAGTGCCTTGAGTTCCTTCTCACTCTCCACAAAGTCCCTAATCGCATTGGCCGAGAGCCTAGGGATCCAAGCCCTCGACCAAGGGGGAGACTCTTTTAAGCTCCATAAAGCAGAGTACCCAGAGGTAGCTGAATAGAGCCCATTGGCATTATCCCTCCAAACTAGTTCATCCTTATTATTGCTAAGGGACAAGGAATTAAGCATGATCATGATTGGTTTGAGTTCATCTGAGATAATGGTCAGGTCCCTCCTACCCTGTTCGGTCTTGTAATTGCTAACTTTGTGCTCATAAAGGTTGATGCAATCATTAACCCAAAACCCATAGCTAGGGTTGTTCATAAGGGGGCCTTGAGAAAGCCAACTGTTAGACCAAAACAGAATATCCTCCCCATTACCCAGCTTCCAGGAGACTTTTGGGTTACCAAGTCTCTAGCTTTTAAGAAACCATTCCAAACAACATAACCTCTTAGGATATCCTCACTGAAGAGGGTGAACTGAATAGAGGGCCTCTTTATATACTTATTTACTACAATGTCTCTCCATTCCCCCATGCTACCAAAGATGCACTAGATTTGCTTTGCTAGGAGGGCCTTATTGAGGTGAATGAGCTTCCTGATTCCCAAACCTCCATTCTTCTTGGGGAGGCAAACTTATTTCCATGCAACAAGGGGGTACTTTTTATTCCTTTTAGCTACCATCCACAAAAAATCCCTCTAGATTTTCTCCATCCTCTCAGCATATTTCACTGGTATGGTAAAAAGGCTCAGAGCATATATCGGCAAGTTTTGAAGGATTGATTTAACTAGTTGACATTTTCCATCTTGACTAAGAATGGCTCCTTTCTAGCTTGCCAGTTTCTTACTGAACCTTTCCATGATACCATTCTAGAAGGAATCTAAAGAGGTCATTCCCAAGGGGAGACTAAGGTAGGTAGAAGGAAGCTTCCCCACCTAACATCCCAGGATTCTAGAGATTCTCTTATGTCTTTCCTCCGAAGTATTGATAAGGAAAACAAAACTTTTGTCCTAATTGATGAGCTACCCCAACCCTCTAGAATAGGTGTCCGAAGTATCGTTCATAGCCTTTGCCTCCTTGACCGAGGCCTCTCCACCCATAATAGTATCATCAAAAAATTGTTGACGTGTAAAGGGGGTGCATTTGGAAGAAGGTTTAAAACCTTTGATCCTTCCTTCTGTCTTTTTCTTCTCCATGAGTTTGCCAATGCATTCTGCCAAGATAATAAAGAGAATAGGTGATAGAGGATCCCCCTAATGTAGGCCTCTAGTAGGTTTGAAGAAATTAGAGGGGGATCTATTAACTAAAACAGCTAGAGAGGGAGTGGTGACTAGCTAGGAGATTAGCTTACACAATTTGACATCAAAGCCAAAAGCCTTCAACACCAAATCCAAAAAATACCAATCAACTCGATCGTAAGCTTTGGACATGTCTAGTTTGAGTAACATCCCTTCTCTCTTTCCAACTTCCATAGAGTGAATCACTTCATGCACCATAATATATGAATATAAAATCTATTTGCCCGGAACAAAACCAGATTGTTGTTGAGAGATAATCAGGGGGAGAAGCTTAAGCAACCTCAAAGTGAGCACCTTCGAGATGATTTTATAAAAGGAGTTGCATAAACTGATGGGTCTAAACTTATCCAAAGTGTCAGCTCCTAGCACTTTGGGAATAAGAACTAAGAATTTAGAGTTTATTTCCTTTAGAATACTTCTAGCTCCAAAGAATTCCTGAACTGCCTTCACAACATCCTTCATAATGATAGGCCAGTACATTTGGAAAAAGAAGGTGGGAAAACCATCAAGGCCAGGCGATTTATCTGCCAGAAGAGAAAAAAGAGCTTCTCTTACTTTGGAATCAGAAGGAATGGCCCAGAGCAGATTATTATGGTGTGGTTGGAGGATCTAAGGAATACAAGAAACAATATCATCTTGGTCCACTTTAGAGAGCAAAGGACCCAAGATAGCAGGGAGGAGAAAAAAGAAACAGCTTCATTTGATATATCTTCTTCCTTTGTCAGCACACACTGGTCTTTCTTCAAGCTAGAAATCTTGTTATTTGCTCTATGTTTAAGAGTAGTTAAATGGAAGAACTTTGTGTTCTGGTCTCCTTCCTTGAGCCAGTTGATTCTAGATCTTTGCCTCCAAAAATTTTCCTCTTTGCTAATTATGTCATGAAAATTAGAAAGGATGGACAACTCTTCTTCCCTATTCGAGGCATCATACCCATTTTCCTAAATGGAGGCTTGGATAGAAGAGATATTTTTAGAGAGATCCTCTTTAAGAGAGAATATGTGACCAAAATCTGACTTATTCCAAGCTTTAACCATCGTTTTAACATTGCTGAGTTTTCTAGCAACCCTAAACATTTCATTGCCTTCCACTTCTATACTCCACCAGACCTTAATTCTTTCTAAAAGTTCAAGGTGGGAAGTCCACATTTTCTCAAAATGGAAGGGAGGAGGTCTAAAGGGATCAGAAGGAACAATCGAGAGGGAGATAGGGGAGTGGTCAGACCCAACTCTAGGCAAAAGAGCTAACTTGCAAGAGGAAGACTATAGCTAATCAGGAGAAATGAGAGCTCTATCCAGTCTAACCTGAATACAATCCTTTCCTATGCATTTATTGGACCAAGTGAAGTCACCTCCCATTAGGTCCAGATCCAAAAAATCCAATCCATTGATGAAGTTAGAAAGGTCATGCTTGCTATCCCAGTCCTGAGGCAGACCACCCTTCTTCTCCTTGTCCAGAAGAGGGGTATTTAAGTCTCCCATAATGATTCCTTTCTTCATGTTTCTATTCTATACCAGCCCTTCTGCTCTAGACCACTAGGACTTTCTACCTCTCTTATTATTGGGAGCATATATATTGAGCAAAAACCAAAATTCATTGGAATGGATACGGAACACTTTACAAAAAAGAATGTTACCTGCATTGAAGACTGATTCCACCCTGAAAAGTTTGGTCTTGAATAATGTCAGTAGACCCCCAGAGGCTCCATCAGAGTTTGATGCCTCCCCGCTAATCACGTTGTTGAACTTAATATTTCTCAATGAATCCTTTTTCATTTTTGTTTCTTGGATCATCAGAATGTCAAGTCTTTGGTCTCTAATTAGATTCATAATAATTTCCTATTTATGGGCACCATTTAGGCCCCTAATGTTCCATGAGATGATCTTCATTTTTTATTCTTATGAAAATCCTTCAGAGTGCTTTAGCGCCCATTTGCCAAGCTTCTTCTGGTCTCCTCCTCTCTAGACTCCCTCTCTAATTTTCTACCTACTTTGGTAGTAGAGCCCACATCTAGTTTACAGCTGCTCCTGGTTGCCATAGGAGAAGTCGTAGATGGATCTTTGATTTGTTTCTTCCTGGGTGTCTCTCCCTTCTTTTCAAACTTCAAGGATCTAGAAGCCTTGTGACCATTCTTTAGGGTGCTGACAAGATCTGCCCTTTGGTCCAGATCTTTCACCAAGTCCTCCTTTTTTCCTGTTCTGGTTGCTCCTTCTTTGGTGGAAACCAAGTTTTCCTTTGGGTCCTAAAAGATGATAATTTCCTTATTTTCTCTTTCCTTTTCCTCCTCTGTGGAACCTAGTTCAGGCTCTTCCTCGCTGGGGAAATTGTCCATCCTAGACTCCTAAAAACCTATTTGTAAGGCAGCCTTACCTTTCACTTCTCCAAGCATGAGGATGCTTTCCTCAACCTGGTCATCCTCAATCTATTGAGAGGCATCTAAAGGTAAAGAGGAACTTGGTCCTGATTTGGATAACTCCCCTTCTTTTCTTGCCATGCCCTAAGGCTCTTGGTTAGTCATCTTTGGAGCATCTATTGCTTTCTGGGTCGTCGGAGAAAGGCCCTTCTGGCCCTGTTTAGTGGGCTTCTTTTTCCAAACTTTCTTCATCCTCGTTTGAGAAGAAGCAGGAGGATTCTTCTTCTTAGCAGTCTTAGCTTTAGAGCACTAAAAAGCCTTATGACCTATTTTAAGACAATGAAAAAACCCAAAAGGGACACTCTCATAGTCCATCTGGTAGATATGAGTGCCAAGTTTGGACTAAAAACATACCACTTCTGGCATATCATCCCCTTCCCTTACACCTACACAGATCCTTGCATAGGTCATCCTACTCTCAAAAGCTATAATAGGGTCGATGGAGAGAAGCTCTCTGAAAGAGTTGGCCACTCCCTTAAAGACATCCTCATTCCAGAACTCCAATGGCAGCTCAGGGAGTCTGACCCATACTGGAGCTTGCTGAAAGAAGGATTCGTTTAAGTCTAGTTTAGACGACCATTTTTGAAGCACCAGGGTAGCCCTCCCAAAGCTCTAGGGGCCTTCACACAGAATGTCAGCCATGTCCTCTTGACAGGTGAACTCAAAAGAGAGAAAACCCTTAACCATTGTAGTGACACTAACCTGACCTTTCAAGCTCCATTTTTTCAAAGTGCCAGTCCAAAATACATAAATATTTGGTCTCGAGCCAATAAACTTTTTGATGAGCATAGAGGCCATAGAGGCAATACTGTGGTCAACAATCTCGTCTAGAATAGCAATCATATAAGAACCTTTTTCTAGACCTGACAGAACCTTGACTGGAGGGAAAGAGGACTTACCAGATGGCTTGACACCAAAGAGTGAGGCCCATTTCATTGGGAGATTCCCTGGTATGTCCTCACATGGGTCCCCATCCCCTGACTCCTCTCTGCTGCCTACCTGGATTCCCTCCTGCATGCCTAGTGTATGAGATCCACTTCCCTATGAGTTCCCACCCATCTCTAGATTTGAATTTTGAACATGTGCTCCAATTGCTTCTAACTCTTCCCTTAGATTTTTTAGCTACAATGGGAAAGGAAGAAAAGTAAAATTTTATTAACCCTTGGTTGTAAGCGCTACAAGAAAGAAGCCCCACTATTTCACCAAGGGTCAATGGAAAAAAATTCTCAATTAAGATCCACAGTAGAGAATGGCCCTATGGGGACTTGAACCTTGGTTGTATGCCCTACAGGCAAGAAGCCCCACCATTTCACCAAAGGGACAAGCCCCAAAAGTCACAGTTGTTTGTAGATATGACATTTGAGGACTTAGGAAACAACTTGATCCATTCCTCTACAAACCAATTTGGTTTCTTCTACCTCTTCCCACCTTTTGTAGTAGAAGTCTTTACTACTTCCATGTCTAAAGCTTGAATCTCCTTGACCTATTTGTCATACATCTTGAAAGAAGACTGAAAAACTAGAAAACTTTGCAACTAGCTTTGAAAATAATAATTTATTCACACTAAAAGCTCTGCAAATACTAGAAATTTCTTCTCTCTACAAACAGTAACCTATTATAGGCTTATGGAATATTTTTATGTTGTGCATACTTCATCAACCTTCTCTTTGCATTGATATTATGCATGTTCAAGCTTTAAATTTAGTGCTCTCTCTCACTTCATATGGTGTGTCTGCATAACTATCCAGCTTAGAAATTCTTGTACTTTACTCAAACTTCATTAGCCAGGGGCTTTCTTTCATCTTCTAGCTCAGAGAAAAAGAAAAAAGTGCTTTTTCATGTCAAACTTAGGGTTGTGATCTTATGATCTACTTTGAAATAAAATCCTTTTGTATTATCTTAAGTAGGGAACTTTTGGTTTACAATCTTGTGATCATCTACTTATCATATATTAAGAGCTCAACTTTAAGTCTCTCATGATCTTACAAGACACAACTTATAAACCCTGTCATAGAATCTTAGCTCACCTTCATTTTCCTTACAATCTTTTGATTGTGGTTTTTTGGACCTCTTTGTAACTTTAGAAGTTATCTCACAAACCCTTATGATGTCACGAACACAACTTTGGTGTAAAATTATGCTTCAACTTTTCTTATCTTACGATCTCATGATTGCAGTCAATTAACTAACTTTGTCACTTCAAAAGTTATCTTAACTACTAGCACTAACTTACGACTACAAAATGGCTACTTACCTTTCTTTATAATAACATTAGAAGCCTTAACCTTTATGTCTACAATCTTATGATCTAGCACCACTTTGTAGCTTTGAAAACCTCTTGAGTTGCCCTTGAGATCTTACGATCTATTGGTCCTCATAGGATTGGAAGATATAAATTGCCACATGTCTCAAAAAATCTTTATGCTCATGCACCTATCTTCACCTTGCTTTATCATTTTGATCCTTATGATCTTATGATTACTTCCTTATTGTGCCATCAGACACCTCATAATTTTCTCCTACGATCTTACAGTCGCAACTTTTCATATCTTCGAAGGTCTCCTTGAAAGCTTTTACAATGTCTCAATCTCTATTTATCGTGAGATTGAAGCTCTCCACAATATTTTTACTTTACATCCTTGCAATCTTACAATCCCTTTTTTCTCATATGGTCACAGGTCTTTATTTTTGCCTTTATGATACATAATTGCCAGCTTTTCGTAACATCTTATAACTTAACTTCAAACTTTCCTCATGATACATTTAAGATGACATGACAAAAGGGTGATTGTAAGATCGAAAACTCCATTTTAAACACCCATGATGCTATGACCCTATAGCATATCATAAGATCTTAACCTTCAACATTTTCTTTTATGATCATTTACTAATCCTTACATCATAACATCAAGAGAGGGAAATCTTAAGCTCACGACTAGACACCTAAACCCCAATCATAAGATCATATCACATGATTTAAAATAACATACAATCTCTCACTTAACACAAAACCTAGGGTAAAAGATTAAAATTAACAATAGATTTTTCTAAAAAATTCTTTCCATTACATTGTAAAGACACAACATTAGGATATCAAACTATCCCACTAGGGTGTGGTTTCAACACTAAGCTAGGGCCAAAAAAAATTAGGTTAGGGATATTTTTTGAAAAACTAATAAGAACTTAAGAACAAGCCCTAACAAAATAACATACTTCAAAATATTTTCACAATAAATTTTGAAGGTTTTGGCACAGTGAAAATTAGGGCTATCAGGTTCCATGTTTTGACTTTTCATCTTGATCATTGAAGACACAACATAGGGATCTATGATCCACATCATATAAATGTTCTACAAAAACCTCTTCAAGTATTAAATGTTCTATAACAACCTCTTCAAAACTTAAATATACCTTCCAAGTCAGCTTGATATTCATTTTGCCTCAAACTCTATTCTATTCCTAACTTTTATGTAAACTCTATATTGCTCAGTCTTTACTATTTCCTAATGCTCAGCATTGTCATTTCTCGGCCTGTATTAGCCTTCTAATGCTTAGCATGTATTGTACTTAGCACACTCTATATAAATTGACACTTGTATACTTGGAATTCACTCAGTCATTGATGAGCTTGACTTGTATAGAAAATACTTGATGACCATACACTTACTCATGTCCTATAGAGCTCGGTACATACTTGCTTATGTACATGACTCAGCCTATATAGAGTAGCTTGGTCATAGTGATGACTATCTGACTCAGCCTTGTAAATGACTATTTGTTTGACACTAATAGACAATAATGGTTAGAGATACCAACAATATCCCCCCTTGACATTAGTGGGAAAAACACTTTGTCATATTTACATCTTTACAATACAATATGATAAATGAGCTCTTCCCCTAAGTCTTATGACTTATGAATAATGAATAAACAATACAAAAATGAATATTCAAATCTTTATCCCAATTCAATACTACTCCCCCTTCAAAACTTTTTTTCCCCTTATTTTTGAATAGTAGATGTCATTGTTGTTGGGGTTGAATGGGTGAAAGTAATCTGTATTTTTCAATGAATACCTTATGAACTCTAGTAATCATGGATAATGCATGATCCTATGTGGTTCTTTCTACTTCCAAAACATTATTTTTCAATTGAATTCTTGCATCCAAATCAATTAAACTCTCATCCACTAATAAATTATGATCTTCTATGATAAGATCCTTGGCTATTTTTAGTTCTCTCTACATGACCTCCAAATGAGGTATCATCATCACCTGAATAGAGATCAATTTTGATCTCATATTGTTTTCAGCTACCTGAAGCTTGACCAATGTGCCTGAAGCATTCAGTAGATTATTGCAATGATCAATGCTTGATATTACTAACTTTGAAAGAAAATCATTGGATCTCTTCATCTCATCCTAAGTGTTATTTATTTGTGCTCTAATATTGATAGTAAATCTTAGCACGTATAACAAAATTGTGTATAACTATTGTACCTTTTGAATTAACTCAATCATAACCTATACTCTCTCTTGTAGTTACACTTTTTGCTCGACAATAGTTATGGAGACTTTGTCCATAACCTTGGCTTCAAATCTTCTTTCTGACCATCCATTAATTTGTCATTTCACTCCATACTTCCAACATTCACTTGATCAACTATATTTAAAAGCTGGTTTATGATTGGTGCATCTTCTTAAAAATTTTGAATGTCAAAACTATCAACAAAAATATGCTTTACATCATATAATACATGTTTCTTCTTGTTCTCTCTCTTGAGCTCTTCTTGTCTCGTCTTTTTCACCAAAACTTCTTGCGAAAAAATAGTTTGCTCCAATGTGAGATTTTCCAGATCTAATTGTGGCATCTCAATGATTTCATCCAAACTAACCTCAATATCTAGTGAAACATTTTTTATTGCTCTTCTCTTCCTACTTAGTGAAGAAGTGTTGCTACTTGGCACTACCTTAGGATTTGGTGAGGTGGTTTTAATACTTGGTCAAGCTTTTGCATCACTGCTTGAGACAATAATAGTCACACTAAGTTCAAATTTATTTGATTCTTTTCTTTCATCAATATGAGGTAGTGAAACAATCTTATTATCTACACTTGTTTCTTTATCTTCACCATCCACCTCTGGATTTGTGAGTCTTGTTTGCTTGACCTCTCGAGTGTCAGAGGTGTTGGCATGTATAGGGGACATGTTTCCTTTTAGACTTGGCACACCTAAGCTTTCTCCACTATTGTAATAATCTTTGATGTTTACATTGTCTATCTCTATTTTCTTTGTAGATAACCCAAAAATACTTTTCCACAACAACTCACTTTGTTGTTGTACAACTTCCTCTTTATTTTTTGATATCAAAAATATTCTATACTTTTGAACAAATTTGGTCCTATACTACTCCAAAATGTGTTAGTTCTTATCTATTTATCTACTTCTTCAGCCTGTTGTCATCTTTTCTCCAGTCTATCATATAGATCCTTGGGTATCTTCTTCTCTATTCCACTAGGAGATAGTTTTTAATTTGCAATCATTTCAACCAAAGCCTCCTCAAATTTATTTCTATCATCATTATCTAGTGTATCATACTTTACAAATCTAAAAGTAGATAACCCTATAGATCTTCTCAAGATTTTGCATACCTCTTCAATAGTCCTTGTTTGTCTAAAAGGTGGTCCTTTGACCAATCTCCTTCTTCTAGTTCTGGGGGCACTGGGCTCGATATGCTCTCCTACTTTATGTTTTATAGACTTCTTAACACTAGCAGTTGCCCTAGTCCTTGGCTTTTTTGATGGTGGAGGTGTCACTACCAACATCTTCTCTATATCTTGAGCCTTCTTGCTCGGTGGTGTGACAACAACTAGGGCCTTTCCCTTTTCAGCCTCTTTTTTTTTGTCTTCCTCATTATCACTATCTTTTTCTTCATCTTCAGCAAGACATTGTGTAATTTGTAATAGTTCCTTACCCTTGCCTAGGGTGCCCATTATATCTTCTAGGTCTTTAATCATTTTCTTCCTTTTCTTCTCCTTGGAAGCTATCTTGATGTCCACAGTTATTCTTTCTTTGGATTCCTCATATCTTTCAAAAGGTTTAGCCTTGACATCTATCTCTTCCTTCAATAGTGGATCAATGTTTGCATTTGCAATATCATTAATTATCTCATATTCAAAACTTTAAAACCAAGCTTTCTTCATCTTCACTATCCATAAAAAAGTGTCGTTTGTATCAACAAGAAAATATATGTTACTATAATATTTTGTGACCAATTCTTCAGGTACCCTCATTCTTATTTTCATCCCTTTCTTAAATTCATCAAAATAAGCATTCATTACACTCTCAAAATTGTCTCCCAATTGATTAATAAACTCATTGATCTATTTTGTCACTGATTTATCTTGATCCCATACAACATCACTGGTTCCAAAAAAATACTTCTAGATGTAAATGAAAATACAAATAATGAGGGATCAAAACTTACACAATGAATTATTTTCTTTTCTTATTAATGATAGATTTTTTTCAAGTTATAACCTTTGTAGCTTGACAAGATCATACTCATAATCTTTCATTACTATCTTCCACACTTGATCCACAGCCATACAAGGCACACTATTCAATCTGCTTGATTGATAGAATTTGTGACAAATGATTCTCACTAAAAATTTAATTAGTGGATCAAAAATATTTGAGATGGACAGACCATGTCCATTCTACTCAGCTCCTATACAATTTCTTTGTGGCTCAAACATCGCATGGTTTCCTTCTTGTTTAGGGTTGGATAGCTCGTAACCCTATGAATCATTTTCCTTCTAATCTCCACTAGTCCATTCTATAATCAATACTTCATGTCATGAATTTTGCTCAAAATAACTTTAATCCACTCAATTTTGAAATTTCTTAAGAATTCTAGGGACAAGTTAATCCTTTCCTCTTAAAAATTTAAAATTTTTCCTTCAATATTCCTTCATTACATAGCTTCTCATAAGCTTCCCCAATTTCATAATCTCCCACTTCTCAAATTTTACACATATAACAACTTCTAATATCATGGATCATAATGACTTTAGGTGGTATCAAAGATAACACACCTATTGAGTCTCCTTTCATAGCAATAACTAGAATAGCATGAAACTTAGGTGGAGGACAAGTGTCACTCTTCACTAGTTGGATTCTAATAACCTATTGGTTCATTCATATGGTTGATGAAGTTCCCATGATTGTAGCTAGGGTTTTAAGTTCTTCCTTGTCTAGATACTTGACACAGTTCAAATATTTACTCATTCAAGCTTCTTGATCAAATTGCTCTTGAAATCTTTATTGATTGCTAAAATTACCAAATCACTATGTGCTCTCAAAAATCTAAATGCAACGTATGTGAGAATGTCTTTGAAATTTTTTATATACCTTCGTTTGATCAATTTAGGGTCTACATTAATGTTGTGTACTTAGGTGAGTGGAAGCCAGTTGTCTCAGTTGATGTTGATTCCTTTCAAATAGGGCTTTGTATTACAGTTGGGTCTCTTCCATATTTCTCGATCTCTTCCATATCATTTATGAAGTTCTCGGTCTATGTTGTAATGCTTGGTCAACATAGACAATTTTACTGACACTTGACACCCTTTCACAAAAAAATTATTATGCATCTTTACATATGTAGATATGAAATTTTGGAACATTTATATGTAAGGAGCTGATGTATGATATATCAATCAACTATATAGTTCCATACATGCCTCTCTTTCTTAGTTTGAGATGACATGATCACCTTCTCCATTAGACTGGGTGACCTCAACTCTATTAACTCCACTATTTCCATCTTTTGTTTTCCTTTTCCATTTTTGGTTCGCTTCATTCTTGATTTTCTCAATGTCCAATTAACCTTTTCCTTTGTCCTTTTTCTAGTTTGTTGAATGTACTTGAGTCCTGCAATTCTTAATTTGATGTCCAAACTTGTGACATTTGAAACATGCACTGTTAGGTACATATTTTTTCTCTGATTTGTTCGATAGGATTTTGTTTGTGACCTGCATTCATATGCTCTATTCCCATATTTCTAATAATTATAACAATATCCTTCAAATCTAGGTGTAGTAGGTGCATTCCTCAGTCTTGACCTACACTGATGTATTTTATGTCCTTGTTTCTTATAGTAAAAATAATAACCATTAAACTTAGGTTTAGAATTTTGCATACCATGTTTGCTTCGATAGAATTTTGTAGTATGATCAAGTTTTCCACAGTGATAGCATGTTGGATTGTCCTTTGACTTTGCATTCCCTAGTTCTGCATTCTTGGATGATTCTCTTTTCTCAGTGCATGAATGTCTTGACCCATTAGAACAACTTGATGACTTCATAAGTTCTTTGAGTACTTCATTGCCTACTTTTGTTTGTTGAATTTTTCCATATATTCTTTCTCATTTTTTATTTCATTCTTTAGTATGTCATGCTATGATTTAAGATTCACAATTTTCACATCCTTGTGATTCAATTGCTTATTTGCAAGCATTAGTTGATTCATTATGTCTAGTATAATATTAGTGAGCTTCTGCACATCTGATATCCTTTCTTCAAGTCTGGTACCCATTACCCTTTTAAGTTCTTCAACCATAGTCCTATCTTCTTTAGCTTTCTTTCTTTGTTCAATCACTTCACATAGTCTTATTGATTGGATTTAATGTTCTCTTTTCAGTCCTCTTATTTCTTCATTTAGAAGTTTGTTCTTGTCAAGTAGATTAGTAGATGCTTTGTCATTTGGATTGATTGACTTAAAAAGTCCTTCAGTCTCAACTTCTTCATAGGAAAACCATTTTATCTGGATGATGTCAATCATCTAATTGTCAATAACCTTATCTAGTTTGAATCCCTCCATCTCCAAGATCTAATCTCCAAGCTATTAGTCTTCTCTCAGAGAACCAATGCTTTGATACCAATTATTGATTTATGGAGGTGTAAATAAGATTTAAAAGATACTAAGAGTGGGGTGAATTATAATCTTTAACACTTCAAACTTTTCACCAATTTATTCACATCTATCAATAACTTGTGCATGTAAACCTTGTAATGTAAACTTGTTGCAACATATAAAATTGATCAATCACATGCATGAAAATCAAAACACATAACACAATATTTTTTACCTAGAGATCCTCCAAGGTGAAGGTAAAATTGGGGTGGGGATGACACCCACAAATATTCACTACTGTCATAATAAAGTTAACTAGATAAGGTTACAATGTTTGATCATAAAATATGATCTACCTTGTAAGGAATTTTCCCTGTTAAAGGCTTAAGAGGCTCCTAGGTTCACCTTGTTAGAGGATTTAACACTTACAAAAAATTAAGGACTTTATTAGGAGATTTACAAATATATGTTAAGACCACTTTGTTAAGAGATTCACCCTGATTCAAGTTGGTTAAAACTAATTCAGTACCTAACTCTCAATTTTATTTGCAAGCTATTTTTGAATCTTCTCCTTGCTAACTAACCCTCTCCTCTGATATGATATCACTTTTCTTTCCCTTCCACTTCACTGCCATGACTAGGTCACTTGCTCTATTAGATGATAACAAAACCAATCACTAACTTCTGATTTATTCTCAATCCTTCTCTTACATATAACTTCTTATTCTCATGCATACACCTCTCTATCTTTTCTCTTTCTCTACATGCATACTTACTTATGATCTATGTTAAGATCATCGCTATTCAAAGAATTTCATAAAGATTTTTCTAGATGGTTTCATATTTTGCCTCTTCATCTTGATCATTGAACACACAACATAGGGATCTGTAATCCACATCATGTAAATGTTTTGTAAAAACCTCTTCAAGTATTAGATGTTTTGTAACAACCTCTTCAAAACTTAAATATACCTTCCAAGTTGGCCTAATTTTTAAAAAAAATCTCAAACTTTGTTCCATTCCTAACCTTTATGTAAACTCTACATTGATCAGTCTTTACTATTTCCTAATGCTCAACATTTCTATTGCTCAGCTTGTATTACCCTTCTAATGCTCAAAATGTGTTATGCTCAACACACACTATATAACTTGGCACTGATATTGGATCATATAGAAAATACTCAGTGACCATACACTTACTTAGCTTTTATAGAGCTCCATACATACTCACTTATGTACATGGCTAACCTATATAGAGCAACTCAGTCGCAATGATGAACATCTAACTTTGCTTTCTAAATGACTAAGTGGTTGAAACTAATAGAAAACAATGGTTAGAGATACCAACACTTTTTTTTTTTCAAATAGTTACCATGGCTTGGTTGTAACAAACAATGTGTACTTTCCTTTAATGAAATAGAAATATCTTTTGTACATGTATTATTTTCTAATTTCTCTATGAACTTTGAGCCTTATGAAATACTTTTAAAACATATTCAAATCCATTCAATATTTAAATCAACATGTAACAATGTCATTCCATAATTTTTTATACTTAACCATTAATGATTTATGAGTTCAATTTGAACTTATTTCCACATAGGCAATAAAATTAGGCAAACTTTAGGAAAAAAATGCATATGAGTGAAAATAGTTAATAATGACACTGATGCTCCCCTTAGGGATTTCATGAAGAAGAGGAAAAAGAGGGTTCTAAGCTATGTACCTTATTTGATGGCTAGTGAATTTTATTTTTCAATAAATTTATTTATGTGCAATTGATTAATGTTCATGAATTATATAATTTGGTGATGAATATTGATGATGTTCATGTTAATATTGAATCAAATGTCTTAATGAATGTTATCATGTGATAATGAATGAATGTTACATTTTATTAATGGTTGAAAGAATGAAATAATGCTAGACATTAATGGAGAATTTAGATTGATGTTAGGGGTTGGGGCCAAATGCGCTTCCACCTTCACATGGTTTTCCCTATTTAGTAGATAATATTAACTATTATCGAAACAAAGTAAAGCTCAATATTAACCTCTGACTGCATCATGAATTTCTAACTCAATACTAAATTTTCATTCTAGTAGGATTCTATTATCTTGAGAAGCAAATCACAAGATACCCATATCATGTGCTAAAAGATATGCTACTAAGAACTTTCATCCTAATTGTAAACTATGACAAGGGGTTTTTATATAGTGTTCAAGGTACTTAACACCTTGATCTCTTTTTTGCACTCTCTTCTTTTTCTTTGAATTTAAGTTAAAACTACTATTTTTTGTCTCTTTTCTCCATTAATTGTAATATTGATTGTTTTTTTTTCTTAAGCTTCGACTATTGTTAGTATTATTTGACCTTGTGTGACCACTTCCTCTACACTTCTACAAATTCAAGCCTTGTGTGACCACAATAGACTCCAAATTCACATTCATTTGCATAGTTATGGATTTTTTGCATTATTATAATAGTGAAAGATATTAGTGTGGAGCATTATTGAATTCTCTAGCAAATTTTGGAAAAGAATACGTAGAACAAATCAAGATTTTGTAAAGATTTGTGCCTTCAACTAGAGAACATGTCCTAGCTAGTAATCAAAAAATGGATAGAATTAGGTAACAAAGATGTCTTGAAGCATTATTTTTTTCCATTAAAGGAGAAATTCAATTGATTTAAATTGTTCTAGCATGGTTTGAGGGTATACAACATCAAATTCTTTCTATTTTGAAACAAACAATAGTCTCTAAGACTTGCGTAAATCAATATTTGATACTGTGATTGTTGGATAGCTTAACTAGTTGGTTCATAAGCTTCAGAAGTTACATGACAAGTGTCCTACTTACAAATTTTCTATTGACCTCTTCCTCTCAATATCTCCAAACATTAAAAAACTCAACAATTTGGATGAGCTATAGATTTGAAGCCTTTGTTCACTTTTCACAGTGACTTGATATATGAAAATGATAAATAATATGCATTTACACTCTCTTTTCACCTACAATGAAGATCAAGATGCATATCTCAATCTCCAAATTAGCAAATAGATTGAGGAATCACAACCTACAAGAAAATTATTTCTCACAAATTGATTTTTCTTGGATCTTAAATGCCCAAATTATTGTGATGTAGAGATTTATCAAACTCGGAGATTAATTTTCCCTTCTTTACTCGATGTAGTTTACCCCCATATTATTATTACAGGGGTTTGGGGGTAGTACCCCTTGCAGGGTCCTAGTGTAGTGCCCCTTGCAAGGTCCTAGGGTAGCACCCTATGCTGGGGTTGAAGGAAATTTCCCTTGTAGGGTTTTTGGGGGTAGTGCCCCAAAAAAAAAATTGAATTCACTATTGTAAAAGGTCTTAGCCATTATTTTTCTATTGGATGAATTATTCTAGTCCTAGTTTTGTAAGTGGAAAAATGCTTGTATAGAATAGCTTAGGGTTAATGATATCATTATGTATGATGAGATCATAGCTTCTTGTAGAAGTATTGAGTTGTAAGGGATTACAGATTGTAATCATTGGATAATAATTATTGGACTTTTTGGTGGACATAGCCCTGGGATTGGGTGAACCACATTAAATCTTTGTATCTTGTGTTCTCTTCTGTGCAATTTATTATTTTCTAATATTGGTTATATTTACATTTAATTATTATTCATGTCTGTGGTTAGTCCTAAAACTGATACCATATTAAATTCTAAAGTTTACATAAAATTATTATTATATTCCACTATATTGTGTTGTTCAATACATTACCAACTTATATAGGAGTTAAATATCCTACATTACAGAATCACTCACTAATAAGGATCACATATGGACAATATATAAGCCTCTAGGAAGGGATAAATGATTCTGTACTAAAATTTGAACTATAATCTTACAGGACATTAATTATTAAGTTTTTGTTTCACCTTGAACAGAGTTTGTAGTATCATAATGTTGGAGGCGTATGAGCTTAATTGAATGTTGTGGATTTTGCCACATTAAAGGAATTCCTACTATCATAATAATGGATTATTATGGCTTATTAGAAGGCTATCAAAGTATTTCATGTTCTTTGAGATGTGATGCATGTTATAAATGTGTTTCAAGTGGATAATGTCATGAAGAAAACTTAAAACCTTAAAACCATGTCCCAAACCAAAATCGATCCAAGAACTTCATTGTTAAGGCTCAGTATATTTGAAGCCTTTAGAAACTATAAGAAAATGAAGCCTAAGTTACATTAATGGTTAAATATTTCCATTGAATTACTAACTCCCTTGTAAATATTTTTTTCATGTCCTTTCTCAAAAGGCATAGTTCAATTTATTATGCCTTGAATTGGTTTGCTCCAAAAGTTTGATATTTCTTTTGTTTAATCATTTCAAATGAGTACTAAATTTATATCCTTAAGAACAATCTCACCCATTAAAGGCAATGGTTAAGCATACAACTCTTCTCTAAATTGGCTCTCACCTTGAATCTACACTTTTTAATCTAATGACAGATTTTAGGGTCTTGAGTTTGATAGTTGATGTCTATTGAGCTTCCTAGTTCAACATTTGTGTTCAAGATGCTTGATTTCAACAAGAGTAATGGTCATTACTCTTGTTATAATGCATTTTCTCACATGTTCAATCATGTTATCCAAACATCAAGATCCTAATATGCAACAACACTAAAATATGATCCAATTATTTAGACACTTGCACATGTTATGGGAAACTTTTAAACATTAAGGAGAGATATGGTGTCCCATGGTTGATTGTCTTCTAATCAAGGAGAAAGCTAGCTCCACCACAAACATTTGTTACGGATATAATTATTTTCTTAAACATGTGGCATGTGAATCTCACTTAATCTAAAAGTAGTGTTTCTACCTACAATCTCATATTATTGTCATATTGGCTACTTAGTGTGCCAATTCATTTGTGAGATATTATCTTAGCTAGAGGTTGGTGCAATCCACAAAATTTCCCACAATTATTTCGTAAGCAAGGGGAGTTCTATTAGTGCACTTTTTTTGTTTTGTTTAATGGATAGGATACATGTTGATATGATCATTTTGTGCTCCTTAACAACCTTTACATGCAAATGACACTTGCAGAGACACTTTATGCCTCTGAGTCCCTACCATTGGTAAAATGTATTAAAAGAAAAATCATATTGCAATGTGTACTGATTTAAATAAATCTTTTTGTGAGATAAGAATGACGTCAACTATGATGGTGTCATGAGGTATGTAGGATAAATTTGTGAGGTATGTGGTAAATAAGAATCAAGTTAAAGGCATTGATGGGTACGCTGTTCAATATTATACAATTTCTTAGGTTGGATTCAAGAAAGTCTAATACTTGATACATGTCAACTTGATTCAAATATGACATAGAAGAATGTAGAAATTAATGATGATGCTAACTGAATAAAAAATGCAAGAAAAGTAAGACTATAATATGGATGGAATATGTCAAAGCCTTAAATTGTAGAAATTTCTTTAAAGTGAACATTTAGTTTCTGATCACTAGTCATTGATTGAGTTGAATTGATGATAGTGTATGTACCAAAACAATGATTCAAAATCTGTAGCAATAAGACACTGAATTAGCAAAACTGTGGAAGAATCCTTAAACTTGCTCACCATTTGTGGCCACACTTGAAGGAAAGGGACATATGAATGTGAATTTTTAATTAGTGAAGATGTGAAGTAACTTTAGATTGTTTAGGGAGAATATATTATTGATATATTTGGTATGAGCTACCTATGAAGTAGCAGGATATATGCTCACCTTGATTACAATAATAAACCATGAAAAGTAAAGTTGCACATGTATATATTTGTACTGATAATGGCTTCCTTAGAAATCAATATTAGGGAAAACATGAAATTCAATCTTTCAGTATTCATCTATCCATCAAGTAGAGAAATTTGAGCTAGGCATTCAAAATAAAGAAGCAAGCAATTGAGAAAAATGTAAACGCGTTAACTAAACAATCCACTTACTAATATTGCACATATAAACTCAATGACATATTTTAATGCATGACATGCAACATACTTTTAAAAGCAAAGAGCATAAGAATTTCAAGAAAATAAATAAGTAGGAAAATGAATGGGTCAACTTATACGAGGACCATCTTGGACTTGATGAGAAATTTGATTTATTCTCAGAATGCTTTCATACATATTCCATTTCAATTCAGAGTTGCGAAGTGATAAACTGCAGACACCAAATGACCAACTTTACGATATTTTGTAACGTGGACCCATTCATAATCCTCTTTACCATTACTACATGAAAGCACACCATTAATGTTTTTTGAGCTGAAGCACTGCCAAATTTATCATGGGGCCACAAATGACATGTTTTCATAAAAATGAATGACTTCATATCTTGAGTGGTTTCTTTAACTAAATTGTGTCCCCTGCATATTTAGATTATCCATAGAAAGACCTCTAGAAAAAAAAAGATATTTTTCTTTTATGAACATCTTTTAGAAAGCCTGGATAATTATTTTAAATCTTTCCAGTTTGATGAAATGATAAGATATAATCGAATAGATCTGTAAGTTACTTGTATAGCTCTAATTAAAATAACTCACATAGTTTAAATGCTACTCATAACCAAAGAGTAAAACATAGAAAAGATAAGATAGAGAAACGATTATTGTTTAGGTGAAAGAATCTGTGGTATTTTGCCAAGAGGATCCATAATATCCTAGAAACATGATCTATAACAAAGACCAAGTGTCTTTCTTTTAGCTTCACTAACCTTATCAATCCACATGAATAATGATTGAACACATATAAATTAGATTTTTATGATTCTGAATAAAAAAGATTGATACAAAACTTAACAAATTATAACCATGCTTATGAAAATAATTGAGCTCACACAAATCATACCTTTCACAATAACCATTATATATATCCAATCAATAACTACGGATTGGGCTCTACCTCCTGTAGCTAGTAAATTTAAAATATGACTTGAATGTTTGATAAAATAAACTTAGTAGTTTTTTCGATTACAATGATTTCATAAAAAAAAATTGTTCTATATTTTGTCACCACAAAATGTAGGTAACAATCCATAACTTTCTCAACTTAGTTTCGCATTTCCCTGAGATAGTTTATTATTTAAATGGCTAACATTGATCAATCAATCGACCCCAATTTGTTTAATGAATCCTTTTGCTAAAGGCTTTCGTCAAGTCATTTTCAATTTTCATTTTATTAAGCTTATGCTTGATTTATGAAGCCCTCAATGTCCTTGTTTGCATTTTTTAGTGTGTGTTTAATTTCTTTTGATCTTTGGGTTTTGCTCAAAACCTTTCTTTTGCTTTTCCCTTTGATTTGGTATATCTTAGAGCTTAATTGAACTTGGCACTCAAAAGAAATGACCATTTAAGTGCTCAAAATATGGACTCTCCTAATGCAATTGCATTATTTAAAATATCATGTTATATAAGAGAGATGAATTTCTTGGATTCGATTATGTGCCATATTTTTTCATTGACGTTTCGAATCACACTCAGTGATCCATCATCAAGATGTGAAGAGCTAGAGGAGATAAAATGACTTTATTAATCATGTTAATCATGTTAAATTTTAATGTTAACATTCACTTTTTAAAAAATATAACATAAATTCATGTTATGTTATATTTTCAAGTTACTTTATCACTTAAGTGACCATATAGCACTTTATGTTATATTCTTAAGTTGAGTTTCTTTTTAATTTTTCACTTAAGTGACTTTATTAAACTAGAGAGTTTTATATATTTTTAAGTTACTTTAAGTTTTATTTCAAAATATTTAAGTTAAATATTATTTTTTGATTGATATTTGCACATGATATATTTGTTATATTGTGTACAATGTTAGTTTTGACTCAATTAAGTGATATTTCCTAAAAAATCAATTAAACATGTGTGTAATTGATCACTTAAGTTGTGCAAATATAACTTTCAACCCATATACATGTTTACATGTAAAGGGCCTCCAAGAGTGTGATTTGTACTAGAAATGCACTTTTAAACACTTAAAATATGTTTTTAAAACATGTATTAGACTTCCAAGAATACGACTTGCATTGACTTGGTGTTTCACATGTTAAGTGTCACCTGTAAATACATTGGGAGAATGTGATTTTACTTTCCAAGGCTAAAATTGCTCAATGCATATTACATATTGCATACTTTAAAACATGCAAAAGGGCCCAGAGAGTGTGATTTGTTCTCTCAACCTCTAAAAGAAACTTTTTAAAATATGCAAAAGCACATGGAGAGTGCAACTTGCATAGAAGACCAAAAGGCATGTATTTTAAAACATGAAAACTCTCAAATAGAGTGCAATTTGACATTTTAAAACATGTGCTAAGGATAGTAGAGTGTGATTTATATCTCCAACTCCATTTACATGCATTTTAAAATGTGTGTTTGCCCATGGAGAGTGTGATTTGCATTTCTTATCATCATGTGGACACATTTTAAACATGTAAATGCATCCATAGACCCTGATTTTTCAATCCAACACATGTAAATGCATTTGAGGAACATGGTTTTGTATTCCTAAGTCAAAAACATTTCAAACACCTCTATTTTTTTTGCCACATTTTTGCTAAAAACACCCATAAAATTATATTTTTATCCATGTTTTTGTATTAGAAGGGCCACATTTTTGCATTTTAATGGATGAATATGCATTTAGGATTCACATTTTTGCATTCTCAAGTCAAGAGCAACCCATGTAAATGCATTTCATGGCCACATTTTTGTTTAAAATGACCAAAAATTTGTATTTCCAATTCAAATCATATAACAACATGGGCATGTTTTTGCTTTTGGAGTCTTATTTTGATATTAGGGAATCACACTTTTACCCTATTTCTACAAAAATGACCCATGTATGAGCAAAAAGAAGGCACATTTTTTTAATTAAAAATGCCTCATGAACGCATTCCATGCAAATATCTTTTGCATTTTGGAGGATTTGCAACTTGTATTTTTCCAATTACATGCAAAAATGACCAAGTGTTTAAGCATATCATTTTGCATTTGCAAGTTTTGAAAATGTCAAGGAAGTTGTTGGAAATTCAAAGTTGGAGGAGAAATATTCTTTGAAACCTATCAATCTTCCACATTTGGCTCTTTGAGCTCCAAATAAGTAGAAGTTTTCAAACCTTTGTTGTTTTGTTGCATATTTTGGCTTATCATTGTACACTTGTTCAAAGATGTGCCATGTATTTTGCAAATTTCCTATATATAAGATAAAATATTCTATTTTCAAATGCTTGGAATTTTCCCAAATTTTAAATTCAAAATTGAGAGCAACTTAATGTTTTGTCATGTTTGAGTCAAAAACCAAAAGTATGTTTTTTCTTTGTGCATATTTTTGCTTGTTGTTTGCTTGTTGTTTTGATTTCCATTTTTTGGAAAGGTTAAGGATTCTTTCATAAGAATGCAAGAGCATATCACAACTTTCACTTTCCACATTTCCATACAAATGCATCACATCTTTCTATATTTTACCAATACATGTCAAAGCATATTACGTCCATTTTCCAATATATGCAATTATATTCCAAGAGCATTTACATCCACATTTACATGTAATTCCATCCTTCAAAAAAAATTACATGTAACTCCATCATTCAAACCCAATTACATGTAACTCCATCCTTCAAAACCAATTACATGTAATTACATCCTTAAACCTAATTACATGTTTACATCAAGTTACAATTACATGTAAATTACTTTACATGTAATTACCTCTAGAGAACCTAATTTTGGTAAAAGGTTGCTCTTTTAAATACCAAACTCATCATTTGCACACATCCATATGCATGCCAACTTGTATTCTTGGCCATACCCACAAAAGCCTATCTTTTCCCACATGCAACCCACCCTTGAGAGTTTTATTTTTTACCCTTTTCACACAAATACATATGTTTTCTAGTTTATTTTCAGTCATCATGTGTGTTACATAAGTATGTAATCCATACTTTGAAGACTCGTCCCTCATAGATTCTTAATTGTAACTCAAATTCCAAAGTTTTCATGGATCAAATCTCATTGGAAGGCAATTTTCATCTTCATGTTGTAGTACACTCTTCAAGATATGTCAGAACTTCTTCAAAGAATAAAGACATCTCATCGAGAAGATATGTCTTGATCTTTAGGAAGCAGTAATTCATTTGGTTTTCATTTTCCAAATGGTTGTTTGAGAACCTAAGTTCATGTGGGAATGCACCAAGCATTTTTCTTCAAAAAGGGGATAAGTGTGTTAAATGTGCTAATGGAAATTTATTCCGAGTTTAGATTTGTACACCATCAAGAAGGTTTTCAAAGTGTCAGAGACTCCAAAATGTGCCAATCTACAAAGGAGAATTCACAATAACTCAAATGAGAAAATGCTTGATCACATTAAGTTTTCAAATTAAAAAAAGGAAATTCATCAAAGAGAATTAGAGGATATCAAAATATGGAACACCATGGTTATCAGGGTGAATGCAGTGGCACAAAATACATGACATCCCAACCTTGTGATCATTTGGGATTGCATCATCAAGTATAAGGCCTCTTTTGACAAACTATAATATTAATTCATTCAAAGTCATCAACCTCAAAATTTTCTTCAAGTGTTTTTCATGTTTGTAGTTGGAGAGAATGAATTGCATGAAACTATGCAATTACATTGCATATCCTTATGATATGAAATCCAATAACTTCTCTCACCTAGTCAAAGTTGATTGAGTTGCTCTCACATTTTCCTATACTTTTTTCTCAACTCCCTTGCCTATATAAAGGAGTGCCCTCTCATTGTTAAAATCAGCTTTTGCTGTATCCAGTAAAGCTTTGCCAAACTTGTGCAAGCATAACTTTGGTTGTTTCGTACTAAATTGGGAGAAAAGTGAATAAAAGAAGCAATTGGATTTGAAGCTTTGATTGGAAGCAGTTGTGATAGAGAAATCAAAAGCTTTGACTATAATTTGTACCTATTATCTTTAATTCATATTATTATTGCATTTTCAATAATAGAGCATAGTGAGTTAAGAAGTAATCAAAGCAAAAGCTTTGACTAAGAGCAATTGTAGTGATACATAGACTAGAAACTTTGACTGTAGCTTGTATTACCATCTCAAATTCACAAAAATAGTTAGAAGTCCCTACTTCTAGAAGTCTTTTCACCCTAACAGTAGAGGTTATTCTTACAGAATAGATTAAAATAGGACAAAGAGCCAAACCGATAGCTTTCAATCAGCCTTTGAGTTGGTGTTGGTTTATCGTTATCATTATTTCCAACTATTAGATAGAAATGTAGTTAGAGATTTCATCTTGCCCATTACATGCTCTACGAGTAAGTAGATTCTTTCTGAAAGCTAAGAAGAAAGAATATTGGTAACACTCTTTACAAATCTCTTAACTTCTTGCTTGCCTTGAGTTGATCCAAGGAACGGTGAGAAGGGGGAGCCTTCCCTTTAAGATAGGAGAGACTTTGACTCATACAATGTGGTTGGTCATTCTATTTTGCAACCAGATTTTAACAAAACTATTGGTTGCAAAATATCCACCCAAAAAATATGATAGATAAAGATGTCTTCTACGTGATATGGTTTTTTAAATTAACCAATTACAAAATAGAAATTACATTGATCAATCCTAAAATTAGTGAAGTTTCTTATAGCTACTATTTTTTGAAGTCCTAAATTTGATCACTAACCATATACTAAAAGATAGCAATTAACAAAAGATCTTGAAGGTTTTCAAGTGAAACCTCTTGCACTATTCCTAATGGCCACAACATCTTTGTTTCACATAATTACCAAATTAGTACATTATAATTGGCTAATTACTAAAGTATATTGCATCCTTGTTCCATATCAATTATTTTTAATCCTTTACATTTATTATGGAAATTAAAGTGGAGAAAGATGAAAAAGTGAGCTAGGATAGACATTTCTACACAAATAACAATGACACGCTTTTAGCTCATCATACGTCAAATTTAAAAAAGGGAAAGAAATGTGTGTAGCCACATAGCATTTTTGCAAAAATTTAAGTTGAGACTTGTGAGTAATTGGGAGTGACTATCACCATGAGCAACTAGGTAAGAAAATTTAGTTCTTTTTTTTCCATTTCTATTGATTGACAATAAAAAATATCTTGAATTTGGTCATTATTCTAGCTGCTTATAGAAATTGATGTAATTTTGGTGATGCAGTATGGTCTTTGATAGGGTCATCATCTTCTCAAAGATCACATTCAGTGCAACTACCTTGAATGTGACACATATAGGTCTCTATCGTTAGCCTTTGATCCCCCTTGCAATGGTCAAAATTCAAGAGTCACGACTCATCCACTCTCTTTCGTAAGTTAAAACTTGCAGCAACAAATATGAACACGTGCTCATATTTATTGCTTTGATTTTTGACTTATAGAAGAGAGTGGATGACTCTCATAACTATCAAATTCTAGTCATTGTGGGGGGGATCAAAGACCATTCCTGAGAGGTATCTGTGTCACACTCAAGCTTGGTGCCTTGAAGGAGATCTTTGAGAAGGCGGTGACACTATCAAAGACCATGTAGTTATCATCACAATTGTGACACTTATCTTTATATTGTTACATTGTTTCCCATGACCATGTTGTGTAAACGATGGCACTACCATGGAAATGTTCTACATATAGTTTTTTCAATTATGACATATAATCATATCTTTCGATGCCATTTTCATGGTTGTACTTTACAAAGGATGACACTATTATGGAAATATTCCACATATAGTTGTTGTCATTATGACACATAGTCATATATTGGGATGACCACTTCCCATGGCTATGTTGTTTGAATGATGACAATGCCATGGAAATGTATGATAGGTGATCATGGTAAGTGTGACACTTGGCAATATATTGTGATGCCAATTCCCATGGTTATGTTGTGCAAACACTGCCACTGTCGTAGAGAATTTTGACAAGTCATTGTGGCAAATGAAACACCTATCCATATATCATGACAACATTTTTGCATGACTAAGCTTTGCAATGATGATATCATCATGGAAAATTTTGACATGACACTGCAATAATTGTGATACCTAACTAAATATTGTGATGCCAAGGTCGATGTTGACTGAAATGTGTGATGACACATGTGTGTAGTTTCAAAGCCAATTTATGCACTTAGATCTATTGCAGTTGTGACGAAAGGAAGAGACCATGGAAATGTGCAATGGAATAATTGTGACATCATTATGTAACACACTTGCTACACTCATCTACCACAACTGTAACACATAGCCATTGCAAAAAGGCATCAAATGTACTAGTGTGGAGGCATTTAATATAGAGTTAGACACTCCTCACTCATCAATATAGAAAGGCAAGAATCCAAAGAGGAATCTACCTTATTACAAGTACAAAAGCATAAAATTGATAACAACATTTAAGGGAGATGCCAAATTTTAGATATAAATACAACTTTGGTGTATGGGGAACAAGGCAATCAACAAGTTGTTGATGCTAAAAGAATGATTTATGGTAGAAACCAAGAAAATATTAATGAAGATTTTTGTTCTTTCCTTGATAATGATTGGATGCCATTGGAGGAGAAAGTTTTTTGATCAACGACATCAGGTATATGAAATGATTCCCTTGCCTCTTGATTCTCTTGAATTTAATATTCAAAATCAGTTTAATGTTATGGTTGAAAGAATGGTTGATATAGTTGAAATTAGAAGAAAGAAGCTAGAATTTGTTGTCACAAGGGTCTTCCCTATTAGACATCTTAGTAGGAGTGACCTTAAGGAAGAAGTTTCAAACAATTAATGAATATATCCTACTTGTTTATGAACCTAAGACATGTATTTATTTTGACCAAATTCAAGAGGTAGGTAAACTAGCCTATTATTTTCAGAATATGCTTCAATTACAACTGATAGTTTATGTCATATCCTATATCATTTCATTTGTAATGGTGCATGAAATCTACCCTCTATTGGTCAAAAAAAAAAGCTATTTCAATCAATGAGTAAATGGATGTATTTGAGGATCTTGATGATTGATTAGCTTAGGCTAGGTTAGTTTGATGCATTTTTTGTTTTCAATATGTGTTATTATAACACATTCAAATTCAAGTTTCATTGTGTTTTTATTTAATTGTTAGTACAAATGGGAGATGCAATATGCCATATGTCATAGTCAACCTATTGTGAAATCTATGTATCATACATAATCCAAAATGTGGAACACTTTTTGATGCTCTAAATTATGCATAATATCTACACTTCATAATAGGTTCATCATCACACATCATACCTTACAACTTACAACTGTTGGAAAGTAGAGATATTGAACATTTTTGTTGGTACACTTCATTATTCAGTAAAATAAGTTTATTCACATTTATAATGGAATCTATTCTAATGTTATATATCAAAATTTGGTTCTAATCAAATATAATACCATAAAATACAAGATTGTTTCAGGTTTTTGCTTCCAAAGTCATGTTTTACTTATTTTCAATAAGAAATCTATACTCATTCATGCAATATGTCTCAAAGATATGTATAGGCTTCTCTTTAAATTTATTCTATCAATGATATACCTCATAAAATAAATATAAGAAGGAGGTTTTTTTCGCTACAAGTATACCACTCATACAACAACCTTGGAAACAAACACAACACACACCCTTATGGAAGATTGTAGAAATGAGTGTTTTGATTACGAAAATCTACAAGTAGTGGTAAACGTAAACATCTACCAATCATCATTATCATCACATAGATGATGCCTTTCATAACAAAAAGAACAAAGGAGGATCTAGTAGTCCTTACCATACATCTTGAGTTCTATAAGGGTTGTTCAGGAATCATAGGACACATTAATGTGTTTGAGGATCTCTTAAGATACTTTACAAGCCCTTATGACTCTTAGTAGCCCTAAGATGTATTCTTATGGATCCTAAATGGCCATATAGGGTCAAAAGGGTCTTAAGACACATTAGTATATCCTAGGGCCCCTTTCCCATACATATTAGGGGTTAAAAGAGTTGTAAGTGTTCCTAAGACACATTAATGTGTACACGCTCCCCTAAAGACCCCTTACAACTTCATATGAGCCATTAGGACCCCTAAGATATATTCTTAGTGATCCTAAAGGGTTGTACAAAGTCTTAAGGTACCTTAATGTGCCTTAGGCCCCTTTAGACCCCTTACCATACACAAATATATGTTAAGTTGTTGTAAGGTTCTCACTGTACAAATTAGTGGATTTAAGTGTTGTTAAGGGGTCCTAGGATAATTAATATGTCCAAGTATTCCTTAAGACTCTTTATAACCCATTACAACTATGTAGGATCCCTAGGATGTATTCTTAAAAATTCTAAAGGTCTTGAGTGGTCATAAGGGATCTTTCACACTAATGTGTCTTGGGGAAATATATCATACATCATAGGGATTTTGAAGATTCTTAAGGGGTCTTGAGACACATTGATGTGTTTGGGGACCCCTTAAAACCTCTTACAAAGCCTTAGGACCCGTAAAGACCCCTAAAATGTATTCTTAGGGATCCTAAAGGGTCCTAAAGGATAATGTTCAAACTCTTACAATTTTGTAATATGAACCCTATGCACTCACTTATTACAAACCCTCTATCTCCCCCTTCTCTCTCTCTCTCTCTCTCTCTCTCTCTCTCTCTCTCTCTCTCTCTCTCTCTCTAAAATGCACCTTATCACCCTCTCCCCCCTCTCTTTCCCCCTTCTTGTTAGAAATAGAAAATACTAAGAGTGGGGGGGGGGCGTGGGGGTGAATCAATATTTTCAATCTTTTTGCCCGCAACTGGATATTATTAATTACTTTAGTACATGAATAAGGAAGTAAACCAATAATGTTGAATAGTATGGACAACCATACAAAAAGAGAGATCATAACACCATATTTTGTTAACTAGGGAAAACCCTAGTGGGGATGAAACCCACAAGATGATTCACTATACATAAGAATTTGGTTAAGGATATTGACCCTATTAGGAGTCTATGAAGAATGTATAGTGTCTCGAGTCCTTGTTAGGAGATTAGGCCTTGTTAGAAGCCTCAACCCTGTTAGGAGTTGCTTTAACCCTATTAGGAGTTGGTGGATCATATACAAATGTGTGCAAGAAGAGCCCACTGCCCTAACATGCAACTATACAATAAGTTCTTCAAGAGAATAGAAATACATATAATATTGGATCATTTGTTATACTTTGCAAATCTTTTGACTATCAGTTCTTTATACAAGAAGTGACTATGCATATATCAATTTGCATCATATCTCGCATTATCATGTCACATAACATTACTTCGCATCACATAGCATACTAACTTTGTAATTGAAGTTCTTTACTTATATCAATAATATTAATAAATTCTTCCTTAGTCGGCTCACATATCATCCTTTGAGTCAGCTCATCAAGATTTAGTAATCAAAATATTTTGTAAGTCGTACAACTCAATTTGCTGACATGCTCTATTATGCACTATGAAGTAACTGCATAAGTATTTCCTTCATAACTTGAACGTGGTTTCTTGTACAGACATGTGCATTGGTATGCATCATCAGAGTGACATCATGCATCTATGGTTAACTGCTCAAGAGAATATTCTAAGGGAATATTCGGCTATCAATAAATCTCATCATGTCGTTGTAACATTGTCTAATACTTAGGCAATTTTCCTTCACAAATAATCAGAATTAAACTACAAAAAATATGTTTCCATAAATGACAACCACATATCTCACCTAATTTGACTGATTGGTCATGAAGAATGTTGACCCTGTTAGGAGTCTATGAAGAATGTATAGTGTCTCGAGTCCTTGTTAGAAGACTAGGCCTTTTTAGAAGCCTCAACCCTGTTAGGAGTTGGTGGATCATATACAAAAGTGTGCAAGAAGAGCCCACTGCCCTAACATGCAACTATACAATAAATTCTTCAAGAAAATATATCTACATACAATACTGGATCATTTTTTGTACTTCACAATTCTTTTGACTGTCAGTTCTTTATACAAGGAGTGACTGTGCATATATCAATTTACATCATATCTCACATTATCATGTCACATAACATTACTTTGCATCACATATCATAGCATCACATAGCATACTAACTTCACAATTAAATTTCTTTACTTATATCAATCATATTAATAAATTCTTCCTTAGTCGAATCACATATCATCCTTAGAGCCAGCTCATCAAGATTTAGTAATCAAAACAATTTTGTAAGTCATACAACTCAATTTGCTAACATGCTCTGTTCTGCACTGTGAAGTAACTGCACAGGTATTTCCTTCATAACTTGAACTTGGTTGATCATATGAACATGGACACTGGTATGCATCATCAAAGTGACATCATGCATCTATGGTTAACTATGCAAGAGAATATTCCACTATCAATAAATCTCATCATGTTGCTATAACATTATCCAATACTTAGACAATTTTCCTTCACAAATAATCACAATTAAATTGCAAAACATATGTTTCCATAAATGACAACCACATATCTCACCTCATTTGACGGATTGATCATATTGCCAACACTTCTTGCATTCTAAGTGGCCAATCTACATTCTTTGCACATTTGGAATGCAATCTTCTAAATAGGGTGAACTTCTTATTAATTGCATTGGGATCCACAAAGCCTAAGGCTTGAATTTTTCTTGGATATCCAACCCAAAGGATTGAGGATTCAAATAGGTCTAAGAAATGATTTCTATCAAACATTTCAAAAAATTGCAATATTGATTGTGTGGTTCCTGCTAAGTTTGCACAAGTTTCAACAATGACAAAATAAGGTGATATGATATTATAGATCTCTTGGATAGCTATCTAACCATATAATTTATTTTCAAATATGATTATGTTAAGCTTTTCATCCCTATTTTTTTGTATGTCTATTTTTTGTCAAAAGCAAACATGTTGTATTTTGGGCTAACCTTTTGGCTCAAATTTGTCGAATCTTGAAACAATTTACTGTTATAGAAGCTAGATGTCATTTTACACACTTTTTAAATTTTTTAAAATTATTTTTAATTCATTTCCAATGATTTTTAGCGGGAGCACACACAAATTTCGTGTTTTAAGGATTACTCCACTTCAAAAATTTATGAATACATGTTTCATTTTGTAATTGTTTTGACCAACATACATTTGCAACTTCTTCTTCTATGGTTGACTAAACAAGTTTTCATCCTTCTAGAGAAAGTGGTGATTATGGTGATAATTTCACATCCTTTGGAGGGTGTGCTATCTTGATGTGACCCTTCACACGTTTTCTTTTTCTTTTTCTCACCTTGAAGATGTTTAGAGATGATGATTCACGTTTTACATGCTAAATCTTTTTTGCCAACCCAATATATGATCTTTAGGTTGTAATCTGTATGTATCTATCTATGTGTGTGTGTGTGTCTATATAGATATACACACATATATATACACATATATACATCTATCTATCTATCTATCTATCTATCTATCTATACCTATACCTATACCTATATCTATATCTATATCTATATCTATATCTATATCTATATCTATATCTACATCTACATCTATACGTTTGACTTTCCTTTGAAGAGGGACACGTTAGTTGTGTATGACTATGCATGATATATATCAAGGAGAAAATGTGAAAATTAATAGAGATGGAATTATTGATGGATGTATAAATAGTGAACTATAATAAACATTGTAGAAGAATTCAATAAATATAAATTATTGTAATATGTATCTGTTGGTCCAAATGTAGGTGAATATACTAAGGGGGAATTGAATTTGTATATCCTATATAACTTCAACTATTACCATGGGTCAAACTTCACACTAGTCTAATGGTTAGTGATGGCTATAACTTAACTGATTAGGATTTAAGTAAAGATAATGAAGACAAACATAACATCACATAAAACAAGTATTTATCTCATGGAAACCTAACTAGGGTGAAAACCACAATGTGTAATACAATCCTCATAAAGTTTGTACTCTCTTAAAGTGCACCCAGTCAAGAGCTTATCTCTATTAGAACATTACAAAGATATTTTTAGGTGTCATCTAGTTAAGGTATTTGGATAAGACCTGTGAAACTCTTTCCTGGTTAAGAAAAAATTGGATAAAGGACTTCTGAACATAAAATAATATGCCACCCTACAAGATGATTTAATACACATGACTTGTTAAAGTCCACCCTTAGTGAGATTTACTGTTGTAGTGATTAGAAAACATGGTGTAGAAGCACCTAGTCAAAGATCCTTGTTTTGATTTAGGGTTTTAATTTTGGCATGTATTGACTCTTGCCAAGTTAGGAGTTTTAGTTTGGACCTTTCAAGGTCATGCTTGAGTTTGTTCCTAGGTGAAGTCTCCATTCTAGGATATTTTGGGTTTGCTTGTTTAGTGTTGTTTGTGTTAGGGGTTATGGGTCTAGGACCATAAAGACATGAGTAAGGTATAATTTTTAACCTATCTTTTCCTCCATGATATTTTTACATCCCATTGCATGGATTGGAGATCCTATATATCATTTAGAGCAAGAAAGATGTCAAAAAGATGTCAAGTATTGACAAAGTTGTCAAATAGGGAAAAGTGGTCAAAAACATGTGGATTGATTCTCTAAAGGCTATATCATCCCTCAAAATCATTAATAGACCATGTCAAACGTACTTGGAAGGCTCCAAGTTTTAGATGTTCACAATTTGCAAAAATGCAAAAATTGTCTACAACTTTGAAAAGTTGCTTGACAACATTTGAGCAAGAATTGCACATGTCGTAGTTTTGAGGTTGATGGTTGCCACAACTGTCTAAAACCTCTTGGTAAACTTATAAAAACCCACAAAATGACCCATTTAAATGGTTGGAGATGGTAAGAGGAAAGTTTTGTCATTAAGAACTACAAATTCTACCTAGTTTTGACACTTTTACATATTTTAGTTTGAACAATCACAATAATGGATTAAAGTTGGAGTTTTTGCTTTGGTTTAGTGTAGTTAATTCTTGTAACATCATTTTTATTTCAGATTACTAGGTCATAGAAGTTCATTTTTTTGGTTTTTGAAAATCTTTTGTGAAAACTCTATGTGTTGGTTTAGTCTTACAATGTTCACAAAATGGCTCCTCCATGAGTTCCTACTGTGTGTTCATCACAACCTTAAGGAAAATGGGAATGAAGTAGGAGTGAATAGTGTATATATATTCTTGGGCCCTAAAATTATGTACAACTATTTTTAATGTGATGCCCTAGGTAAGTCATAGTCACTTGGTTAGGTAATCACATTGTTTGGAGGAAGCCTTGGGAGGTTTGAATGTGATTACTACTTCAAACCAAGAGTTGAAGAAGAAGGAGGGTGAGTGAAGTTGCTATATGATAGAGGAGAAGGTTTCAAACCAAGTTTTGGTAATCCTTTGATCAAACCCTAGCCAATGTTGATAATTCAATTGAGAAACCCTTAAAAATAGGCATAAAAGTTGCTTTCAAGTGTACAGATGGCTTGGAGACCTGAGACCCACTAAATCATTTAGGTTTTCCAAAAGGGTACTCTAATCCATGATTAATCTTCCATCTTATTTAGATAAATTTGGAATTATAGTCCAAAAATCCAACTAGGAGGGCTAATTCAATTAGGCTCGTTTAGAGCATTTTTGGCATTTTTGGAAGAATTGGTAAGAAGATATAAGGTCCCTCCTCGCATGTACTTATTAAATATGAATTTCTCTGTCAAATATGTTGTAGGAGATTTGAACAAATATGGAGTAATGTTGTAGGTTTTAGATGTCCTAATGAAAATTGAGATCAACAGATACATCCATGCTTTAATACTTAAATATTGGAGAACTACTATGTTACCTCGACTATTTAAACATTAATTTGCACTAACAATAATACAAGGTGTTTCACTTAATGATGATGTTATTGATTGTGTTACCTCAATGATTAGGATTTTATGCATTTAGATAGTTCAATATTTAATGTCGGTGATGTTATGATGTTTAGGTATATGCATGCCTAACAATGATTATTCTCGTACTTAATTTGAATTAATGAATAAGTTATATGTCATATTGATTATGTAATTACTAATGATTAAATGTGAGTATAAATGAATTAAATAGTTACTTAATTGAAGCATTATGTTCTGAGTTATGTGGTTTCCCTGATAAGTTATATATATATGCACAAGATTTTCTTGAGCTACTGATGTGTGCAATGAGTGTGCAGGATATTTATTAGTCGAGGAATCTAATGGAGAAACGAAACTGATCCCTATGTGCCATTCATTGAAACCATGTTGTTTGTATCTTAATTGTATTGTGAGATGTATGAATGTATCTTTTCGTGATCAATAAATGTTAATGTTTTGTAATTGTGTTCTTATAGTGTCACTTGACACTCATGAATTTGCATATGCCTTTCAGCATGCTAGCTAGGATTAACTATGTAACCTTTGGACCTAAGTTAGACTAAGTGACCTTTTCGCTAATTTGTTTCTTAATTGAGTTTAGTTACCCCTAATCCGGATTAGTGCTTAATCTAAATTTTTGGAGTTGTTAGATGGTCCTAATTATTCCTTGCAATTGTTGGGCCCCAAATCAATTCCTAAGGCCTTAAATCATGAAATATTTATACCCAAGGGGTATGGGTATGGGTTGGGGGCATTTTCCACCCCTAAGCCCCTTTTTTTTGACTTTTGGGGTCACTCAAAAAGTCTATTTTTGCCTTTGTGCGAAAATTGAAAGTTGTTATCATGAGTTAAATAACCACAACTCCACTTAGAGGTTAACCTTGGGTTTGGTTGAGTTAGAAACTTCTAGATTTTTAGGTGGATGGGGGAAGTTATTACCCTTTTTGGTGGTTGAGTTTGGATCTTATTTAGAGGCCCTTTTTGGAGTAGTTTTGGGTTGTTACCCAATCTCTAGTTTTAGAGAGAAGTTTTCAAGATTGAAGGAAAGAAAGGAAAAGCTCTTCTCAACTTGCTCATGTTATCATAACCTTATTGTAGAGGTAGGAGTTCTTCATCCTCTTTTGTTCATGTTGCTCATGTTGTTCATGCTTGGTTCATGCTTACGTTATTGTGTTGTTCATTGGTATGCTTGTATGTATGTTGGGTATGTTTGGGAGGGTTTGAATCATGTTTTTTTTTAATGGTTTTCCTTCATGTTTTTGTTTGATTTTCAAAGAGATTTGGTGGGTTTTTTTGGCATTACTCACCCTTGGATAGGGAAGAAGTGGCCATGTACGGGGGAAGGGCTTTAGTTGGACCTTGATAGTGTAGAGTCTCTTCTCATGACGAGAAGAGGGAAAGAGAGTAGGGTGTTATGGGCCCTTACTTGTCATCACACACCATGTTTTGAAATTGTGAAATTTGAAGAAGTGAAGGAATGAAAATCCTTGTATTATTGGCCTCGAAAGGGCATTTGTGGAAGAACAGAAGTTCTTAAGATTTTAGCCTCAAAAGGGCTATGTTATGGTATTGTGGTCGATGTCTCCTATTGGGAAAATCCACCTTATCCCTAGTCTAGTTCAATGTTGAACCAATTGTGCAAACTGAGATGGGAATGCATGCTTGATTTGTTCATCATGATATGTTTGATTTGTCTTCAGGTCAGTTTTTGTCTTCTCCATGATCACCGTGATGTATTGAAGATATTGAAAAGGATACCTTGTTAAGGGCCAAGAAGAGAATTCATATTGTATTGTAATATTATGTAATAATGTATTTAAATCCTTGTGGAAGAGGCAAGGATGTTGGGTTTTCTTACTGGTTCTTTCCCGATGGAGCCTTGAACTAGGTTGATTAATAGAAGAGGAAAAATATTGAGTAATATTCTTGCATTGAGCCTTTTAGTATTTTAGTTCTTTACATATTTTTATTTAAAAATGGATAAAATGATGATGTTTCACTCTTCCTACGGTAATTGTATTTTTTGTAATCATACTCATTTGATTGAAGTTAATTAGGTAACATAGTGATATATATCAATCTATGCAATTTAAGATTAAAATATGTTAAGAAAATTCACTTTTGATTTGTATTTAAATTTTGTAATTATTAAATGAATGTGAGGAAGTTAAGTAATTCTAATCGAATTCTTGTGTATTACTTTTAATCTTATTATCTTTAAAAAAAAAAAAAATTGTGTGTTCTTGCCCCATATTTTGGGCATGACAGAAGACTTGTTGGTGTTGAATCTAGAAGGTGGGATGATGTTCAAAACCCCATAAGAGAACCCCCCCCCTCCCCCACTCCTTATGGTGTTAGGAGTGGTTAAGAAGGATCAAGAATTGTAGTTGGCAAGGTAGCTTGAAGAGGTGTTGATGAGTGCAAGAAGAAATCCCAATGGTGTATCTAGGTAGGGAGTAGTTAGAGGATAGGTTATAGATCCTCTAGGGATTAGGGTGTTAAAGGGAGCTCCAATATGCTAAGAGAAAACCTTAGAAATTCCTTTAGAATAAAATGACTAAATAAGCAAACTACCTACTTGGTATTACATTAGATTGGTATTAGAGTAACATGGTTTGGGTTTTTGGTTAGATGTTTTAGGATGAAGAGTCAGTTGGAGAGATGAACATAGTGACCAATGCAAAGTTGGCCAAAGATATGGGTGAGAAAAAAGAGAGGAACAAAATCCTTGAAGAAGCCCCAAAAGAAATGAAAACCAAATTAGAGGAAGTTGTTGAGGTAGCTAGGAAGGACCAAGAAGGTGGAAGTAGTAGTAAAGGAAAGGAAAGGGTTGATGAAGAAGACCTTATCCTTGAACCAGACCCTCCAATAAATGAAGAGCCATTCCTGAAGGTAATTAATGCATTAGGTGGAAAAGCCCTATAAGGGATTCCTTTTTTTAGTGGGAAGATGGACACTAAAATTGTAATGGAGTATATTAAAGGGATGAAGAATCACTTTTGAGTGTGAAGGTGTAACAGAAGCAACAAAGGTCAAAGTGGCCAAATCTAGGCTAAAAGGATAAGCCATTACATGGTGGAAGTACCTCCAAGAAGAGAGGGTGAAATGGGAAAGAAGGTCCATTTAAAATTGGAAAGTCATGGTAACAAAGGTGAAGGAACAATACTTTCTAGTAGACTATGAAATCCAATTACATAACAAGAGGCAAAGTATAAAGAAAAAAAAAACATGGATGTAGAAACTTACACTGAAGAGTTTCAAAAGTTGTTTTTGAGGTCAAGAGTACAAGAAAATGAACCTATTAAAGTGGCTAGGTATCTAGGAGGCTTAAAATAGAACATACCGAATGAGATCAACCTATGGACTCCAAAAATAGTCCATAAAAGTTTCCAACTTGCTCTGAAAGTGGAAGAGAAGAACAAGAAGAAGGAAAACTCTAAATTTATAGGTAGAGGTAGAGGTAGAGATGGAAGAGGTCAAAGAGGTTATGGTGGAAGAGGATCAGATTCAACTACAAGGAGACAACAAGGTTAGTGAACAATAAGAAGGAAGTTTAGGAAGAGGGAATTTCAGCAGAGGTAGAGGCTCTAACACTAATTAGAGAGGAAGGAGCAAAAACTAAGGGAGACGATCCTACTTTGCCACCAAGAAGTTCTATCATTGCAATTAGTTAGGACACCCTACATATAGGTGTCCAGATAAAGGCTCTACTTCTCAAGGGAGTACAAAAAGAGTCAACTACGTGCAAGAGGAATCTGGTAACAACAACAAACACTCTGAGGTACCCCTAGAATTAGAAGAAGGGGAAAGCCTAATGATCAAGAGGACCTTGATTGAGGAACCCAATAAGGAAGAGCCAAGTCAAAGAAAGACACTCTTTAGGGTCATGCAAAATCATGGGGAATGTGTGCAGATTCATCATTGAATCGGGCTCAACTGATAACATAATCAGTGAATAGGCAGTCAACAAGGTGAAGCTAAAAATAATCCTTCATGCCAACCCATATAAGGTCACATGTCTCAATAAAGGACACCACATTCTTGTGGGAGATAAAGCATGGGTAGAGTTCACCATAGGGAGATACAAGGATAGAGTGCTATGTGATATTCTTCCTATGGATGCATGCCACCTTCTACGTGGATGGCCTTGACAATTTGATAACCAAGCGATACATGATGGAACAAAAAATGCCTACTCATTCAAGAAGGATGGGGTGACTTTCAAGGTTCAATCCTTGATAGAAGGAGAGATGAAGACCTCAAGTCCAAGTGTTCTCATGGATGGTGAGAAAGAGTTCTTAAAGACCCTAGAAGAAGGAGATGGGGTTGGATTTGCATTGGTTTTGAAACCCAAGGATGAAGTTGTTGCCAAGAAAACAAAGATACCAAGTGAAGTAGAAAAATTGCTTGAAGAGTACAAGGTTATTGTTAGTGATGGGAAACCTGCCACCCTACCTCCTAACAAACTTGTTAGCCACCAAATAGAATTTATTCCAAGAGCTATTCTACCCAAAAAAGATGCCTATAAGATGACCCCTCAAAAAAATGAGGAAATTTCCAAACAAATTCAAGAGCTCCTAGACCAAGGTCTAATTAGGAAGAACATTAGCCCATGTGTAGTCCCTACTATTTTAGCACCCAAGAAAGGAGGAACTTGGTGACTTTGTACTAATTCTAGAGCCATTAATAGAATCACCATTTGGTATAGTTTCCCAGTACCTAGAACTGAAGAACTAATGGACTATTTAGGGGAAGCAAAATATTTCACCAATATAGACCTAAAAAGTGGCTACCATCAAATTAGGATAAATGAAAGGAATGAGTGGAAAATAACCTTAAAGACTATAGAAGGTTTGTACAAATGGCTTGTCATGCCATTTGGTTTGTCTAATGCTCCATCTACTTTATAAGGCTTATGAACAAGGTATTGGCAGATTACATTGGTAATTTTGTTGTTTTCTATTTAGATGACATCTTAATTTTTAGCAAAATTAAAGAGGAGCATATCAAGCATTTACAATTTATTTTTAAGAAATTACATGAAGAAAATATAATGATAAACTTGGAGAAATGTGGCTTCATGAAATAATAGTTAGTTTATATTGGCTTTGTTTTTTCTCGAGGTAACCTCAAAATGGATCAAGAAAAGGTGGATGCCATACTAAGTTGGCCTACTCCCAAGACTGCATCAGATGTGAGAAGCTTCCATGGTTTGGCACAATATTATAGAAATTTTATCAAACATTTCAGTGGCATATGTGCTCATGTGTTGGATACAATCAAGGGAGGTATGAAGACAAAGTTTCATTGGACCCCACAAGCTGATCATGGTTTTGAGACACTCAAAAAGAAGACATCAGAACTGCCTACACTAGTGCTCCCTAGCTTTGAGAAACTTTTCCAAGTGGAGTGTGATGCCAGTAATGTGGCTATTGGGGCTATTCTAAGCCAAGAAGGAAGACTAATGACTTTTATAGTGAGAAGCTCAATGATGCTCAAAACAAACAGGGAGTACTCTTCCTATGACCTAGAGTTGTATGTTCTAAGGAAGTGGATGCACTATTTGCTTCCAAAGGAATTTGTTGTATACTCACATAACCAATCTCTCAATTTCCTTAACTCCCAAGACAAACTCAATAACATTCATATGAAATGGATAGAATACCTACAAGCCTATACATTTACCATCAAACATAAGAAGGGGGTACAAAATAAGGTAGTTGATGCTTTGAGAAGAAGACTACTCATAGTCCAAGATGTTCAATTACAAAACATAGTCATTGAAAGCTTCAAAGACCTATATGTTGACAATGAAGATTTTTCTCAAATCTACAAGGTATGCAAGTAGTTCAAAAACAACTTTCATGGTGTTTTTGATTATACACTGCATAATGATTTATTGTTTGAGGGTAGTCAACTTTGTGCTCCTAGAGGGTCAATGAGGGAAAATTTGATTCAAGAAAAGCATAATGGGCACTTAGTGGTCATTTTGGAGTCAATAAGAATTAAGAGTTAGTCACTAGGTTCTATTTTTGGCCTAGGATGACTGGAGATATCAGACACTATGTGGAGACTTTTATAGTGTATCAAAAGGCAAAGGCAACATCCATCGATGTTGGTCTTTATCAACCAGATCCAATCCCTAGTAGACCATGGGAATGCATCTCTATGGATTTTGTAGTTGGCCTACCAAAGACAAGGCAGGGGTATGATATCATTTATGTGATTGTAGATATATTTAGTAAGATGATCCATTTTTTACCTTGCAAGACTATACATGATGCTTGTCAGATTGCTCACGTGTTTTTCAGAGAGGTGCTTAGGATCCATGGACTATCTATGAGCATTGTTTTAGATAGTGATGCAAAATTCATGAGCCACTTTTGGAAGACACAATGGAAAAAGCTTGGAACTAACCTCTCTTTTGGATCTACCTATCATCCACATACAAATGGCCAATTAGAGGTGATTAATAGGAGTCTTGGAAACTTGCTAAGGTGTCTCACAAAGGATTATGGTCAAGAATGAGACCAACTCATTGGACAAGTTGAATACGCATACAATGACATAATGAATAGGTTAACTGGGAAGCATCCTTTTGAAGTTGTTTATGGTTTGCATCCTAGAGGGATATTTGAGTTGAGAGAGTTGAAGGATGGAACACAAGGTAGTGGTTATGCTGAGGAATTTACCCAATCCATGAGGGAAGTCCATGAAAATGTGAGGAAGACACTAGCTAAAAATGCTAACAAGTTGAAAGAAAAGGAAGATGCTTAAAAAGGGATGTTTAGGTTCAAATAGGGGATCTTGTGAAGGTGTACTTCAACAAAGAAAGGTTGCAAAAAGGGTCCCAAACAAGTTACATATGAGAAGGTTGGGTCCTTGTAAAACACTTGCAAGGTATGGTAATAATGCCTATAAAGTTGAACCCCTTGAAGACATAGGGTCGCCACCCATCTTCAATGTTGTAGATTTGGTTCATACAAAGGACCTATTCAAGATGTTGATCAACACCTTCAAGAGGTTACACAAGATGTAGCAAATCTCAATCTAACTCCTAGTCCATCTCTAACAATAGATAAGATTCTGGATTCAAGAATCTACAAGAAGACTAGGCAAAAGGACTACATGGAACACTTACTAAAATGGCTTCCAATGCTACTTTGATAAAAGAAACAATTTCAAGAGGTTGGGCATTGACTTCAATCTACTCAATCTAAGGATGGATTAACTTCCTTTTATTTGGGGGAGTATGGTGTAGGAGAACCTAGTCAAAGATCCTTTTTTTGATTTCTAGTATTAATTTTAGCATTTATTGACTCTAGCCAAGTTAGCAGTGCGAGTTTGGACCTTTCAAGGTCATGTTTGAATTTGTTCCTAGGTGAAGTTTCCATTCTAAGAGATTTTGGGTTTTCTTGTTTAGTGTTGTTTGTGTTAGGGGTTATGGGTCTAGGACCATAAAAGCATGAGGAAGGTATGATTTTTAACCTATATTGTCCTCAATAATATTTTTACATCCCATTGTATGGATTGGAGATCCTATATATCATTTGGAGCAAGAAAGATGCAAAAAACATGTCAAGTATTGACAAAGTTGTCAAATAGGGAAAAGTGGTAAAAAACTTGTGGATTGATACTCTAAAGGCTAGGTCATGCCTAGACATCATTAATCTACCAAGTTAGACCTACTTGGAAGGCTCTAAGGGGTTAGATGTTCACAAATTGTAAAAATGCAAAAAATGTTAACAATTTTGAAAAGTTGCTTGACAACATTTGAGCAAGAATTGCACATGTCATGGTTTTGAGGTTGATGGTTTCCACAATTGTATAAAACCTCTTGGTAAGCTTATAAAAACCATGAAATTACCCATTCCAAGGGTTGGAGATGGCAAGAGGAAAGTTTTATCATTAAGAACTACGAATCCTGCCTCATTTTAACACTTTTACATGTTTTAGTTTGGATGATCACAATAATGGATTGAAGTTGGAGTTTTTACTTTGGTTTAGTGTAGTTTATGCTTGTACAATCCTTTTTGTTTTAGATTACTAGGTCATATGAGTTCATTTGTTTGGGTTTTGAAAATCTTTTGTGAAAACTCTATGTGTTGGTTCAATCTTGGCAATGTTCACAAAAAAGGATCCTCCATGAGTTCCTACCATGCATTCATCAAAAAATTAAGGAAAATTGGAATGGAGTTGGTGTACATAGTGTATATAAATGCTTGGGCCTTGGAAAGATCCACTACTATTTTTAATGTGATTCCCTAGGTAAGTCACAATCACTTGGTTAGGTAATCACACCATTTGCAAGAAGGTTTGGGAGGTTTGAATGTGATCAACACTTCAAACCAAGAGTTGAAGAAGGATTATTATATGCTCGAGGAGAAGGTTTTAAACCAAGTTTTGGTAAAAATTTGAGTAGACCCTAGCCGATGCTAATAGTTCAATTGAGAAATCCTTAAAATTAGGCACAAAAGTTGCTTTCAAGTGTACAGATGGCTTGGAGACCTAAGACCCACAAAATCCTTTAGGTTTTCCAAAAGGGTCCTCAAATCCATGATTAATTTGACACCTTGTTTAGAGAATTTTGGAATTATAGTCCAAAAACCCAACTAGGAGGGCTAATTCAAGTAGGTCCATTTAGAGCAATTTTGACATTTTTGCAAGAATCTGTAAGAAGACTTGTTGGTGTTGAATCTAGAAGGTGGGATGATGTTCAAAACCCCATAAGAGAACCACCCCACTCCTTGTGGTGGCAAGAATGGTCAAGAAGGATAAATAATTATAGTTGGCAAGGTAGTTTGAAGAGGCCTTGATGAGTGCAAGAAGCAATCCCATTGGTGTATCTAGGTAGGGAGTAGTTAGAGGATAGTATATAGATCCTCTAGGGATTAGGGTGTCAAAGGGGATCCTAATAGGCTAAGAGAAAGCTAAACAAGTCCTTCAAAACATAAGGACTAAATAAGCAAATTGCCCACCTAACATTACATCAAAGCAACATAAAGAATTATCTAATTAGAATAACTATTTTACTTAGCTTGTATGTAGATCACTTTAATGCTCATTGAACTTGTCTACAACTTTTCTCTACTTTCCTTCAAATCTGCTAATTAGACATGATCGCTTATGTGATTGACTCTCCTGACTACTAAATGCTTCATTAGTTGCATTGATTGGGCACAATGGCTTCTCCTCACCTTGAGATTACACTTAAGTCTATGGCTTTTTTTCTATTCACTATCTAATCTAACCTTTTTCCTTGAAGAAACACTCTCTTATTTAGTTTTTACATGCTCTGCTTCGAAACCCTAATCTGCAAATTCAAAATTTGAATTCTCAAGCATATACCTAGCTTGATCACCTATTATTGTCATGCACCATTCTTGTCAGATGTATCATCTATAAGAAAAAGTCACCAATTTTTTGTCACCATGGTGGCTTGCTTTGCTAGAAATAATTTAAATTTGAATTCTTTTGTCTATCCTTGATGTGCCAACATCAACACCATTAAATACAATGATAAATGCATTCTACCATCTTCTGTGGAAGTCACAAGTATCTTGCTATTAGCTTCCTCTTGCTGACTAGGGTTAACCTTTCTACATGACTACTAGTTACACCACCTTGCTTGCATACTTGACATCATTCTTTATATTCTTACTCACTTAGCATGACTTCGTCTAAGTGGCTATCCTTTATTACTACCTCATCTTGGGTTGTTCTTCTCATTCCTCCGATCACCTTTGTGAAATGGAGTCACACATGTGTGCTCAATATGCCTCACCGATCTCGACTTCATACTAGTTGATGTTCCATCTTCACCTTGACATTAATTACAACTTAGTCATAGCTGAGTACATAAACAAAAATCCACTGGTTAGTCCTTAGACCATAGATAGGTATGCCAATGACATCATTGCAATCTTACCCTAAAGTAGCGATCTTCAGTAGTTTGCAAGCTATTGTACTATCTCTAAGATATGCCTCAATTCATAAGTCCTTTTGAGGGGTAGTGAACTTCTTGGTCTCTAGCCTAAACTTTTGTAACCAATTATTCATATAGTGAATATTTTTCTTATTGTGGTTTTTCCATCTTAGGTTTTCCAAGTAAAATTCTGGTGCTATGTGTCTTTCTCTTTGTGTTTCAATTGCTTGTTTCTACACATAAGTTATATTAATGAATCATCTTTAAAAATGTTACATTTTTATATATTTGTCGATTCACCCCTTCTCTAGGCATCCATAAGTGTTCAACATGATAAGTAATAAAATTACTCTTTTATGTGAATAATCTCATCCTAATTCCAAAAAACAAACTCATAGTTTGGGAGAACAATTTTGGAATCTTGAGATCTTTCATTAAGAGATCAAGATACTACTTTGCCAATCAACTCTACTAAAACCAAAACCATGATCGTTTCATTTATAGAGAAAAATAAGATAACTTTCTTTTTATAATATACTAGAAATAATGAAAGAATATAAGTACTTCGAGTCAATTTAGAAAATAAGCCTAATTGGAACATATGCAGATTAAAACCAATTAAAGAGGTTTGAAAAGCTTTATACTAACGACGAAATAGATTAAGGAGTATGAAATTATGTGATTGATAAGCCAATAGAAATTCTATTTGATTTTCTTGTCACTCTAATGATTTTTACAGGTGTGGAATTTAGGGTAGAAACATTAGATTAAAAATGGAGGTAGGTGAAAATAATATAGAATTTTCTTAATCATAATCATAATTACAACTAAGACTTTAGGTCCCTACACTATTTTATTACTTGGAACATATGCTTTGCCTTTTCAACATACTTTTGAGCTACTTATAAAAGACAAAATATGAAGAACCATTGTGGACATAGGTTGTTTATTGAGTAAGAGTTATGTAGAAGAAATAACACATTGTTGATGTATAATAAGTAGTTAAATAAACCATATACTAATGAAGAAATAAAAAAGTTTGACCAGAAAAATCATGACTCTCACATAACAAAAAAAAATTTGGTTGGAAAAAAAACTTAGTATATTAAATTTAGGCCTACTAAAAATCACTTGAAAATGCTCGAGAAAGAATTGATATTAAACGGAAAACAATAATATTGATAACTCAACTATGAACTAACTCACATCATTTAGGTGTGAAATTGACAATTGATTGAAATCTATAGATGGAAACATGCTTATTATGCGAAATGATAGAGAAATAATGATATACCATTACAAATTTTTTTTGACCAAATCTTTAAAGGAGATAATAGATAAAATTAAACCAAACTTGATCACAATCTATAAGATCAAAATGAAATGACTAACTTCATAAAATTTTGGTATTGATAGTGAGATTTGTATACTACTATTGATCCTATTGATTACTTTGATCAAATTTATTATTATTATTATTTCAATGCATACAGACATTCGAGATGGTCTCTAGAATAGATTTCCATTCACTTTCAATCATCTCAATTGACCTGAATTTATGGTCCACATGACGGCACTTCAGCTTAATGCCCAGAAAAAGACAAAAAAACCAGGGGACGAAAACATGGCCTGGGATGCAGCATTGCCTCTGTTGAGAAACTGGCGCTGTAGCTACCATGTGTGGTATTCGCCAGACAAATTTAAATACGTCATTCTATTGGGAGATATAAAAAAATAGACAATATTGAAACCACGAGACGAATTACACGTGGTTGCAGACAAACTTTGAACAAGTTTAGCTCACTTACGTAATCTGGAAAACTAGCTAATGTCACGGAATATGCCACGATATCGTAAAAATGCTTTGAACTTAGCGCTTTGCTGTTTGCCCTTGCGCCAATTTATCTCTTAGATACGTCCAAAGAGACTCAAATACGCCTTCGGCAGGGCAAACGTTAATGTCAAATACGCCTTCCGCAGGGCAAACGTTTGTCTTTTCGCTTGACATTCCATCAGTTGACACAAAACAAATTAATTAGGAATGGCTGCGGTGCCGGCCTCCTGTTTCTGCAGCGGAAGAATGATAGAGGAATTAAGGCTTAGCCCCGCATTTGTGCAGGGAAACTTGGCGTCATATGATGGCGGGCTTTGGCGTTTCAAGGTTGGAAGCAGACGATTATACTCCGGTTGTATAAAGGCTCAGGTTGGGGCTCAGCCACGGATGGTGCCCGTTGAAGAGGCCTTAGCCATTAGGAAAAAGGCTGCGAATGGTTCTGTTGGCAATGGACGAAAGGTTTCCAACGGTTCTGTCAACAATGGACGTCCAAATTTAGCGGTTTTGCCACAGAGGAGGAGAATTTTGCCGGAGATAGACGGGAAAGAAGAATTGGTTCTAGACGAAGGTTTCAGCTGGTCAAGAGAGGATTACACGAGGCTTGAGAGGACAGTTGATGTGTGGTCGTTTGTGGTTTCTCTGAGAGCTCGTGTGTACTTGGATGAAGCCAAATGGACTTACATTGGCGGCTTTTCTGAAGAAAAGCAGGCAATTCTTTCTTACCAATTCCATATGAATTTTTTTTTTCTCGAATTGAGACGAGTCTCTCGTAATTACAGCTTTTGGATGTTAATCTAAATATCTCAAGTAAAATGTAGAGTTTTTTAAAGCTTACTGTGCTGGATACAAATACGCAGCCAACATCCACAATTCGTAAATTTGGACCGAAATCTATGATAGTTTCAGTTCTAGCAGTTTGTTCAAGTAAAATAATTTATCAAAATACTTAATTTATTTTCATATTTACTTCCTCGATTAGAGGAGCTTGTTGTGCTTCATTGAAGCTATATATTGTAATCGGATTCAATCGCAAACATAGGCAGTTCAATTTGTATGTATTTCTTTTTAATGCTTCTGTTATTTTTCATTATTTTTTATCCTGGTATCAGAGCTAGATTGGGCTTGATTCCATCACTCCATCATGAGCTAGACTGGGCTTGACTCCGTCATGAGAGTGTTTACCTTCATGCTTGAGTGCTGCAGCATGGCAAGGAGAAAACGACAGAATTTTTTTGAGAGAGTGCTTTCGTTTGAAGGTGTTGTTGCTGTGATTTGCTAGACTAGCTATATGAAGGAAAAGACCATCCTGATTGTTAGATATCCTGGTGTCATCAGAGCACATACAGAATGATTGTCAGAAGAACTATAGGTTCCTTGACTTGCTTCCATTTGGTTGTTGGAGGAAGAGAGGTGGTTGAAGTATCGATACGGGCACTGGTGTGTTTATTTGATAGTTTAGTGGACGTTTGGGGTATAGGAAGGAAACAATTGTTCGAGATAACTACACATCCAACAGCCATTTGCTTGTGTGCTATAGCCTATGATGAATTTGGAGTGAAATATCTAATATGTGTTAGTCTCACTTCTAGCAGTTTGTTTATTAGGACTGCAATATGTGTCAAATAAATAATTTGTTTCCATCTTAGTTCATTGATTAGAGGAATTCACTTTTCTTCTTTAAAGCCATATGTTATGGTCAAATTCAATGAATAACGTAGGCAGTTCTTTGTATTGTTGTTATAGTAGAATTCAATGAATAATGTTAGCCATATGTTTTTTGTATTGCTGTTCTTTTTCATGGTATTATCTATTGGTGTCTGGTTAAGTTAACTTAGGCTGCGAACATTTTTCATTTATTAGTAATTAATAAACGAGTTAGTTCATTTTTTAGGGTAGACTTTCTTCAGTTTTCTCTGTAAATTCATAGCTAACAACAAATGAATTGAACTCTATAATAGTCAAGTCAAGGTTTTTTGATGTCGGAAAACTATCATTGGATGTGATGAATTTATGGTCAGTTTATTGATTGATTACTAAGTTATGAACATACTCACTGTTGCTTTTGATGTCTCTATCTCCACAGTTCCTGATAATCTTCTTTTTGCATTCAATTGTAATCAGAAAATAAGGAGGCGAAAAACGGCTTCCTGGCTAAGGGAATGCATATTGCAACTTGGTCCATTGTACATCAAACTAGGACAGTTATCATCGACAAGATCTGATCTATTTCCGAAAGAGTTTGTAGAGGAGCTTGCCAAGTTACAGGTATATTATGTAAAATTTTAGATACACTGCTAAAAATAATCTGCAACAAAAATAAATTCATTTTAGTTTCCTTTCCTGTCTTCTTTAGTCAATAATAGAGACTTTAACCATCTATTTAAATACAATATCCATGCCTTCCAGGGAATCTTTTTTTATATTATGATCTTGAAGTCAATAATTGTTACTTAAGAAATCCTAAAAAGTGGATTCAAATAACAATAACCAACAAGACTTTGCAATTTGGATGAGACAATTCTTATACTACTTAAACCTACCATATGATAAAGAGGTACAACTAACAATTATCGGATTTTTGTGTTTGAAGTAACTAACTTTGAAATTTATGTTTAGGATTGTAGGCAATTGATGCATTCGTTAAGAACAATGTTTTTGTGGATCATTTGTAAAATGTTAAAATTGATAGCTGCATGGCAAATTCTAAATAGGAAAATTTCTTATTATGAAAATAAGAATTTCTTTATTTCTGAAAATGCAATGAAACTTCTACGAAATGGAAAAAAAGAATAATGGTGGTGTTTAGAACGTTTCAATGTCTGGAAATGCGAACATGAAGTACAAAATGTGCGCTTGTGACAAGTATCATATCTCCTACCACTGCATCAGGGAAAATCAATGCAAAAGATAGAAAACATAATTATAAAAGGTTTTGAAATATTCTGTTAGCTCTTAGTGTCCAAGAAACTTTCATTTCAAGGATTGCAATACCAAAATTCATCAGTACCTGAAATTTCATATTTCAACATTGCTTTAAGTTCTTACTTTTTTCTTGGCTGTCCTAAAATGTTTGCAATTTTATGTTGAGTCTCCGACACCATAAAATGAAGAAAGATGTGTCAGTTACAGTTTTATCTTGAAGAGTAAATTAAATACCTTTGACAAGTTTCTAACTTTAATAACTTTCAAATTCCTGAATCACAGCTTTATGTAGGGTATATATGTAATTTGTTCATATGTTATAGAGGCACAATGTAATTACCCTGCCCTGGCAATAACTTAATTGATCATCAATTTTCTTCACAAGTCGATGATTTGACATTTCGTCAAACATTTGGCAAGCTACTCAGTTAATACTGTAAGGTGTTTACTAGGAAATGCACAAGCTGCTCACAACTAATAGAATCGACTAACAGAAAATTTAGATTAATCTGACAGTTAGAAGCCAATTGATTTCCTTTCTACTTATTCAACATTTCACAACTCATTATATGCAATAACTAGAATACAGTAAGCTGAAAATAGACAACTTCCCCTTTCAATTAATTGCATTCACTGAATACTGATTTCAACTTTTCATTTTTATTTAATAACCATAAACATAAGAACCTGGTAGACCATGGCAGCTTCTAGTGTTGTACAAACACCAACAGGCAGCATAGGATCTCTGGGTTATGCTGCCCAAGTAGTCTCCCCTTCTTACATGTACCCCAATCCTGATATGAATGCAGACCCCAAAGAGATGAATGCTGGCCCCAGTTTGATATTGCAGGCCACTGGGAAAAGTTTGCAGGCCTACAAAAGCTTTACGCAGCCTGTCCAAACTAACCACAGCTTCCAGAAATATGATTGCAGCCCTTATAGGATGATTGCAGGTGTGAAAAGGGTCCAAACGCTGCTAGAAATGATTATGAAAGCCTCACAAATGCATCACAAGTTCTTAAAAGTGGTCAACAAATATGTATTATGCATAGCTGCACGGGCATATAAGGCCAAAAAGTTAAAAACCAAAAAAGTTAAAACTGACTGATATTATTTAATAAATGAAATGGTCAACGAAATTTACGTTTTCAACTGTGTTTGTGTGTGATTTGGTGATATTTACCACCAAAAATCGCAGCTATTATTTGGAAATCATGGTGCTGAGAATTGGTGCATTTATTTCGTTTAGCACTCTAACTCGTGAAATATTGTGTGTTTGGTGATATTTTGCCTTTTTTTTGACCTATGGAACCTAGTATTCAAAATCTAGAGCAAGATGCTACTATAGGGACTGATTTGAAGGATCAGTTAGAAATTCCATTTTAGGTTGATGATTTTGGAGCATATAATTTGGAGGATGAGTTGAAAGTATCAAATGATGTGGTTATTGCAGCCTTAGTGCATTTTGACAAAACCCATAAAAATATTGAAGAAACTATGTGGGAAGCAAAAGGTGTTGAAATGGAGAAGGGAACAATGAATAAAATCAATAGTGCATTCCTTCACACTCTTAAGTGAGCATTGGAAAGAATGTGTAATGGACACCCTAGAATTGCCCAAAAATTGAACCAACTACTGATAGGAATCTAGTCAAATAATTTGCATCCAACTCTTAATTTCTCCGTTAAATGTTTAAACCCTTTTATGGCTCCGGAAATAAAATGTTTGTTTGTTGTTATGCCTTAGCATAGATTTGAAACCACATAACATGAACAAGAAGGAATTTATAATAATATGCAAACTGAAGATTGAATTACTGCTGAAATAATATCAATTTTCAACTAATAAAATCAAATACATAGCAGACTTTTCAACTCACTAATTACTCCAGCATTATAACATAATTTTCTAGTAATGACTTCCCATCTTGCTGCTACATTAAAATGAATAGTGCCGTGCTACAGTAAAATCTGCCTTCAATCAGTTCCAGACCCTCAGAAGATCATCCCTTCACAATGGCATAACCATTGGACAAGAAGCGAGAATGATATGAGCAAACACCCAATCCGCCTGTAGCTAGAAATGTGCCCAATCTGCCTGTTAATGAAGATGATAACAATGAATTCCAAAGGCCAAACCCCAAGGGAATGACGTGTAGAATGTAACAAGAGAGGATAGATGTCCTCTAATGCCAAGAACGAATCTGCAACTCACACATCAATTTTGTTCTCATATTCCACCTGTTGAATGAAGCCACTGACACTCTCTTTTATTCTTTCTTCAAGGGTCTATTTCACTCACATGAGCAATATGGAATAAAAGATGTGCGATATAAAACATATTAAAATAATCACATATGTCTCCCTTAGGTGCCCCTTTTGATTTGCACACATCCCTTTAAAATTTAATATTATAGTAACACTTAAATATTTTACAACTAAATTAATTGCTACTTTAATAATACTTTAGGCATAAAAATATATTAGCTATCAGACTTCGAATAGCATGAGTGATAGCTCGTCGAAAAGCTCTATATCAAATTCAATCACCAAAACTAGCCTCCCTTGTGTCCTGCTGGCTTACTAAAAATAGTATGCCTGAAACTGAGTAAATCAACTCCGTTTTGGCCCAAACTAGAGATGACTAGGCTAAAACACTCTAAGATCCCTTTAAACCCTTTGTTGGCCCTCGAGACCACGTAGAATTAGGCTAACGCACACACACTTGGTTGACTGCTAAAGTGGGGACATTACAGTCCGCTCCCCTTGAAGTTGCTTGTCCTCAAGCAATCTCAATCCAGCTTGTTGAATAACTTGTTCAGTCTCCCATGTAGCATCCTCCTCCAGCAGGTCTTTCCATCTGACCAAATACTCCTTCACTATCCTGGTTTTGAGTTTCCTCTCTTGGGTGTCCAGAATAGCCTTAGGTACTAACACAAGCTTCCCCTCCTCATCCAAAGGGGGTAAATTTGTAGAAGGAACTACACTCTGATCAATGGCTTTCGTAAGCCTCAACACATGAAATACACTGTGCACCCAACTGCCCTGTAGAAGCTCAAGTTCATAGGCGACTTCTCCCACTTTGCAAATCACCTTGTAGGGACCATAAAATCTAGGCTTCAGCTTTTCCGCTCCGCTCTTTTTGAGCGATGATTGCCTATATGGTTGTAGCCTCAAATACACCATATCGCCTACCTCGAAACTGCGCTCTACCCTATGCTGATCAGCATACAACTTCTGCTAATTTTGAGCTTGTTGTATGTTCTCTTTGAGTGCTCTAAGGATATCTTGATTATCATGCAACAGGTCTTTGGCTTTGGGCACTTGACTGTTCCCCAAAACTAAATCCATGAAGCTGGGTGCTTCATACCCATACAATGCCATAAATGGAGTCATCCTGATGGTCATGTGATATGTGGTATTGTAACAATACTCCCCCATGATAACCACTTGACCCACGCTCTTTGCTGTGCAATCACATAGTTTTGCAAATAGCCTTCCACCCATTTATTTACTATTTCCGTCTGCCCATTTGTCTGAGGGTGGTAACTCATACTAGGTGTAAGATTCGTATTGCACAGCCTGAACAACTTTCCTGCCAAAAGGCGCTCATGAACTTGCTATCCCTGTCACTAACAATGAATCTTGGTATCCCATGCAACCTAAACACCTCTCCAAAGAATAAATCTGCAACCTGTGCTGCTGTATAAATAGAAAGAATAGCAAAGAAGTGAGCGAACTTTGTTAATCTGTCAACCACCACATAAATACAATCTCTTTCCTGCACTCGTGGTAAACCAATGATGAAGTCCATAGAAATACTTTCCCATTTCCTATCTGGGATGGGCGAGGGTTGTAGTAAACTTGTAGGAAATGTGTGCTCTCCCTTATACCGTTGACAAACTGCATACTCCCTAACATACTTCTGAACATCATCCTTGAGTCCTCTCCATGAGAACTGCTCTTGGATCTGCCTATAGGTCTTGAAGACCCTTGGATGCCCAGTTGTAGGTGCATCATGAAATGCCCTCAGAATCTTCTCTCTAAACTATGATGTAGGAATCAAATAAACCCTATCTTGAAATCTGATCAACCCATTCAACACCACATACTTGTCATCTTGAATGGTGCCCCTAACTATCCCAGAAGCCCAATCATCTCTTGCATACTCTTCTGCAATTTGATCTCTCCAATCTCCTGAAACCTCTGCCAGAGAACATAAGTGAGGTCTCCGAGATAAAAGATCAGCCACCACATTTTTCTTACCTTTGACAAACTTTATTGTCTTGCATTTTGTCGGTGACAAAATGCAGGTAACAACACGAAACTTTTTCAAGCTAGTTTCATGTTTCTCTAAGCTTAAATTAGATATTCATTTGCTTAATGTTGATCGATCGATCCATTTCAATTCGTATATCAAATTGTTTTACTAAAGGTCTTCGTCAAGTCTTTTTTGTTTTGCTTTTTGTCAAGCTGTTGCTTGATTTTTGAAGCCTTCATTGTCCGTTCTTTGCTTTTGAGTTTGTGTTTGTTTGTTTTTAGTCCCTTGGTTTTGCTCATGTCATGCCTGATTCAGTCTAACCTAGAGGTCAATCAGAGTTGTCAGTCAAAAGATATGTCCATTTTAGTGCTTCAAAAGTCGACCTTTTGGGTGCAACAACATGAATTAAAAATATGATGTTATATTTTCAATTTGACTTTCACTTTTTGAAAAATATAATTTATATTCACTTTTTGTTATGTTTTTAAGTTACTTTATTTTTAAATTGATAACTTAAAGTGACTATAGTGCACTTTATATTATAATTTTAACTTGAGTTACTTTTTAATTTTCACTTAAAGTAACTATATAACTATATAGGTTTAGTTTAATTTTTGGTTTTAAAAATCAAATGTATATTTAAATATTACTTTAAAATAATTTTTATATGTTATATTTGAAAATATGATAAATAAATATTGTTTTTGATCCATTTTGTAACATTTTTATAATTTTAAGTGAATTAAATGACTTAAAGTCTTCATAAGTGGACATTTTATATACAAGAACATGTAAAATCTATCAAAAGTGGACATTTTATATGTCATTGCATATAAAGTTTACTTTGGTAGACCTTTTTGATGTCATTACATCAAAAGTTCAGCATAAGTGGACCTTTTTGATGCTTTTGCATCAAAAGTGGAGTTTTCATGCTTATACATCTAAAAGGTGAGTTGCATTTTAAAATATGCTTCCTACTCCAAAAGGTTCATTTTTACCTGTGCATGTTTTAAAATATGTAAGAGCACTCAAAAAGTGCGATTTTGGAGAGATGCATTATTTAAAATGTGTAAGTGACCCAAAAAGGTCTGATTTTGAAGAAAGACATGTTTTAATATATGTATTGACCCTCCAAAAGTCCGTTTTCGATGAAGAACATGCTCTTGCCCTCCAAAAACCCGATTCTGATCATAACTTGAGTTTTTCTCAATGGATTTGAATGAGATTTGTTCCATTGGAGGCATTTTTGGTTGGCAATGATTTCTCTTGCTTCTAAAACGGATTTATTATGCTCAAAAACATTTTTGAAAGCTTCATTCTAGGACATGTTTTCGGAGAAATCAACAAATAAATCCATTTTTAATGCATGTTTTTCCTCTCAAGCAAATCAATTTGGCATATTTTGGAGGGTACATTGCATTGTGGCTCATTTTTTGGTGATTAAAGATCAAAACATTTTGATCTTGCATCATGAGGAAAAACGTTTTTGCCAAAAACATCCCACAAGCATGAGAATCCAAAAATGTTGGATTATGGAGCATGAATAGGGCACGTTTTGGCATCTCTGTTTGCTACCTTCTCCCATTTGATTTTGCAGAAGTTTGAAAGATTCAAGTGTTTTTGAAGAATTTTTCAAACATTGGAGCATCTTTTTCCTTCATTTTTGACACATGTAAGTGGACTCTTTCTTTCTTGTTTTAAATTCATGCTTATTTTGCTGATTTTATGCATATAATTACTTGATGGTTGCCATTTGTTAAAATCTTGGCTATGGAAACTGCTTTTTTTTCTTTAAAAATGAAGTTTTTGTTCATTTTCATGTTCTTGGTTCTTTCCCAAGTCCCAATTTCGAATTTGAGTGTTGAAATGCATTGCGTCTTGGTATGTTTGAGTCACTTTCCAAAGGTACATTTGTTTCTTTTGTGTTTTGCGTTTTGTGTTTGCCTGCCGGTTTTCTCCACTCGGAGAAATTGCAAGCTCTTTCCCAAGAACTTGTTTTTGCTTCGTTACATGCAAAAGCATTGTTACTTTCCACATTCCATTTCCATGTCATGACATCTCACATTTCATTCGACAAATGCGACTTCATGTTTTCCATCTCATTCATCATCCGCACATGCATGTAATCCCATTTTGACCCATCTCCCTTTCTGCCTCCATTCGCATGACACAATTACACGAAATGTTTTACGTGTAATTGCTTCCAAAAGGTTCATTTTTGATTAAAAGTCACATTTTGAAAAGTCAAAAGGATGTCATTTTCACCTCCTATGTACTTTGACTTCCCCTTTTGGCCAAAAGTGACTATAAAACTCATTATCTCTCTTCCATTTTCCATTTCCATCCCTCCATATGCATTTGCGCCTTCGTAAGCAAATACATATTTCCGTATCTTTCCATGCTTTCCGTCTTATCCTTCATTAACACTTACATGTGAAGTGCATCCTCCACCCGTATTCGCATCTCATTCCACCATTCATCTCCCGTTACATGTTGCATTTACACATATTCATTTTTCATGCAATAATGTCTTGAAAACACTAAGTCACTTTTGAAATCAGCAATTTTCATTTGCATGCATTCTCATGCGTTTCATCTTCGCATTCTCATTCCATTCCATTTCATTTCATCTTCCATTTTCTCACTTTCATACCATTTCATTCTGCATTCCATTCATTTCATTCCGCACTCCACTGCATATGCATATTTTCTCTCTTTAAGTCACTTTGTCGGGTTTGCAAAGTCTCCAATCCATTTTCGAATCCTCACTGCTGATCCAGAGTCAACTTGTATGGAGATTCCTTCTGATGATGTTGTTGATGTGAGTTTTTGTATCACTAATAACATATTAGTAATTGAATATCTGATATGGAGTATCAAACACACAATTCCTCTCTTGAAAAGTTAATGCTCATGGGATATGAGAATAACTCCAATGTTCCTTACACTTGTGGATACTCACTCAGTTTATCGATGTGATTTGCTGGTAATCATGTAGGCGGCTTTACGCTATTCATTCGAGGATGACTTGGGTTTTTGGCGAGATGGTGATGATTTTGTATGAGTGCCAGGTGATGTTGATGGTGATAGTGATGGTGGAGGGTGTAGTGCTAGATAATGTTGATTGCGCAAGGAGGCAATAATGCTTCTAATGATTTCTACCTTCCTAACTTTCTTAGAGTGAAATTCGACTACTCAACTACTCACTATTCTACTCCTACTCCTATGAATGGAAAGATTAACAAATGAATGGGGATCAAATCTAATGAAAGCTAACCAGCGGCTCCACCTTCATAGATGCAATGATTCAAGGAAAAAGGACTAGTTTACCACGCAAGGCTCCCTAACCAGCAGCTAAGATGCTACTGGCCTAGTTGTAGATCCCTATCAAACATTCATTAACATCACCATACAATTAGCCATCTACTTCTACTCTAACAACATGAAATGAAATCCTACATTAATTTGAGAGATGAGAAGAACCATGCAATACACCAAAATGATCATGTATATCCACCATGCAAGCCACAACAATGAATAGAGAACAATTTTGATAGTATCTTCGCAACAATTCTCCAACATAACTCTGTCACAAATGAGAGCAAAATGGCCTTATATAGAGGCCAAAATTACAACCGACGGTAGAGATCAAAAGGAAAATCAATGATCCAGATTGGATCCTAGAAACCCTAATTAGGGTTGCCACCCCATCGCCAATGAGAAGATGCCATCTCGTCAATGGACCAATGGAAAAAGTGTAAAAGTGGCAACCAATGAGAAAGCACCAAAATGGTGGCCAATTAGAATTAAACACTTGTCATATCCTAGAAGAAAGAAAAATTGCCACTTGGGCTTACATCAAATGATCTTCTAATATAACTCTCCCTTTTTCTTTCATTCTTTTAGCTAAGGCAATGAACCTAGCTAGCCTTTTGTTGACTTCTTCCATGGGAGGACAAGGTGTATGCTTTATCTTGAGCTTAGTTGATTTCATCACGCTGCTTGCTGCTTGTAGTGTCTTCTCGTGATCCTTCTCATACTCTTTTGCAAATCCGATAAAAGCATTGAGGGAGGAAAGGGTGCCCAAATGTTTCTTCTTGATAGCAACCTTTCCTAACTCATCCAATCTTGATCCAAGTCTTGTCTCATTGATATCCTCTTCTCTGATGTCTTCAAAATCAAGCGCCACCCCAATATCGCTCATCATGGTTGTAATGGAAGTGTCGCCGCTTGGGTCGTGATATGCAGCCGCGTTCTATATCTCTTTTTTGCCAAGGGGGATTGACCTTCTTTTAGTCTGTCCTTTACTTGTATCATGTTTACTGTATTGACATTGGTATTGGTTATTCGCTTCATTTTCGAGAAGAAAGTTGTTTTGGGCATCATATCCTCTTTGTCTTTCTTAGTATTTGTTCCCTTAGGATTCCTGCTTGCACTATCATCCTCCATCTCGTCACCCTATTACGGGATGGTAAAGTGGAGGACAATGAATGCAAGAAGAACCAAGGGAGACAATATCTAGACAAGAATGAAAGAAGGAAGTCAGCTTAAGGACCCCTTCCAACTCTAAATGATTAAAAGTTACCTCTACCAATAGCTGGATCTTTCTTTTGGAATTTAGGATCAGACATTGAGAATTTCAAACCCCTTGCAAAACTTGAGGCTCTAGCTAGAAGAAAAAAACAGAATTTAGTGCTCTTGGAATTGTCCACCATTTGCCCAAAAAAATCAGACCTTTGATCACAATAACCTCCTCCAAACAAAATAGCCCAAATTAGGCCAGAAATTGCAGCCTTTCAAAAAAATCAGAATTTTGTCTCCCACAAAATTCGGCTCCCACAAAATTCGCCAAGCAAGAAGAGTGTAAATTTGCCCTCAATCATGGAAAATCGTCAAACATAGAGATCTCTACCATGAAGAAATTTGCCAACAATAATGCCAATCTTCCCTAGTTGGAAAAATCACCCAAAGAAGATGCCAATCTGCCTTAGGAAAATCGCCAAAGAAGAGGAAAAAAAATCTGCTCTTAGCCAAATTACCTAAGCACCAAAGAGGAGTGAGGAATGAGGAAATGAGGGGAAAGAGTTTCCTCTTATACCTAACTTGCTCATCCTCCCTAGTTGGTCGACTGGGACCTTGGGAGCAAAAATAAATTAAATTAGAATACAAGACATGGCCCCCAATTAAATGCTTAGCTAAATATTAACTTTGCCAAGATTTTTAAATTGCCAATTAGACCAAAATTGCAAAAAGAAAGTAAATAATGCCTTGGAGATGTTAAATATTTTCATTTAATGATGATTTGGCAATTAACATGTCATTAAAATCGGATTTTGGCTAGCCAAAAGCCATTTTTCAATATTAAATTACCAATTTCATTAAACACTTAAAAATTTTCAGGGCAATTTTAATCCATTAAAGCCAATTTTTTGCAATTCAATTCAAATTGATTTTACTAAGCCATTTTAATTTTTTTTTTTTACAAAAATAAAATCATTTCTAGAGTCTAAAATCGATTTTGCAATTTAATTTCATCTTCACAAAAGAAATTTTTTTTCTCACCAAAGAAATTCAAGATTTTCCAAAAAATTCAAATCTAACAAAATTTCACCTTTTGAAAATTATTTAAATTTACACAATTATATCCAAATTTTCAAAAGAAATCATCTAAGTACAAATTTACAATTTTATCCGACCAAGTGTTGCTCTTTGAAATTTATCTGGCCTAAGGATGAAATTGACCACTTTGGAAAATCAAGTTGAAAGCGGGTAAAAATAAATCTGACCTTCCCCCTTCTAGCTTGAAGGTGTCAAAGACTTAAAGTTTTCAAAAATCAAATCAAAAAATTTGAACAACTTAAAAAATTTGCCAAGGCGATTAAAAAAAAGAGGGTCCCCAAAGTTTTGGGGCGATGGTGTGAGAACCTCACAAGATCTAGCATCAACCCAAAGAAATATTCTTGAACATTTCAAGAAATAAGCAACTCAGAACAAAAATCTCAAGATGGCCTATCCGCAAATCTACTTAAGGATGAGCACTAAGCAAAAGAAAGAACTCTCAAGTTGATCCTAAGCACCCTGACCATAAGTTACTCACGTGTGTGCAAATGATTTATTCCCCGCTCGACAAGAACTTGATAATCTCTCAGATCCATTAAACTTAGTTATTATAATATCTTTACTTCAAAAGCAACCTGGATAGAACCCCGCTGCTAGCCAGGCATCTATAGCCTCGACGGAGTTATCACTGTAGCACCACAATCATGGTTCTACCTTTAGTGATTATTTTTATAGCATTGGTTGAAAGATCCCTGATGGATGCCCTTGCTGATCTTCTGTAGTTTTTAAATTAATAAACTATATTTTCCTGTGATTTCTTTGATGGTCTTTGAGAATAGACAGAAGTTGTAGAAGGTTTTGTTTTTGTTTTGTGATTTTTGATAGTTTTCACAATAGTAATGAATAATGAACAATAAACATGAGAGGAGACTGAAAATAAATAAGAACATAGAGCCAAATCAGAATTGCTATAAATCGTACCAGGTAGATTTCTGATTTATAAAGTCAAATAATAAATCCAATGCAGTTCCAAGGAGCTTACATCCAACAATGATGCCAAACTGCTGCAAATGGCAGCTATAAGACTGCAAGGAATCACGTCCTAGCTGAAAGAATCAATCTGTAACGCTGAAACCATAAATCTGCAACCTGAATCCACAATAAAGAATGATGTACTCTATCCCTGATAGCAATGCACACTGTCTGAAAAATCCAATGCCAATAACTGCTAAGGGCTACGTCCCAGCCAATCCAGAACCTGGGGTTTGCGTCCCAGATGAAGAATTGCTCTCTCAGAGCTAATTCACAAAAACAAGTTTTTCAATATGCCAAAGATAATAAGAAATTAGGTCTCCATCTCCTTATATCCCCTTCCAATTGTAAATTGAACCCTAAAGGGAAATTACACTTTGTCCTTTAAATAAAATATAATAAAATAACATTTTCCCAATTAAAGTCATCCATGCTATAGGAAAAACATTACTTTATTAAAATTTCATAGCTGAAGGCACCAAAAAGTCTACAGATAGTAAAAATCATGTATAATAATTCGAGACCTTTCCAACGAGCTATAACACATAGGTGTACCTGATCAACTGAAGCCAAAATCCCCTTATTACTCCAAAATGGTTATATTATTAACCTTATTTTAATTTATTTAATCACCAACTTAGAAAATATTTAAATATATTAAAATATTTTTCAAATGGTCCCAAAAGGCCCAAAATGACCAATCAAACATGAATCTGACCTTGTCACCTATTTGTGACTGATGCTGGACAAGATGGGTCAACTGGCAGTCCATCCCTAAAATCTAGGGATGCTCCTAAAAAGTAGGAGAGAGCCCCAATCAACCAAAATTGAGTCCCAATGACTCCTCTACTGTGTGCACCTCTGAGAGAACTGTCACTGAACTGGGAGTTCTTCCTAAAAAATAGGATATGCATTCTAAGTCTCCAAAACGTTCGCCGAGGTCTCTAAATTCCTCCTAGACCACTCCTAGTCAATCTCTACAAATTAGGAATCCCTCCTAAATTGTAGGGAACTGTTGTCTACTGCTCCAAACTACTTGGGAAGTTCATGCATGACTCTTAAAGCCCTTGGGTTGGTTCCCTCTATGGTTTGCTGGCCTATGGGAACCAAATAATAGACCAACCTTGCTAGAAATGTTGTCACTAAGGAAGGGCAGAAATTGGGGACATGACAGTCCTCCCTTCCCAAAGATTGCTTGTCCTCAAGCAATGTCAATCCAACTCCACAAACATTAGGCAAGTCCATACCATAACCAAGAATGATCCCAGGGTCCCAAGCCATCCTGGAAGGTTTGTAGTTCCATTTTCTAGAAACACTGTCCTGCACTGCACCCAAACAAGTAGCCTCATGAAAACCCCTTGAAGGAAGAGAAATCAAATCCTGTACCAACTCTGTCAACTCCTCAATGAATTGCTCTCCGAAAGAATCAAACTGGAACACTAAAGGCAGAAACTCTAGTAAGCCTACATTGGCTTCCACATTCTCAACTATTGAACTGCAAATCCAAGTGATTCCAGAATTCCAAATCCGCCTCAAAAGGGAACCACCATGTTGACGCTTCGTCACTCTGATATAAATATTAGTGAACCACAAGTTGTAAAGCAATTCATTAGGACCCTGAAGCACCAATGTATCAATGAGACTAGGGCCCGGATCCCAAACCAAAATACCAAATGTATTGAATGAGATGAAGAAGTATCTCAACCGCACTCCATGAAACATACATACAATGAAACAGACCAGCAAGGTGTGAAAGTGAACCCCCATAAACCAGTATTCCAACCCACATGACCACCTAACAATGCTGCTATAATTCTGACCAGCAACTCGAATGATATCATAGACGTCATCATACCAATGCCAAACAAATGTCCCAAAGAAACACTCCTCAATGCCCTCATACTGAATCATGGATGTAGTCAATGCCAAGTCAAGTAGTAAATGATTCCAGCTTGGACAGCCACTAGTCCATAAGGAATCAAAGACTATGGAATCACCAATCAACAAGGATACCACTGCTATATCAATGGATGTAGATGACAAACTCAAAGATGAAGTATGTATGCCATCATGAAAAAAACCAAAGCATGTGTCATTTGTACCCAACATTATAGGATTATCAATTCCTGAATCCCATATCGATTTGAGAAATGTTGCTCCACCCAACCACTGCGCTACTCTGATGTAAACATTTGTATACCAAGAGTGAAACAACTCAACATGAATCCACTGAAGAAATGCCCAACACATGTTGATACCAAGATCCCAAATCTTTGCACTAACACATCCCTCCCGCATGTTGATACTCATTATGTTGCTGTTGTGAAACTGTACCTCATCTAACCAACTAAAAACTTCACTCCAAATGAAGCCACAATTACTACTAACAACCAATGCTGTTAGGAATTCACAAATGAGCCAATCATTGGCAAGGAAAGTTTGTTGAATACTTTTCCAAGTCCTCCAAACAGCTGCTGCAACTTTATCTATATTTCCACAAATTAGTGTGCCTTCATTAAAGGTTGTTAAGTAAATGTTTTGTTTAACCATGTATCCAACGAAGTCCCTTATATTCTGATCTTGAAAGCCCAATGTAATATTTAAAAAGTTTGAATCTTCAATCAAAAGGTACATCGCTGCCCTATCATATGGAAGAGGTGATAAACCCATTGATGAATGAGAGATGTTTCTAATTTTCAACAAAGACAGGCTCTTTGTGGCTGGTCCACTAGGTATGCAACTTAATATATCATCAACTCTTAGTAGGAAAGGATCAACTTCACACTTGAAGACCCCAACTTGAATGTAACCAACCCAAGGTTCAAAGTTTGACTCATGAGATGAAAGAGAATTGCTGTTCAAAGTCAGAAAATCAGAAGTATGTTCATACCTTTCTATAATGTTTTTGCAGTCTTTTCTTGCCTCTCCTTCCAAGGTAGGTGACTCCTCTAAAGGTGCTGGTCCATGGGGTGTGTTCAAAGGAATATAACATGTCCCATTAACTGCATTAGTTGCCCAAAATTTGATCCATACCTCTATCTCCATAACTGATATGTTTTCCATTACTAACAAACTCCAAGGTGTAGTATGCCAAACAAACCAAACATTATCAAAATGCAATATCTTCTTAGTAAGCAGCCTCTTAGTCTCCCTAATCATCTCTTTAAGACAAGATGCTTCATATGATCTTAACAATTGTCCTTCCATTGTAGATGATGCATGACTAACCAAATCAGAATCAATAATGGTCCATTCCACACAAATGAAAATAACACTTGTGGCTGGTCCATCAAGTGTGAAACTAATATCATCATTGTTTGGAGCCTTTAAGGGGCTCTTTAAAAGAGGAATGTCATAATCTTCATGATGCAAACTAGACCAAACTGAGTTTTCTAAATCATAACTCTTTTCCTCTTCACACATCTCAACATGCTCTTTTTGTGGACTTACCTCAAGAAGCTCTTCTCTTGTATGCTCAACATCCTCACTTTCTTCCGTTGGAAGAAATAAAGATCTAATGTATGACTCTCTTTGTGTTCTTGCATTATCAAGCTGATTGCATCTTTCCTTGACCTCTTGTAAGTGTTGTCTTGCTTGGGCAGCAAGCATCTTGGCCTTCTTAGCTCTATGTGACCATCCATTGCACGTCTCTTGAGCCTTTTTCACATCTTCCAAGGTGGGGTAAACACAATCAAAACCTTTGTGATTTGAATCCACAATATAAATCTCATGTGCAACACACTTAACCTGAGTACCATCATAGGAAGACTCAACAACCTCATTACCTTTATGTGAAATGGATGATACCACATGACTAGAGCTACTGTTGCAAAAATTAGAATAGGAATCAGACTTTGGAGACATGCTTTCAGCATCCCTAATGGACTAATCCATGATTGTAATCTCTTCCATTTTGTGATCAACTTGATGAATCAATGGTGTGCTATGTGTCTCCTCCTGATCTAGAGTTATTTCTTCTTTAGGAATCCCACATGATTACTGATTTTTGTTTTTCATAGGCTGCAACTCAAATGATAACACATCTTCATGCCTTTCTTCTGCATACCCTGCAAGTGACTGATCCATTGTGGTGTTTTTATCATGAACATGGATAGGTTGACACAAATCTTCTTTCTCACATGAAAACATATCATCAACTATGGCATGGTATTCCTTTTTTGCAAGCTTAACCTTATGACAAATTTTTGGATGCATGTCAATGTAATCTTTGAAATGAATGTTCTCCCTAACATATTGAGGAAGAGTATTATACTCCTCAAGTATCCTAATTACTTCCGTTTTCCTGTCTAGTGGCAATGGATCCTTTCTAGAAGAAGATGATGATCCACTAGCATGTCCAAATTTCCTTGACATAGAATCATTGAACTGCTGCAATTGAAGCTTGAATTTTTGTTGTGACTGTTCCCATTCTTTCCACAGGGTTATATCTCTTAACAATTTTTCCATAATGAACTACCACACTGACCAACTGAAACTAACATGCTAGAGCAAAAATCGACCTTGTACTGCTAATATGAAGTATCAAAACTTTTGATCTAGTACCCAGATGCTGAAATGAATTATCAAAACCTTTTATCCATTACCCAGATGCCAAAATGAATTATCAAAACTTTTTAGCTAGTACCCAGATGCTGAAATGAATTATCAAAACTTTTTATCCAATACCCAGATGCCAAAATCTGTTGTGACAATTTCTTACAAACCCTATAGACTGGCAGGATGTAGGCTCTGATACCACTGAAAGATCCTTGATGGATGCCCTTGCTGATCTGCTGTAGTTTTTAAATTAATAAACTATATTTTCCTGTGATTTCTTTGATGGTCTTTGAGAATAGACAGAAGTTGCAGAAGGTTTTGTTTTTGTTTTGTGATTTTTGATAGTTTTCACAATAGTAATGAATAATGAACAATAAACATGAGAGGAGACTGAAAATAAATAAGAACATAGAGCCAAATCAGAATTGCTATAAATCGTACCAGACAGATTTCTAATTTATAAAGCCAAATAATAAATCCAATGCAGTTCCAAGGAGCTTACATCCAACAATGATGCCAAACTGCTGCAAATGGCAGCCATAAGATTGCAAGGAATCACGTCCCAGCTGAAAGAATCAATCTGTAACGCTGAAACCATAAATCTGCAACCTGAATCCACAATAAAGAATGGTGTACTCTATCCCTGATAGCAACGCACACTGTCTGAAGAATCCAATGCCAATAACTGCTAAGGGCTATGTCCCAGCCAATCCAAAACCTGGGGTTTGCGTCCCAGATGAAGAATTGCTCTCTCAGAGCCAACTCACAAAAACAAGTTTTTCAATATGCCAAAGATAATAAGAAATTAGGTCTCCATCTCCTTATATCCCCTTTCAATTGTAAATTGAACCCTAAAGGGAAATTACACTTTGCCCTTTAAATAAAATATAATAAAATAACATTTTCCCAATCAAAGTCATCCATGCTATAGGAAAAACATTACTTTATTAAAATTCCATAGTTGAATGCACCAAAAAGTCTACAAATAGTGAAAATCATGTATAATAATTCGAGACCTTTCCAACGAGCTATAACACATAGGTGTACCTGATCAATTGAAGCCAAAATCCTCTTATTACTCCAAAATGGTTATATTATTAACCTTATTTTAATTTATTTAATCACCAACTTAGGAAATATTTAAATATATTAAAATATTTCCCAAATGGTTCCAAAAGGCCCAAAATGACAAATCAAATATGAATCTGACCTTGTCACTTGTCTGTGACTGATGCCGGACAAGATGGGTCAACTGACAGTCCATCCCTAAAATCTAGGGATGCTCCTAAGAAGTAGGAGAGAGCCCCAATCAACCAAAATTGAGTCCCAATGAATCCTCTACTGTGTGCACCTCTGAGAGAACTGTCATTGAACTGGGAGTTCTTCCTAAAAAATAGGATATGCACTCTAAGTCTCCAAAACGTTCGCCGAGGTCTCCAAATGCCTCCTAGACCACTCCTAGTCAATCTCTACAAATTAGGAATCCCTCCTAAATTGTAGGAAACTGTTGTCTACTGCTCCAAACTACTTGGGAAGCTCATGCATGACTCTTAAAGCCCCTTGGTTGGTTCCCTCTGTGGTTTGCTGGCCTATGAGAACCAAATAATAGACCAACCTTACTAGAAATGTTGTCACTAAGGAAGGGCAGAAATTGGGGACATGACACCGGTAGAGATGATTGCACACCCTTGAACCAAATTTTATCTTAATTATTGCTTTTTCTCTTTTCTCATGATATTTTCTCTTTTTTCTTTTCTTTTCAATCTTTTGTTTGGTTTGTAGGCAATGAAGCTTGTAGAGGGTTTGGAAGACCACAGTGGCGCTGAAGCAGGTGTATGATTTTTACTAAGTCCAACTTCTCTTCAAAACACCAAGAACTCAGAGCAATTAAGTGTGAGTAGAATGTTGTAACCATGTCAAAAATAACGTAAGAACCTTTACTAAGTCCAACTTCTCTTCAAAACACCAAGAACTCAGAGCAATTAAGTGTGAGTAGAATGTTGTAACCATGTCAAAAATAACTTAAGAACCTCCATCGAGTTCGACCCAAATTTAGTACAAGTCCTACCATAGACAAACGACTAAACACATCCTTTAATCTCTGAACTTTGTTAAATGTATTCGAGAAATGAACAAGACAGACTCTGTTTTGTCACAAAAAATGTAAAATCTACACACCTTGTTCACGAGTGATAATGTGGACCCCCCTTTGCTCTTGCAGAGGCAAAAAACCAAAATTGCTTTCCAACTGAGGGAAGCTAAAAAAAATTTCAAATCAAATGACTTGATGCAAACCAAGCTCAAGCTCCCTCACAACATCCAAACTAAACAACTAAAAGAAATCTACTCTAACCAACTAAAAGGGAAACTTTAATCTACCCAACTGAAAGGAAACTTAATCTACCCAACTGAAAGGAAATTAAACTACTCTCCTGAATCAAATGGTCCAAGACAAATCTACCCTAACTATGTACAATACTCTAAAGGGACAACACTAACCGATCTAATATATACACTGGATCTAACATGGTTTCGCAGGATGTTCAAAAATAACAAGGTCTGGGTGATAGTTCTCAATCTCGCAAACTCATCCTTGTACTCTGAAAAAAATTTGTTCACCTCAAACTCAAACTCTAAAAAATTATCACGCAAGACCAACGATTGAGGCAACTCATAAGGTCCATGATTAACCCAAATACAAGTTGTTTCTCCAAAATTTCTATAATCAAAATAAAAACTTTCAAACCTCTCGTCCTTAAGAGCAGGGAAAGAAACAACCTGGTGTGCTTCAGGTGGTAACTCTTGTTTAAACATCAATCGATCATCCACAGCTTCAGGAGGTCGCAATTGGTGATGAATCTTCCCTCTAACATCTACATCAAACTCATTAGTAGTCCGGGCAGGAGCAATCTTGGAATCAAGCTCATGAAATATTGCCTTTGGGGGCTTGTCTTTGTGAACAGTGACCCATGAATCCTTGTGAATCTGTAAGGACCCTCCTCGTATGTAATTATCAAATATGAATTCTCTATTAAAACTATTATAGGAGATTTAAATGGATATGAAGTAATATATATATTGTGAATGTCCTAATGAAATTGAGAGCAGTTGTTACATCCATGTTTAATGCTCAGTGATTCGAGAACTACTACATTATCTCGATTGTTTAAATATTGAAATTTCACTAACGATGATTATTCTAGTATTTTAATCTAAATGAATGGATAAGTTATAATGTATTGATTTTATGATTTCTGATGATTAAATGTGATTAGAAATGAATTAAACAATTAACTTATTTGAAAGATGGATGTTTTAATTTATGTAATTTCCCTGATACATTATATACATAGATGCATGTGATTTTCTTGTGCTACTAATGTGTGCAATGAGTGTGCAGGATATTTTAGCCAAGAAATCTAATGGAGAAATGAAACTGAACCCTATGTGCCATTTGTGGAAACCCGTTGTCCGTATTTTATTCGTATCATGAGATGTATGAATGTATTGTTCTGTATTCAGTAAATGTTAATGTTTTGTAACAGTATTTTTATAGTGTCGCTTGACACTCGTGAATTGTATGTGCATTCCAGCATGCTAGTTAGGGTGAGTTGAGTAATCTATGGACCTAAGTCAGACTGAGTTAGTGACCTTTTTCGCTAATCTATTTTTAATCGAGTTTAGTTACCCCTAATCTGGATTAGTGCTTAGTCTGCATTTTGGAGTTGTTAGATGGTCCTAAATAGTCCTATTATTGGTTAGGTACCAAATTTATCCCTAAGGCTTAAAATCATGAAATCTTAATATCCAAGAGGTATGGGTATGGGTTGGGAGCATTTTTCACCCCCCTAGCCCCTTTTGTTGACTTTTATGGTCACTCAAAAAGTCCATTTTTGCTTTAGTGCGAAAATAGAATGTTTTCACCATGGGTTGAATGACCCTAACCCCACCTTGAGGTTAGCCTTAGGTTTAGTTGAGTTAGATACTTCTAGATTTTTAGGCAAGTGGGGGAAGTTATTGCCCTTTTATGGTGGTTGAGTTTGAATCTTATTTAGAGGCATTTTTGAGTAGTTTTTGGTGGTTACCCAATCTCTACTTTTAGAGAGAAGTCTTGGAAGATTGAAGGCAAGGAAGGAAAAGCTCTTCTCAACTTGTTCATTTTACCATAACCTTTTGTGAAGGTAGGAGTTCTTCATCTCCTTTGTTCATGTTGTTCATGTTGTTCATGTTGCTCATGTTGTTTCGTGCTTGGTTCATGCTTATGTTATTGTGTTGTTCATTGGTATGCTTGTATGTATGTTGGGTATGCTTGGGAAAGATTGAAAACATATTTTCTTGAATGTTTTTCTTTCATGTTTTGCTTAAATTTTGAAGTTTTCTTTTATGGGTGTTTTGGCATTACTCACCCTTGGATAGAGAAGAAGTGGCCAATTTCAGGAAAGGTCTTTCAGTTGGACTCCAACAGTGTAGAGTCTCTTCTCAGGACAAGAAGAGGGAGAGAGGGTAGGGTGTTATGGGCCCCTACCTGTCAGCACAAACCACGTATGAGTTTTGGCATGTAAGAATAGAAGAACGGAAGTTCTTGAGTTATAACCCCGATTGGGCACCTATTTTGGTGTTGTGTCTGACATCTCCTGTTGGAAAAATCCACCTTCTCCCTAGTTTTGATTTAATGTCGAACCTGTTGTGAAAACCCGATATGGGGATGAATGTCTGATTTTGTCTCCTTGTTATATTTGTTGTCACCTGGTCCATTTTCGTTCTCTCCATGATCACCAAAATGTATTGCAAAATTCAAAATGGATCCCTTGTTAAGGGCCAAGAAGGAAATTTAGATTGTTAATGATATTCAGTTATGTTAGGAGATCTCTCCTCAGGATTGAAATCCTGTGTAAAAACGTTATTGTAAATTTATTGAGGTAATGGCAACGATGTCGGGTTTTCTTCCTGGTTCTTTCCCGACGGAGCCTTTGAATCAGGTGGACAATAAAAAAATAAAATAAAAAATGATTGAGTAATATCCTTGCTTATGAGATTTTCGTATTTTTAGTTATATGCATGTGTATTGAAAAAAATAGATAAAATGGTGATATACAATTATGCGATTTTAAGTTCAAATATGTTAAGAAGATTTGCATTTGATTGGTACTTAAATTTCGTAATTATATTTGAGTATGAGGAAGTTAAGTAATTCTATTCAAATACTATGTATTACATTTAATCCTGTTATCACTTTAAAAAAATAAAATTGTTAGTGTGTTTTTGCCCTGTATCTTGGGCATGACAGAATCTCCTCAAGTGTATCCTCAAAAATCAAGGATTCCTTGATATTCTCCCATCAAACACCTCTCCAAGTTGCTCAAACACAATATCCATTTGTAGCATCAACCCAAACTGTTCTTTATTTTCCTTTTCCATGGGAGCAACTTGATCACCATTCAACAATCCTTGCATATCCTCGTCCATAGAAGCTACATTATCTAGCATGTAATTTCCCATTGAACTCTCCTCAGGAACATCTTGCCATTCTTTATATAGACTCTCACCAAACATAGCACCTTCAAGACTGGTAGGAGAACCATCATACGTCTTTGTGAGTCGCCCATCAACTTCCATTTCAAGTGGCAAAATTTCTGGAGGTCAGAGTTGATGGTGAATCATGTCACTTGCAACAACTTGATCACCTTGAAATGCTTTGGGCAATGACTCCTTTTGTATTTCTTCTATAGGATCTTCAAGCATCCCTCCAAAGAATGTGGTGGAGATAGCACCTTGTATTGGTTTATCAAAATTTTCCTCATATCTTGATTCTCTTATGATATCTTGTAATTCCTTGTTCAATTCACCCACTTGATTATCTTCCTCTTGAAGGATATTTGAAACTTCTTGCAACCCATCCTCAAGAGTCCCCCCTTGAATTATGCATGAAGGCTCACCAAAAATGTCCATTTCATCCACCTTTTGATGTTCCATTTATAGTTCTTCTTATGTCTTCACCTGTTGACCTTTGCTTACTATCCTTTCACTCTCTTGGATAAATCCAATTGTTTTCTCAATTTAATTGTCAACCTCTCCACCTTGTGATATAATGTGTGAAGGTTCATCCACTTGATTATCTTGAACATCAGAATTGACCATATCATCTTGATAAATCTTACCTTCTGCATTCTTTGGTGTCCAACTTAAAAGCTGAAAGAAATATTTACCACTCCCCACTGATATATCCTCGTACCAACCCAATTGAAACTTGACCAAGTCAATGGTGTCTTGGCAAGATGGGCAAGTAGACTTTGAATGTGAGAGACCGTGTAGCCCTCACAAAGAACTTCTTCCATATATGTTTTTTGGTTCCCAATTGATATCCTCTTTGAAAACAAGACAATCTTCCTCTGAATTGACAAAGAGTGCAGGCTGATGTATTTGTGAAAAAGAAAATTTCCCTCTTAATGCCAAGTCCACTTTCAAGAGAAACACCTGCAAGTTGAGACAAATTCAATGGAGGTAACCTTTTGTTCAAATCAAACCAAATGGGAAGAACGTCTACTTGCCTGTCCATTGAGAAACCTTTCTCCTTTTTTTTTCCTTTTTAAAATTTTTTTTTTTTTGATTTTTTGATTTTCACTTTAAAAGAGATCTCTTATCTCAAATCTAACTTTGAAAGCTCATTCCTCATCAATCTCTGCTCTGAATTTCCAAGTTGATCCAAGAATGAAAATGATTCAGCCCTCCTTCTAGTGCCAAATAATGTTGATGTGAGTTTTTGTACCACTACATAACATATTAGTAATTGAATATCTGATACGGAGTATCAAATACACAATTCCTCTCTTGAAAAGTTAATGCTCATGGGATATGAGAATAAATCCAATGTTCCTTACACTTGTGGATACTCACTCAATTTATCGATGTGATTTGCTGGTAATCACGTAGGCAGCCTTACGCTATTTATTCAAGGATGACTTGAGTTTTTGGTGAGATGGTGATGGTTTTGTATGAGTGCCAGGTGATGTTGATGGTGACAGTTATGGTGGAGGGTGTAGCGCCAGATAATGTTGATTGTGCAAGGAGGAGGCAATAATGCTTCTAATGACTTCTACCTTCCTAACTTTCTTAGAGTGAAATTCGACTACTCAACTACTTGCTATTCTACTCCTACTCCTATGAATGGAAAGATTAGCAAATGGACGAGGATCGAATCTAATGAAAGCTAACTAGCGGCTCCACCTTCATAGATGCAATGATTCAAGGGAAAAGGACTAGTTTACCATGCAATGCTCACTAACCAACGGCTAAGATTCTAGTGGCCTAGTTGTAGAACCGTATCAAACATTCACTAATATCATCATACAATTAGCCATCTACTTCTACTCTAACAACATGAAATGAAATCGTCCATTAATTTGAGAGATGAGAAGAACCATGCAATACACCAAAATGATCATGTATATTCACCATGCAAGCCACAACAATGAATAGAGAACAATTTTGATAGTATCTTTGAAACAATTCTCCAACATAACTCTGTCACAAATGAGAGCAAAATGGCCTTATATAGAGGCCAAAATTACAACCAACGGTAGAGATCAAAAGGAAAATCAACGATCCAGATTGGATCCTAGAAACCCTAATTAGGGCTGTCACTGTAGGAGTTGATGAAATCCAACTACGCAGTCACCAAGATCACCTGTAGTGCAAATAGCTTGTCAAAAAGAAACCTAACGAGCAAGAGCTTGAAGGAAACAAAGCAAGAGAAAATATTTCACAATAGGAAAAATGAAATTGCTATGTGAATGGATGAATTTACAATGAGAGAGAGACCGCTTATAAAGGCCTCAAGGAAGCTTGTAGAACAAGCTGGAAGGAGGTAGAAGATAAGGTTGCAACTAAGCACTCTTCTACAAAAAAGTGGAACATGCTAGAAAGGAACAAATTCCCGTGTTGTCAACAACTCATCACTACAACTATTAACTACTAAATATTAAATAAATGCATTAACCTAAGTAAGCTTAAGTAAATAGAATAAATAATTAATAATTAATTAATTATTTACTCTAACACCCCCCCTTAAGTGCAACTTAGGGGAATGCCTTAAGCTCACAAAAAACTAAGAGAAAATGTAGAATGGGTCCCGACAACAAGGCCATGTTAGGTACCCATGTACAATGTAAAAAAATGCAACCTCTGTAAACAGGGAAAGAGAGAAAACCACGTGGGAAAAATCCTCCCCTAAAAAGAGGTAAAAACAACTTGCAGAAAAAAAAAATGAAGTGAAGGAAGGCCTCAACCAATCCCCTTAAGGACAACTTCTGTTGGAAAAGAGTCAAGAGACCCGCTCAAAACCATGAGTACAACCAGCCCCCCCATGACTCTAGGGGTCTTGGACTGTGACTCATCTTCCTCCAATAAGAACAAGATCTTGAAAGTTCTTCCATCTTTCTTGAAAGAAATGGAATTCTCCTTTCCATCATAGACAACACCCCTATCATATTGTCAAGGCTTGCCCAATAGCAAATGACATGCATCCATAGGCAACACATCACAAAGTAGTTTATCTTTGTAGCCTGCAATTGAAAACTCAACCCATGCTTGTTCATTCACTAACACACTTTGCCCTTTGTTCAACCATGTCACCTTGTATTGGTCAACATGAGGTATCTTTGCTAGCTTGAGTTTGTCCATTGCCTCTTCTGATATGATGTTATATGTGGAGCCTGAATCCACAATAACTTTACACACTTTGCCCAAAATCTTGCACTTAATTCCGAACAAGGCTCTCCTATGCTTGGGTTCATCCTTGGTTGCCTAATCAACACCCTTTTGAACATTAAGGTCTCTCCCCTCTTTGATTCAATATGATCCACCTTAGATGTCTTGGCACTCATTGTGTCTTCATGAGTATATGCAACCCTCTTGTCATTGTTTGCAAAAGTAGGGTTGTCATGTCATTTATAGGCAGGGTGACCCAACTGTCCACAAGTATAACACTTCATACTTGCAAAGTATGAAATGCTTCTGCTTGAACTTCTCCCTCTATTGGAGCCTCCTTGAGTACCTCTTCCTCTTGTATAACCTCCTTTTGGAGTAGTTTTGCTACCCTACTCAATAGGCTTAGATTCACCTTGATTTCTTTGATCATTGCCTCTTCCTTGGTATCCACCTCTATGCCCTCTTTGGTCTCTTCCTCTGCCTCTACCTCTGAAATTAGAGTCTCCCTCTTCCCATTCATATCTTCCACCTTAAGAGCTAATTGATGACACTTCTGAACAGTGGTAGGGGTCCATAGGCTTAACTCTTTTTGGATGTTCCACTTCAGTTCACCCAAATATTTTGCTACTTAATAGGTTCCTCTTCTTGAATCTTGGACCTTAGGCATAGTTTTTGAAATTCCTTTGTATAAGAGGCCACATCCAAGTCTTTTTGCTTCAGACCTTGCCTCTTTCTATACAATTGTACTTCATAATCTTCTGGTAGATGATTTTCTTTCACTTTAGTCACCATAGCAATCTAGTTGGCTATGGGCTTTTTACCCATTTTGACCCTTTCATCTTGCATGTATTTCCACCATGTCAATTCTGGACCTCTTAGTCTTGATTTTCAACCTTTAATTTTTGTGCCTCTGTGACACCTTCACATTCAAAATGATTTTCCATCCCCTCAATCCATTCCATCACTGTATCAGTGTCCATCTTTCCACTAAACAATGAGATTCTTTATAAGGCTTTTCCTCCTAGTGCTTTGATAGCTTTCAAGAATGGTTCCTCATTCAATGGAGGGTTTGGTTCAGGAATGATGTGTTCCTCATCAATCTTTTCCTTACCTCTGTCACTACTTTCACCTTCGTTGTCTTTATTCTCAGTTGCCTCAGCAACTTCTTCTATCTTTGTCTTCATTTCCTCTAGGGCTTCTTCAAGGATTCTATTTCTCTCCTTTTGCTCACCCATTTCTTTGGCTAACTCTATATTAGTCACCATTATTGTCTCACCTTCTGATTCTTCAGTCTGAAACATCTAACCACAAGCCCAATCTTTTGGGGCTCTGAGACCACTCTGATGTAAGGACAAGTCTTGCTCTCTAACCCTACCTTCTCTTAGGGTCTTCTCTAGGCCTCTTCTCTAGCCTATTAGGGTTCTTCAACTATCCCTAGATCAGGAGGATCCTATTCCCAATCCCCCATCTCTTCAACTTGACCACACCAATAATGAAATCAACTCAACTTTACCTTCTCTTAGTGTCTTTCTACATCATCCTTGCCAAATGATCAAATATGACCAAAACTAGTCATTAATGGAGAGGAGGGTCTATTACTAAGGCATTGAGTCCATTTCAATGCTCAACAACACAAAATGCAATAAGATCCTTATCGATCTCAAGAAATTGCTTCAAACTAGGCCTTTTAGGGCTACAAGGAATTAAACCTTCAAACACAGCTTTTGGCTTTTAACCCAAAACCTCCATTAACAAGATGGCAAACAACCTTCCGTTCTAGATACCCTTTTGGAAGACCCTTCAGATTTATCTGGTCTCACTTCCCCAACCGGTCTGTACAATGGGTTGCTAGAATTAAGTCTAAAAGCAAGGGTTTTGCACCATGTTGTTAGTGATCGCAAGGGTTTGATCAAACACATAGCAAAACCTATCACCATGACTCTCCTTTGGTATGAGGCTTCTTAACACACATGACCACCTCTCCACATGCTCAGATTTGTTGGCTGGATATTTTGCAATCGGTAGTTTTGGGTAAAAATTCAATCACAAAATAGGATGACCAGCCACAACGTGTGAGACAGAGTCTCTCCTACCTCAAAAGGAAGGCTCCCCCTTCTCACTGTTCCTTGGATCAATTCAAGGTAGGTAAGAAGTCGAGAGATTTTATAAAATGGATGTTACCAATATCCTTTCTTTTTAACTTGCAAGAAAGAATCCACTTACTCGTGGAGCAAGTAATGGGTAGGGTGAATCTCTAACTACACTTCTATCAATAGCTAGAAACAGTGATACCGATAAACCTTCACTAACTCAAAGGCTAGCTAAAAATGTGCCAATTTGGCTCTAAGTCCGGTCGTACTTTTATATGAAAAACTTTACAATTAGGACACAAAGACTCCTAAAAGTAAGAATACTTAACTATTTTGCGAATTAAGAAAGAAGTATAAGCTACAGACAAAGCTTCTAGCTATATATTTCGACAATTGCTCCCAGTCAAAGCTTCGGCTCCAATTGCTTCTTAAATCACTATGCTCTTTTATTGAACACACAATAATAACATGAATCAAGAAAATAGACACAAATTACAGCGAAAGCTTCCAATTTTCTCTATTACAATTGCTTCCAGTCAAAGCTTTGAATCCAATTGCTTCTTTTATTCACTTTTCTCCCAACTTTGTACTACACAGTCAAAGTTTTGCTTGCACAAATATGGTAGAGCTTTCTTGCATACAACAAAAGATGATTTTTACAATGAGGGGGCACTCCTTTATATAGGCATAGGAGTTGAGAAAAAGATGGAGGAAAAAGTGGGAGCAACTCAATCAACTTTGACCTAGTCTAATTAAAAGAGAAAATATAGGGTTACATGCAATTGCGCATGCAACACATTACATGTTTTACATACACATGTAACTCGCATTACAGGTAATTACACATCTTCATGTAATACATCCTCTTCAATTACAAACATTAAAGAAGAAAAAGAAAGAAGATGGAAGATAATTGAAAAAATCCTAGGGATTGTCCTAAAAGGCCTTGTACTTGGCGATGCTATCCTGAATGATAACAAGATTGGGAGTTCTTGTACTTTGTACCACTGCATTCACCTTGATAACCATGTTCTTGCATCTTTTGATAACCTTTGACTTTGATGAATTGTTCGTTGTCTTTTGGAAACTTGATGTAATCTAGCTTTTCTCGCTCAAGTTGTAGTGAATTCTCTTTTGTAGATTGATACATTATGGATTCTCTGACACTTTGAAAACCTTCTTAATGATGTCCGAATGTAAACTTAGAACACTTTTCCATCAGCACCCTTACCTTTCTTTTTGACATTAAGTACTTGGCACATAGGAATGCATACAAATGGAGATTGCTGATTTTAGAAAAAGTGACTTGGGCTTTCAAGATATCATTACACAGAAATGAATTACATGTAATGAGGAATGAGAAGTGATATGACATGCGAATACGAATGGTGGACAAGCTTTTACATGTAAGTGCAAATGGAAGAGATGCAAAGCATGTAATGACATGGGAAGTGGAAAAACATGTATTTGCTCATGGAGGTGCGAATACATATGTAGAGGCGAGAATGAAAATGGGAGTGGAAAATGGGATTACCTGCATGTGCGAATGGTGAATGAGATGGAAAACATGTAATCGCATTAGCCAGATGAGATGTGAAGTGTTGTGACATGGAAAGATAGAAATGAAATGTGGAATGAAGTGAAACGTGCTCAAGTTCTTGGGAAAGAACTTGCAATTTCTTCCAAAGGAAGAAAAATGAAAAAGCAAGAAAGCAAACAACAAAAACAAGCACAAAACAAACACATGCCTTTGACAAAAGACTCAAACATGTCAATATGCAAAACACTTCAACGTGCAATTTCGAATTTGGAGTTTGGGGAATTCCAAAAGTGTGAAAATAAGAGTTTTCATCATTTTTAAAGGAAAAATGCACTTTTCATGGCATATATATGGACAAATGTGCAATTTGAAGTTAAAATATGCATGAAAATAGCAAGATAAGCATGAATTGATGAGCAAGTTTGAAAATGTCCACTTACTTGAATGTTAAAGAGCCAAAATAGTAAGTTTTATAGACTTGAAGACCCATTCTTCCTCAAATCCGGATTTTCAAACAACTTCTTGACTTTTTCCATTCTTGTATTTAACAAAAATTAATAAGCAATGAAGGGTCGAATTTAATATGGAAGTGCCAAATACATGGTCTCCAAAGACAATATCATGCATTTAAAACTCAAAAACAATCCCTCTTGATCAAAGGTATGGGCTAGAAATGCATTTTGTTTGAGTTTTTTGAACAAAAACATGACTTTTTAATGCAAAAATTTGGGCTGTTTTTGCAAAAACGTGGCCAAAAAAATGCATATTTCTGAGTCATTTTTGACTTGTGAATGCAAAAAAAACTTCCCCAAATGTATATACATGGATCAAATTGCAAAAACGTGACTCCAAAATGCAGAAAGTGGATAAAAACCCCAATTTTCTGGGCATTTTTAGCAAAAGCGTGATTCATAAAAAGCATGAAATGAATTCGTTTTTGGTTTCTAAGTGCAAAAATGTGAGCCAAGAGGTATTGCAAATGATTGAAGATGCCAAACTCCTCTTTTCCTTGCAAAAACATGATTTAAATCAGTCAAAATGGATTTATTTGAAGATTTTTCCAAAAAGGTGTCCTTGGAAGGAGTTTGAAAAATTGTTTTTTAGCAAGTGAAATCCATTTTCAATGTTGGAAAATCCATGGCCAAGCAAAAACGACCCTATCGGAGAAAATCTCATACAAAACCATCAAGTAAATCTCTAGTTATGATCAAAATCGGGTTTTTGGAGGGCAAAAGCATGTTCTTCAAAAATAGACTTTTGGAGAGTTACTGCATATATTAAAACATGTTTTTTGATCAAAAGCGGACCTTTTTGGGTCACTTACATAGTTTAAACTGTGCATCTCATCAAAATCACACTCTTTGGGTGCCATTACATGTTTTAAAATATGCTCATAAGCAAAAATGAACCTTTTGAGGGAGGAAGCATGTTTTAAAATGCATCTCACTTTTAAGATATAAAAGCATAAAAACTTCACTTCTGATACAATAGCATAAAAAAGTCCACCTATGATAACCTTTTGATGTAATGACATCAAAAAGGTCCACCAAAGTAAACTTTATATGCAGTGACATGTAAAATGTCCACTTTTGATGGATTTTACATGTTATTACATATAAAATGTCCACTTATGAAGACTTTAAGTCATTTAATTCATTTAAAATTATAAAAATGTTACAAAATGGGCCATAAACAATATTTATTTATCATATTTAGAAATATAACATATAAACATCATTTAAAAGTAACATTTAAATAAACATTTGATTTTTAAAACAAAAAATTAAACTGAAACTGTATAGTTATATAGTTACTTTAAGTGAAAAATTAAAAAGTAACTCAACTTAAAATTATAACATAAAGTGCACTATAGTCACTTTAAGTTAAAAATTTAAAGTTAAAGTAACTTAAAAACATAACAAAAAGTGAATATAAGTTATATTTATCAAAAAGTGAAAGTCAAATTGAAAATATAACATCATATTTTTAATTCGTACTGTTGCACCCAAAAGGTCCACTTTTGAAGCACTAAAATGGACATATCTCTTGACTGACAACTCCACTTGACCTCTGGGTTAGACCGAATTGAAGGGAAAAACGAAAGGCATGACATGAGCAAGACCAAAGGATTAAATGCAAACTCAAAAACAAAGAACGAATGATGAAAGCTTCAAAAATCAAGCAAAGGCTTGACAGAAAGCAAAATGAAAAAGACTTGACGAAGGCCTTCAGTAAAAAGATTCATTATATCAAATTGGTACTGATTGGTTGATCAATACTAACCAATTAAATAATGAACTAAACTCAGAGAAATGTGAAACTAAGCTTGAAAATATTTGGTGCTATTATCAACATTTTGTGGTGACAAAATGCGTCACAACAAGATTGAAGTAATGAATGCACTCAATCCATCGAATTGCTCTTGCAACCTTTGTGATCCCTAACCATGCTCCTTTGGCTTGCCTAGGGCATCACTGCAAAAATAACAAACTTGCTTTCCAGGGCCCAAGCTTTTGCACACTTAATGTATAGGGAGTCATCTCACAAATCCTAAGGAACTGTACAGATACCACGGTGGGAATGTGAGTTATGACCCCATAACCCAAAATTGCCTGGTTCAGACCAGCGACAGTGCTAAAAATAAGAAATTTATAAGATGCAATGAAATAAAACTATACAACCTAGCTAATCATACATAGAATGGAGAAATTACATCTACTAACTCATGCACAAGCTACAATGCAAAGTTCAATCCATTAAATGACAAAAATGAAAGAAAAGGTCCTCACTGTGGCAAAATTGTACTAAAATTATGCTTGTCTAATATCCAAACTTACTTCAAACTTCTTCCAACCCTTCCAATAGGTCGAGGGAGACCTTATATAGCCTTTCATCACCTGTCCTAACTATTTAAAACTGTTAGCCAATGCCATTTCCAAGATGCAATCCAGTTGCACGAAAAGTTGTAATGACAAATTTTGCAATTTTTCGAAGTTCTTATTGCCACTTGACAACTTTTTGCAAATCAAGCCCAAAATTGGCCAAACCTCTATAAAACACTACCAAATGGCTAAATAGACTCCCTAGACCAGGGAACCACCATTCCAACCTTTCCTTGTCCAATGTAACCCTTTGAGTGCAAAAAGGCACTATTGACAACATTTGGAACATTGTCACACTACAAAGCAACTTAAAGAACTATGCAACTATGAAGGTTATCATGACCTAACTAGGCCTCCTAGTGATCAAGGTATATCCTAGGACTAACTAGCCCCCTTATTGCACTAGTGGCTTGGCTAAGACCACTACAAACCAAAACTTGACTAGGAACCCTAGGTTACAATGTAGCCTTACCTAGGTGCTCCTACACCAGACAATGTTCTTCGTCATGTTAGGGAGTGCTTACCTTGCCAACATAACAAATCTGAACATGTACACCCCACTGGTATATTGCAGCCCTTACTGATTTTAGAGCATAAGTGGGAGAGTATATCCATGGACTTTATCACAGGTCTTCCGAAGGTTCAAGGTCAAGACAGTATTTTTGTGGCAGTAGACAGACTGATCAAATATGCACATTACTTTGCAAGAGAAGCCGATTGGACAACTTCATAGGTAGCAACATTATTCTTTAAAGAGGTGTTTCAACTATATGGTCTACCCAAGACCATTATTAGTGACAGGGTTAGTAAGTTCCTTAGCATGTTTTGGCAGGAACTTTGTAGACTTGCAGGAACTCAACTTATACCCAACACTAGTTACCATCCACAAGCAGATGGCCAGACAGAGATAGTGAATAAGTGGATAGAGGGGTTACCTCCGAAATTACATTTCTGGGCAGCAACATGCGTGGGTCAGATGGTTGTATTTGGGTGAATATTGTTATAATTCTACTTATCACAGGACCATTGGTATGTCTCCATTCAAAGCACTTTATGGGTATGAACCCTTCTCTTTTGTGGATTCAGCTTTAGTAGATAGTCAGGTTCCACTGGCCAAAGATTGGTTATAGGAACACTAGGATATTCTATCTACTCTCAGAGAGAATATGCAACGGGCTCAAAATCAACAGAAGATTATTTTTGATTGACACCAAATAGAGAGAGTTTTTGAGGTTGTGGAGATGATGTTTCTATGGCTCCAATGTTACAGGTAGAGCTCGCTGAAAATGAGGGGGTTTGAAAAACTCAAGCCTAGATTTTATGGGCCTTACAAGGTAATAAGGAAAATTGGGGAAGTTTCATATGAGTTGGAGCTGCCAACAGACAGCCGAATTCATAATACCTTTCATGTCTCTTGTTGAAAAAAGGCCTTGGGCCAGCATGTTACCGCATCACAAAGACTACCACTGCTTGATGAAGGGGGTAAATTGGAATTAGCGCCCGCAGAAGTGTTGGACACTAGAGAAAGGCAACTAAGAAGCATAACCATTTGAGAGTATTTGATTAGATAGGGATCATGCAACATCACTGAGTTCGCCGTGCATGGTGATCCTTCCTGACAAGGGGAACAAGGGAATGCTTATATGTTTCACAATCACTGTAGTAACCTTTTGCAATCACAGTTGTATTGAGCGTGCATGATCCTGGTCATAGTGGAAGCCATACTTCAAGCGCATGATATAGGAGGACATGTACAGGCTGAAATAGCTGCAGACTTCTCCTCACTCATTTGCTACAGGAGGCAATAAGAATCATGAGTATGGCATGTGGATTCCTCAAGGAGATGCGTAGCTGTTTGCAACCGTATGACTAATGTTCAAACTCTCCGGTCGACATCATAGTCATGCCGCGGGACTGGTAAAGTTTCAATTTCAATAAGTAGTTGGCCTTTGCAGAATGCACTCATTCTCAGCTATTAGCTATAGTGTCTGCAAGTCTTTGAATGGTAGTGATTGTCCAAAATACTGTAACAGTTTTGGCACTTAGTGTATTTCTAGTTCTGTTACTGGTTATTGTTTCAAATACTCTGGCATTGATGTATGTAAACTGAATTTGAATAAGATCATTTTTTCCTACCTTGTGGTCTGCTGTGTTCATTTTAAGCTTTGTTGCAAATATCAAACTGTTACATATCAGGAGATTCTCAGAGTTATATAAATTTCAAATAGGGTTCACTAAACAAGGGACCAATCCTGATAAATACCATTCCTTGTCCATTCATTTCCTGAAAGTTCACCATCCTAACTCCAAGCCATAACCTCAAGGCTGAATTCTTCACTCATCTCTCATATGCTGTGATTATCGCCAATCATGAAACTGAAATCAGGAAGTGTTTCATCCTCCATTATATAGAGTGGACTATCATCCATCCCAAAAGGAGGATCATCAAGAAACTGATAAAATTATTCTTTGGACAGCTTGATTGAACCATTTTTCTTGCTGTTCCAACTCTGCATGTCAAAACTTTGGAAATGACTCTAATTTAAAATGTGCTTGAATCCTCTCAGGCTCATCAATCTCCTGCTTGATTTCTTTAGCTCTTTCCTCATTTTCTTGCTCCCTAAACTGTTCTGCATCTGAAAGCCGATTTTTTGCTGCAAGAATTGTGTCATTTGGGTGCTCTTCAATAAATCCTTACTTGACTCAAGCTCAAAGGTGAGCTTATCAACTTAATCTTTTCCTTTCAATTTATCAAGGATCTCTTCAACAAACTTTATGATATGATCTCTATCTAAAAGCAAGTTCAAGTATTCCGATTCAAATATTTGGAAAGCACTTTTGACTACATGCAAATCTGCAAGAGTGGATCCTCCCTTAACACTTTTCTGCCTATCCACATCTCGGGCCTTCCAAAAGAGACATTGAACTAACTTGTGTGTGTAATAAAAACATAATAAGGCTTCCACAACTTTATTGTCAGCGACTATTGAACTGTTTCCATTAAATTTCCTGGCTTTTCTTCAAGAACACAGCTCTTTAGAATTAGCTGCCTCTATGACACCCTTTTTGCGTATTTTATGTTATGAGATTAGGACAGCAGTATGCTGAAAAGGAAATTCTTAACAAGCTTGCTCTTTGTCATATTTTGGTGTCAAAACATCTGGATCTCAGATTCAGAAACCGATGCCTTTGATCTGAAAAAGTATGCTCATTCTGTTTCCATCAATGGTCGTTTCTCTAATTAATTCACTTTTAGATTCAAACAGGCTGAAGCTATCATGAACACTCCTCCATAGGTTCTGTTTAGAAGTCAAATTGATATACAGTTGGCATGTAAGACTTTCTTTCAACATCTGAACCTTCATCACTGTAACCTGACTTGAATTCTACAACATAATCAAATTCGTCATGCTCTTTTTCTGAAAATGCATCAGCATTTGCAACAATTTTATAATCTGTATTCATTCCACTTGTGTCATCAAGGAAACTAATTTTCTAAATAATTTAGTTAGATTGATCTGAATTTGCAAGCAATGTTGCTGTTTTAAATATTCCATCATGCACAATCTTATCATCCATAGTTACATGTACTTCATTGCAATCATTCAGGAGCTCTGTCAGACATACCTCTTGGGTTAAGTCTTTTTCTCCACCATTAATTTCTTCGTCATTGTCTACTGTCATACATTTTATACTGAGAATTTGTAGAGTACTTAGATAGCCTTTGAACTATGTCATGAATAGCATATCCAATAATTATTGCTGGTAACCAATTGTTGCATCCAAAAAATCAACATTTAAATTACTTAACAACAACAATATAGATCAGCGATTATGGTGTCAATGTATTCATTTATTTCTGCAGATTCAACTCATGAAATATACAACTGTAATAGTACGTTAGAATGGTATGGAAGTAATGTAGCAGTGTAGTGAAATTGCTATAACAGTAGCAAAAATGGCTTAGAATCCTTTTAGAATAGCAGATTTGATTTCCAATTGCTATGGCAACCTTCAAAGAAAGTGCTAAAATTTTGTAGGTGGATAGAAACAGTAACATATGTTTGGAAACCCCTTGCTTCACACACAATAACTGCTGATTAGACTAGCACGTTGGCTGGGATTGGTATTAAGAACAACAGTTTGATTGAGACAGTTCAATGCTTCAAAAACCCCTGAACCAGCATCAATATGACTTGAATAGTTGATCAAGTTCTCCAAATTCTAGCAAATATTGATGTGGTGATGATATCAGGTAGGGTTGCTTGCAAATACTCAATTAATTAAATCTTAAACTATCAAATCTGTGATCAACCTTCAACAAATAAATACAATTGTGATACTTGGATGGAACCATTTCTCATGGATGCAGGGTTTTTGCCCTTAGATCCAAATAGGAAACTCAAGAGGGTTTTATTTTTTATCTTCCAGATCTCCTAGACCACAAGTTTCTTGAATGCTTCAATCTTCAAAATGGAAGGAATAGTCAATGGGCCCTTGGTCTACTAGTGAAGTTGAATGGCTCACAAAGAGCCCACCAAGGATCAAGTCTTGCTGAGTGCAAGGCTCCGACATCATAAGGGATGAGGCCGGGATTGTGCCCCCGGTGATTTTGACAGCATGGATGACCCCTAGTCCTTGGATCTAAGCCAAAGAGGTTTCAGACATGAGTGGGCCCATATCGGGTTCCTAAAAAGTCTATGTGGTGGCCTTCGCAGGTTGGTAGTTCGCAGGCTTTGTGCCTCGCTGGGTTGCCTTGCAGGTCTGAACCCTCCATCAAAAAAAATAAACAAAATGGAAGGAATAATGAAATGACAAAATGGATAATTTTTCTTGAGAAAATTTCATGTCCCTCGGTTAGAGCCTAACAAACATTCTCCTCTTGAAGAAAGATTTAATAAACAAATACAAATAATAATATATGATAATAATAAAATTATAATATTCTAATATAAAGTAATAATAATAAAAATATTATATATAATTGTATCTTTGATACATAATATAAAATTTAAATATTATATATGATCATGTATTTAATATTATCATAATATGAAAATTATTTAGAATATAAATGAATAAATAATAAATAAATAGATTTGTTGCAATAAACTAAATAAGTAATATAGTATATATATTTAATATAATATAATTATTAACAAGATAATATCATTTATGAAAGGACATGACTTAAGAGAAGAAAATTATATGTATAGAATATTAACATTGAGAAAGAAACATGGAGAAATATGGAGAAAAACATATAAAACTAGTTTGTAGAAAGTCCGATTGAGAAATGTAAATAAATAAAGGTCTAGACAAGGAACATTAAAATTGGAATTAGAGCAATGCATTTTTTCAACTTGTGTGGTTATTGGAAATTATTTATTAGAAATCCTTATTGGAATTTATTAGGGGCAAATTTTGCAGACACTCGTTGACAAAAAGTTTGTTAGAGAAAAAGTTTTAGGAATATTTATAAGATTACATGAGAAGTATGAGTCTTATTGACCGTTGGGAATAATGGAACGAAAGTCTTATAATTTGTAAGGGTGGAAAAATATATATATTTTTAGGGGTCTCGATATATATGAAGGGAAATGTTATTTTTTGGCTAGGACTTTTTAAGAGAAAATATTTAGTATGAATCTCGATAGCGCTAGAGTATAAAGTGGAAAGTGTGTAAGATAATTTATTCAAAATATTATATTGACTAGATGATGCATTATATTAGATGATGATTTTCACGACATAAATTTAAAAACCAAGGTTTTGATTTCTAGTTTTTAGTGGTTATTGTCCATGGGCCTGTACATTTGAGCCGATGATTTGAATATGGCCGAGTGGGGTGAAAGATTCATTATAATTTCCTGAACAATTAAAAAATCTCCTACTCAACTATGGGAGAACATTATGAATGGATTCTCTTTGCCACTCGTGAGATAGAGGATAAGTGAAAAATTGCAATGGCAAGGCAACTCTTATTGTGAGCAGATGTCGAATTTAGAAGTTAAATAATGACTGGTGCATGAGGTTGGAGAATACATTGACAACACAACTATTGCTCCTACAATAATCTATGAAGGTCAAGCCATGTGTTTTGGTCCCGAGATAGTACTAGTTAGGTGGCACATGATTCCAAATTCATACAGTTGTCATTTGTACCATTGTGATGTAGTAGCAAGGAATGACATTTAAGATTTTTGGATTCAGGAAGCATTGATAACATTGCTGGAAAAACTAGACATGGTAGGAAGAAGGGTGTCATTCATCAACATGTATCTCAGGATGTTGCAACGACGCATTTATAATTTTTTTGACTGTCAGGGAATTGTATCCTTCCTCCAAGTTGGGTCATAGTGCCTACCAAGAATGCCTAGCATAGTGGCAAAGGGGATCCAACGATATTGTTCTCTTGCTTGGGTAGAGAAGATTCTATAACGCTTCATTGTTGACGTGGATCGTAGAGAGGCACTGTGTTAGAGTTGAAAAATCTTCCAGGATGTTCATTTAATTTTTAGTCATAGTTGTCTTCGGGAATTCAATAAATTTTATGCAAACAATGTTGTATTTTGGGGCAAAAATATCTCAGCAAATCAGTACATTTTTTATTTGACAACAATTTGACAATAGTCACTTGAGTCTCACTGAACTGTAATGGGCATAGGCACAGATTGCTACAATTGTATGTAGTGAGAGATGGTCATTTCTATTGAGGGGTTTCTTAAGCTATAGGGGTGACTGCTTAGTGGTGTGAGTGTCTCCAGATGGTCAGGAACTCTTGTCTTTAGTGTTTTTCTATAGTAAACTTACAAAAGTTTCAAAGCCAGGCGTTTAATCTGAGTATTTAGTTCTGCTACAAAAGTATTCAAAGAAATATTGTAGATTGATGCAAAGGGAAGAACCGAAAGTTTTATGAATAATATTTGGACAAACTATTTGTATCCTTGTTCCTGTCAGACATTAATGATGGGAGGTTAGTGTTGAAATAATCTCAGGTTATTGCTGATGTAAAACCACAATAAAAGTTATTAGAAAGTTAATTAGAAGAGTGAAATATGAGACAAATTTGAGTTGCTGTTGACAATGATATCATCTTTCAAAGTGTGCATCAAATTTGTTAAAAATTCAGTTAGGAAGAAATTGGTTTTAAAGAGTAATTTTATAAATGATTTGTAACTTGTTGGGTGGATATTTTGCAACCGACAATTTTGTGAAAATTCAGTTGCAAAATAGGATGACCAGCCACAATGAATGAGATAGAGTCTCTCCTACTTTAAAGGGAAGGTTCCCCCTTCCTACCATTTCTTGGATCAACTCAAAGTAAGCAAGAAGTTGAGAGATTCGTAAGGGGTGTTACCAATATTCTTTCCTTTTAACTTTCGAAAAAGAATCCACTTACCTGCAGAGCGAGTATTGGACAAGATGAAATCTCTTACTACACTTCTATCTAGTAGCTGGAAACAATGATACCACTAAACCAACATCAACTCAAAGACTAATTGAAAACGTACCGGTTTGGCTCTAAGTCCTGTTTGTCTAATTTATAAGAAAAATCGCCACCATTGGGGTACAAAGACTTCTAGAAGTAGATGATCTCTATTCTATAACTTTTTTTTGGTTTTAATCTATTCTATAAGAAAAACTTCTACCATTGGGGCACAAGACTTCTAGAAGTAGGGAAACTCTAACTACTTTTGATGAATTTGAGATGGTAACACAAGCTACAGTCAAAGTTTCTAGTCTATGTATTACCACAACTGCTCACAGTCAAAGCTTTGGCTCAGATTGCTTCTTAACTCACTATGTTCTATTATTGAACACACAATAATAACATGAATCAAAGATAGTAGGCACAAACTACAGTCGAAGCTTCTAATTTGGTCTATCACAATTGCTTCCAGTCAAAGCTTCGATTCCAATTGCTTCTTTTATTCACTTATCTTGCAAATTCGTACGACACAATCAAAGTTATGCTTGCACAAGTTTGGCAGAGCTTTCTTGCATACAAGAAAAGATGATTTTTACAATGAGAGGGCACTCTTTTATATCGGCAAAGGAGTCAAGAAAAAAGTGGAGGAAAAGTGGGAGCAACTCAACCAACTTTGACTTGGTTAAACTAGGTGAGAGAAATTGTTGGATTATATGTCATAAGGACATGCAATCGAATTATATGCGATTACACAATTTCATGCAATACATCCTCTCCAATCTACAAACATAAAAACTAAAGAAGGAAGAAGATGGAAGAGGATTGGAACAATTCTAGGGATTGTTTTGGAGGGCCTTGTACTTGGCGATGCAATCCCATATGATAATAGAATTGGGAGTTCTTGTAAATTTTACCATTGCATTCACCTTAATAATAATGATGTTGCGTCTTTTGATAGCCTCTGACTCTCTTTGATGAATTGTCTGTTGTCATTTGAAAACTTGATGTGATCAAGTTCTTTTTCGTTCGAGTTTTCTTGAATTCTCCTTTACAGATTGGCACATTCTAGAGCCTTTGACACTTTGTGAAAACCTTCTCAATGGTGTCCGGATGTAAACTCAGAATAACTTCCCATCAACACCTTTAACTCTTTTTTTTTGAAGCAAAGTGCTTGGCGCATTCCCACACAAACTTAGGTTCTTGGACAATCATTGGGAAAATGGAGACCAAATGAATTATTGCTTCTTTGATTCGAAGCACACCTTCTTTACTAGATGTCTTCATTCTTTATAGAAATTCTGGCATATCTTGACTTGTTGCAACATGAAAGTTTCGATAGTATTGAATCCATCATTGGAAGCTATGGATTTTGACTCCATGAGAATATTGGCAAAATGGATCTCTGAGGAACAGTATATTCGGAGTATTAATTAGATACTCATGAAACATATGCAATGAATTGGATGTGATATGGAAAGTACATGCGGAGGCCTAAAATGGGACTTAGGAAGATGGATGACATGTAAATGCGTATGGAAAAAAGATGAGTTCTTATAAAGATGCCTTGAGGAATGAAGGCTAGGCGCATGGCAATGCATGCAAATGATAAATTATGACTTTAAAAGTGTGACCTTTAGTGAAAGACGGGTTCTTTGGATGTCATTACACGTAAATTGAATTACATGTAAACAAACATACATTTAGGTTTGGAAGATGGAAATGTGTGTAAATGGGAACGAAGGATGAGATTGCATGTTAATGCGGATGGAGGGTGAGATTACATGTAATTGCATGTGGAGTAAAGGAAAAGTATTTATGACATATATATGAACAAGTGTGCAACATCAAGCTAAAATATGCATCAAAATAGAAAGATAAGCATGAATTAGTAAATAAGATTGAAAATGTCCACTTACTTGGAGATCAAAGAGCCAAAATAGCAAGTTTTATAGATTTGAAGACCAATTCTCCCGCAAATCCATATTTACAAACAATTATTTGACTTCCTCCACACTTGCAAATAATGAATGATTAATGAGCATTCAATGGTCGAATTTGACATGAGAATGCCAAAAACATGGTCTGCAAAGGCAATAGCATGCATTAAAACTCAAAAATGGCCTCTATTGATCCAAATGTATGGGCTGGAATTGCCAATTTTTTTAGTGTTTTTAATAAAAATGTGTGCTTTTCATGCAAAAATCTGGGTCGTTTTTTGAAAAAAATGGTCAAAAAATGCATGTATTTGAGTCATTTTTGATTTGGGAATGCGAGAACGTCTTCTCTAAATGCACATACATGGACCCAAATACAAAAATTTGACTCCAAAATGCAAAAAAGTGGATGAAAACCCAAATTTGTGGGCATTTTTAGCAAAAACATGATTCATAGAAGGCATAAAATGAAGCATTTTTGACATCTACAGGAAAAAACGTGTTCTTCAATAGCAAATATGTGGATCAAAACCTCAAAATGACTTCTATTTGAGCCAAAATGTGATCAAAATTTCCCCAAATCTGGGCGTTTTTCACCAAAACGTGGTCAAAAATACAAAAATCTGAGTCATTTTTGTCTTGGATATGCAAAATCATGACACAAAAAATGCATGTGTATGCATTAAAATTTAAAACTAAAAAACGACTCCCTGTGATGGATTTCAAGCCATTATATGGGCAAATCTAAGCATTTTTGATATAAAACGTGTTCCTTGAATCATCAAATTTGGGTTCACTTTTTTCAAATACATGCAATAGATGAAAAACACTCTCTAGGAGAGATTACTTGATTTAAAATACATCTATTTGATCTTTTCATGCAAAACACACTCTAGGAGTGCCATTGCATATTTTAAAATATGCATTTGATCAAAAACGCACTCTTGGAGTGCGATTACACATTTTAAAAATATGTCATATGACTTACCCATGTAAAACACACTCTTAGAGTGTCATTACACATTTTAAAAAATGTCATATGCCCTCAAGGTGCAAAACACACTCTTTGAAGAGTATTGCATTTTTTAATAATATGAATTTGATAAGCAATTTAGTGCAAAACGCACTCTAGAAAGGTGATTGCACATTTTAAGAACTTGAATATGCATTGCTCGCTCTAGAAGGCTCATTATATATTTTAAGTTAAAGGCATTTGCATGTCTTTAGTTCAAAATGCATCCTCTAGGAGCCTTTGCATATTTTACATACAAATGGGTTTTAAGACATGTTTGCACAACTTAAGTGATCAATTAAGCACGTCTTTAATTAATTTTTGAAGAAATATCATTTAATTGGGTCATAAACAATATTTGCACATTATATATTAAATATATAATAATATATAATGTGCAAATGTCATTCAAACAGTAATATTTACTAAGATGTTTTGAATTAAAACTTAAAAACTAAATCAAACTATATAGTTAATATAGTCACTTAAGTGAAAAATTTAAAAAGCAACTCAACGTGAAAATATAACATAAAGTGCACTATAGTTATTTTAAGTGAAAAATTTAAATGATAAAGTAACTAAAAAGCATAACATGAAGATTTTAAGTTATATTTTTCAAAAAGTGAATGTCAACATTAAAATATAACATTGATTTTTAAAATCACGCTGTTGCACCTAGAAAGTCCACTTTTTGGGCACTAAAATGATCATATCTTTTGATTGCCAACTCCGATTAAGCCCTAAAATAGATCAAATCAAAATGAAAACTGAAAGCACTGATTTGAGCAAAACCAAAAGACCAAAAGCTAACAAACACACACTCAAAAACGAGAAAAAGGACATTGTAGGCTTCAAAAATCAAGAATAGGCTCAACAAAAGGAAAAACTAAAAGATTCATTATATCAATTGGGGTTGATTGGTTGATCAATGTTATCCAATTAAATAACAAACTAACTCAGAGAAATGCGAAACTAAGTTGAAAAAGTTTCATACTATTACCTGCATTTTGTGGTTACAAAATGCAAGACAACACAACTATATCGAATAGCAAGGGAATATATAAGAAATAGATAAACAAGAATATAAGATAGAAAATAATCTGAATACATTTAGCCAAAGTGACCCATATAGCCAAAATGCCATATTTTGATTGCATAAAATACCTGGGAAGGGTATAAACAAATAAGGATTGTTCTGCAATCCACGTTTGATATAGTTAGGCATAAAATACATAACCAACAAAGAGGGAAGGATATTCTATTGCTAGAATAAGACTTCATGCATTACTGAGGTAAGTAGATTATCTATCATAATAATTAGAATCAATTTACTTAAATTATATCCATGCTGAGTCCTATTATAAGTCTAAGCTAGAAGGAATAATTAGGGATACAATATGGGAAAGGCCTATATAAATCCAACCAATAGGTTGTCTCGAGATAGGTGAGGGTCAATTTTCCCAAGAGCCTTGAGGGCATATCCAAGAATGCTAAAGGGCTTGGATCCACAAAAACCTTGAGGGAGACTATTGAGTTTGGTCTCAAAGTGACCTATTGTATCTTAGCATTCCCTCTAAGCCAAAGTTATAATTGGAATAGCATGAATTTTCCTAGCTTGCCATAACTTACTCTTGATTTAATTGTGTTATTAAATAGACCTTTTCAATATAGTTTATTACTAACTTACCTGTAAGGGTTGCCTTTGGAGAGAGAACAAAGATGTATTTAGGGAGAGGCTAGTGTAAATCCAGCCAATTGGTTATTCCAAGAAAGGATAGGATCAACGTCCTTGAGCGCCTTGTAGACACATCCAAGAAAGGCTTAAGGGCTTGGATCTATAAAGCCTTGAGGGAAACCATTGAGTTTGGTGCCTAAGCAATCTGTCTACATCTTGAGTGTTTTTCTCAACTAAGAACAATAATAAGAGCAAAACCAAACAAGCATCCTGCTAAATAGGCCACCTTGTATGGATGTGTAAACACCACCATCAGGGCCAAGGGGGCCAAAGTTCCGCTCTTGAACTTAGTATGGGATTGGCTTGGAGTAAATTATCACAACTCACATTTTCTTGATATTATATATACACGTATGTACTAATGATCACTTGTTGTTGTAGGACTCTATTGAAGAAGTAAATTTTTCTTTTCTTAGCCCTAGTTTACTGCAAATTGTAAGACATTAATTAAGAATGCATGCATTATATGTTTCCATCGTGTCTACTTTGTGTCTTCATGCATTCATGTGTCTACTTTGTGTCTGTTTCATGTCTTCATGCACTTGTGTTTGCTTTGTGTATACTTCATGTTTTCATGCATTGAGATGTATTCTCCATAAATACCTTGTGTCTTCTTCCATCCAATTATATGCTTCATATATGGGCGCCATGGGGAAAGTAATGTATAAATGCTCTTTGCTTTAGAATAAGCAAAATTTGGGAGGGGAGGACTGTCATGTCCCCCCCTTAGAACCTAATTATAAAATTCTCCTCATGAAGAAAGATGTCATAAACAAATACAAATAATAATAGTAATATATGTGAATAATAAAATTATAATATTTTAATATAAAGCAATAATAATACAAATATTATATATAATTGTATATTTGATACAATTATAATATATATATTATATATGATCATGTATTTAATATTATCATAATATGAAAATTATTTAGAATATAAATAAATAAATAGATTTGTTACAATTAAATAAATAAGTAATATAATATAATTATTAACAAGATAATATCATTTATGAAAGACATGACTTTAGAGAATTATATATATATATATATATATATAGAACATTAACATTGAGAAAGGAACATGGAGAAATATGGAGAAAAATATATAAAACTAGTTTGCAGAAAGTCCAATATGTAAATAAATAAAGTAAAGCCTCGACAGGGAACATTATAGAAAATGAGTTTCTTTTATAGTTGTTTTTTGGGTCCATTTAGATTTACTTTTCCCTTCAGGCCTATAAAAAGCATTTTATAAACTATCACATTAAGTGTTTAATGATCATTTTTTTAATTAAAAATTGAATCATGTCTCAATCTTTTTTTTTTTTTGAAAAATTATATAGACCCAAAAATATTAATTAAGTTGCTCTTTGCAAATAAATTGATTGGACCCAAAAAAAAATATTATTATTGTTTCGCTTATTTTATCCTCTAGCCCATGGAAATGAAAACTAGGCTATGGGTCCTCGATTAATTCTTTTAGTTCCAGAAAGGAGACATGCCATGAATGGTATAAGTAAATGTTATTTGGCACTTAATTTCTTTTGGTAATTCTCATGTTTGCATATTGCTGAAGCTGCTATTCATGTAGTATCCTATATCATTGTAAAATCTACAATTAGTTATGCAATTTAATTTAGCATGCTTATTCCACTTCAGAATTATTGTTGAATTGTTTTTGCCTTCTATTATAATTTATTGTCCTTTTAAAGGTATTAATCATTTAAAGCTTTGTATTGTAGTTGTTGATAGGTTGATAGTTGTGGCTTTGAATGTAATTTCCATATTTAACTTATAACATCCCATGTATGTGTTTTAGTCAAATTAATCTTTATTTTGCTCTTGCCTTGTGCAGTTTATGTTTCTAGACATATAGCACAAGTGTCTAATTTTTAGGGTTTATTTTCAGTCAAAATGCATAAACCTGTCTTGTGTTGAAAGAACATTTCAGCTTTTTACACTAGGCAAACCTAAAATGTTACACTTTTTAAATTTATTTAACCCAAAATTAAGATCTCTAGAAAAAATGTTGTTACTATCAGAAGTAAAAGTTGTTCATAGCAGGTGAATTTTAAGTTTACAGGGAGCTTCCCTTTCTAATTTGAAGGAAATTCTAGTACACATCTATTCTGTTATGTGTTGCACTAGGGTGCAAATTAAAACACAAGTATTATGAGATTTTATTTGTTCAGTGTAATAAGAATAACCATCGTAAAAATTTAAGCTATTGTTCAGTCCTACTATTGAAAAGTGAGAATTATAAAACAAATTTTTGTTCACCTCCCAAGGAAACATTTGTTGAGATTATCCATAAATAGTACAATTGTCATATACCTTAAGCATTTTTTATCTAGTATAATAAATGTTGTATAGTGATCTTGCTATCTAATTGGTGAGCGCCTTCTATGGACTTCTAAGAGTGGAACTTTAAGGAAGATGGTTTCTTCAATCTGTTATCATTGTACACTTAAGTTCCTATTTTGAAGCTGAAATTTGGTTTAAATTGCATTTAGTTAGAACTTAGAAGTGACATGATGATGGAACCCATAAATTATCCTTAATCCACTTGCAGGATCGTGTCCCTGCTCTTTCACCTAAGAAGGCAAGAGGCCTGATAGAGGAACAGTTGGGAGCACCGGTTGATATGATTTTCAGAGAATTTGAGGATCGACCGATTGCAGCTGCTAGCCTTGGACAGGTATCTTCTGAATGCCAATTTTGTTTAGAATATTTAAAACATGCAAGAAACCATACAATGATCTTCAAGCATGACTGGCAAGTGCTCAAGTCACCCTAGTTATGAAGCCTCAGTGAGGTCTGAACAAAATGTTGAGGATAGTATGTATGTTCATATAGCTGGTAGGAATAGATCTTCCAAAATTCTTTCCCTATCTCTTCTCTGAATATTTGAGATGTTGTGAATCACGATTAATATATGACGATACTAGGTATTCTTGCATATTCGTCGACTTCAATATTTCAGATTGAATTTTGATTACCATGTGATAATGCCAAATATACTTACAAGTTACATGTATGTTGGAGAATCCAGATTCCTCTTTTAGTTTATTTCCTCTATATTGTTTGAAACTTAATCATGATTACCACAAAAAATAACATCAGAATTTTTAATTATGCATCATGAAACAGATTTCTCAAGACAGATTATCTTAGTAATATTTTGGAAACTAGTATTGAAAAACAACAAGAGTACAAGCTGCTTGTGAATGAAAAAATATTGATATTAATCTGGTTTTGTTTACATTTAAAATTCTAGTCCACTGAATGGTACTTGATTACAGGTTCACAGAGCTGTGCTACAGAATGGAGAACAGGTTGCTGTGAAAGTCCAAAGGCCTGGTTTAAAGAGACTCTTTGACATTGATTTTGGTGAGATGAAATTCATCTTTCTGGTTGAGATGTTCATTTGGACCTGCAATGCGAAAAACTATTATTAACATTTTCATCTCTTGGCCAGCTTATTCTGGAATAAAAACATTTTGTGGGCTGTAAACTCATGATAGCTGAATTAGCATATAGGCAAGACATTCTTTTAAAAAGTGATTGGATTTACTTTTTCTGTTTCATGTCAACGTTAACATGTGCAACTGCTCCTGTATACTTTGTTCTCTACTTTTGTTCAACATAATTACTTATGTTGATTATTCATTATATTACACACTTGATATAGAATTTGGTAATTATTTTTGCAGAATAACCAGTGATTGTTATTGGAAGGTTCATTATGAAACCCTTAGCTTCTAATAATGTAACAGCTTTAACGGCTTATTAATATAGTCGTATTTCTTTCAGTAGAGAATATGTGATAAACAATAGGAGCAGTTTAGCAATCATTGGCACTAGAAACTTCTTACGGTGTACATGATTAACAAATTTATCATGATCACTATGAATTGAACAGTCATATGGCTATAGTTGCTGGGAAACTCCATTAAAGGAACATGGGCCACATACCTTTCCCCACATACCTTTCCCCATACTGACAATTTCTAGCAAAATATTTATATGCAATTTATCTTGGAATTATGAAGAGCCCATCGTGAAGCTGCATATTCTTCAAAGGGTCAACCAAGAAATATGCCTTGCACAAGAAAATGTTTGATAATTCAAGTGATATGATACAATTTACAAATGAGCCTTGATTATATAGCCAAGGTGATAAGGTAGCTATAGCTACCCTTGCTACAAACATTAACTACTTGATGCAATATAATCTAAGATTTAGGTTCTCTTTTTTTTGCATCGTATCCTGATTGAGTTTGATTCTAGTTCGAGTTTTTTGTAGGTTCCATGCAGGCCATTCCCTAACCGCGAGGGAAGAATCCATTGGAACCCAAGGCTATGGCCATCCAAAATTGGGCTCCATATGCTATTTTTTAAAGCATAAAAAGTATGCAAAACCCTAATTTCAACCTCTAAAACATGTATTTGGTCATTTGATGTTTAGATGGACAAGAGGCAGCTTGTCCAAATGACACAGACATAGGGAGTGACATGGCTTGTGGTTCAAAGGAAGTTGAACAAAACACTGACCTTGATTCCTTTGATCACGATGTAGATGGACCTGAATTTTAAGTATGAAATATGGCTTGTAATTTGAATTTTTATTGTTTAATGACATTTGGAGACTTTTGCAAATTATGAATATGATATATGAGGCATTTTACTTAAAATTTTGTTTGGTTATTATTGATTTACAAGTATTAAGATTTCAACTTAGTATTATTATATTTTTGAAGTTTTGAACTAGTGATGAATGAGCATTGAACATTTTACACCTATGAATCAATGATGTATGTTCAAATTTATAATTTTATAAATATATGTGTGTATGTGTGTATATATCAGTGTAACAAGAGTTAGACTCACCTCAGACTCAGAAAGGTGGATTTTGACTTGGGCCCAGATTTGGATTTGGCGTCTAGACTCTACAAATTGAAAAACCCAAGAAATTTAAAGATTTAAAGGCACAATAATTGAGATAAATAGGAGCTACTTTGCACACATATACAAGTTAACATTGATCACATAAGTATAAATGCAAGTTTTTGGAGGAAATAAGTTAAACTGAATAACACATTAGAAGTATAAACAGTGTCACTGTCAAATGTCTACAATATTCATGGAATCAAAAGTTCAAAAACAATCAAAATAAATAGAGCTTGGAAGACTAAGGATTACAGTAGCCAATTTTGATGACCAATTGACCCTTAATGTTATTTCTGCATGTTTATAAGTGTGACAAATGCTTAGTGGTTTGAAAATAATTTTTATAACCTCAGAAGATAGCACTGTTGTGTGTGTAGTTGAGTTGCCTGACAAAACCCACCTAGTCTGGAATTATATCAGTCAAGCACTATAGCTTTCATTAGGTTCAAATAGGTTTAGTTTCTTCTAAACCTTTATCCTGTTTCTACTTTATTTTCAGGAAGAATTAAGTTAGAGTAGGAAGAATCTTGGAGAGAGAGAACTATATTTGCCGCTAGAAAACAATCGTGTAATTCCTCCTTGTGAAATCTATTAAATCACATAAAAATTACCGAGTTAAGCACAATCAAGATTTGATGATTGGAATGTTGGGGATTTTCACATGTATTGTTGAGTTGCCCGACAAAACCCACCTAGTTTGGAATTATAGCAGTCAAACATTATAGCTTTCATTAGATTTAAATAGGTTTAGTTTCTTCTAAACCTTTATCCGGTTTCTACTTTATTTTTAGGAAGAGTTAAGTTAGAGTAGGAATAATCTCGGAGAGAGAAAGAGCTATATTTGCTGCTAGAGAACAATTGCATAATTCCCACTTGTGAAATCCCTTAAATCATATAAAAATTACTGAGTTAAGCACAATCAAGATTTGATGATTAGGATGTTGGGGGTCATTCACTTCATCAGTCCTAATAGCATTTGAGAATCCTTGTTCAAGAGAGAATATGATACACCCTTGGTTGTCTCTTATTCTATGTTGGTGGGTTCCAAAACCTTCATTAACAAATAGGAACCTTCATTTAGTTCCCAATTACCTCAATTACTTTGACAAAGCAATGAAATTATGATTGAATTGGTACTGTCAAGAGTTGAGGGACCAGTACGCGTTGTTGGGGGTAACGAAAGGAATAGGAATTGTCAGCAATTTTAGGGGCTTTAGGAATTAGGAAAAACTCTAACAAATATCATTTGACCTTAAAATTTACTACAAAGTTCAAATTTTCAAATTTGTCAACTGATTTAAAAAGTGCTCGACTTCACTTAAAATATTTGTAAAATTTCCCCGACAAATCTATAAGCACAATGAAGGTGAGAGATTCATAAAATTTTACTATAATAGTATTTTCTCTCAAAACATTGCTAAATTGTGTCTTGTAGCATTACATAACTCCTTGCGAAACTATTTAGCTCTAACTACAATAAAGGTTATGATTTAATTGTATCCACAAACTACTTGGTAAATTATTGAACTTTTAGTATCTCATAAATTAAAAGGCATTTTGATTTGAAAACTTAACACATTAGGCAAAATTCTATTTGGAACATCCTAGCAAGAGGATCTTGCATCACCTCTCACCTATTTTAAGATTTATTGTTTATGTGAATTTCAGAAAACTCCTAACAACTTTTATCATTTTGAATGAAATTATGGATGATTCTTCTTTAAATTGAATGGAACGAGATTTAGCACTTGAGGATTGTTGGAGTATTTGTGACAAGGAGTTAGTTGACATGATAATTTTGGCACAAATTTTTAAAGATTTGATGAGTTAAAAATGCAACTTCCTTGTTTAGCTTATAACATAAGTTGTATTTGTTTGTTCAATTTAATTCTTGTGTACACACATTGTTGAGTCTTGACTTTTAGTCAGTGTTTTGAGACTCTATGAGTCCAAGCAGGACTCTTTGAGTCCAAGGTAGAGGAGGCCATTCCGAGGCAAAATGACCTCTGGATTTTGACTCGGTCGAGTCTTGGCAGAGTCCACGTAGACTCGCTGAGTCCAGGGACTTGGCCGAGTCTCGAGCCCAGGACTCTCCAATTTTTTAAAAAAAAATTTAAAAAGATAGATATTTTTGGAAGGTGTTTTTTTCTCAGTGTATATTAATTTTGAAAATGATATTGTGGTATGTCACGAATTTATTAAGGATTGAATCTTAAATCTTAAATCTTCAACTTTATATTATGTTATTCAGTTTTTTTCTTTCAGAAATTGACTGTTATACTTATGTGATCTATGCAAAATTGTGTATGAGTGTTAAGTAGCTTTAGTTTATCTCAATTATTGTGTATTTGATGTTAATTGACTAAATGATGCATGAAAAAATTGTTAAATCCTTAAAAATCTTTGAATTTCATGGGTTTTTTGATTTTTCGAGTCCTTGCCAAGTCTTGGCCGAGTTTGGTCGCCGAGTTTGATCTAAGTCAGATTTTGAATTTTCAAGTCAGAGGTGAGTCCGAGTCCCGTAACTATGCTTTTAGTTGAAGAGTGCAAGCATGTAGTTTTATGATTTATTTACAGTCAAAAGGTATAAAAGCTATATGCCTTGAGTTGACTAGCATCAAGCCTTCTGTTCTAGGTGAATAAAAAACACAACTTTTAATTTTACCATGAGTGTGAACCACCCAAGAGAATTGTGCTATAGTTGTCCAAATTAGGTTTCTTTTAGTTGTTTATAGGGAGCTTAATTTGAAGAATGGCTTTCCCAAATATTTGTTTCTTGTTTATGTCTCACTAAAAGGTGTCAATTAAATTGATAACACATGTACTTGTTATTTTTGGTTGAATAGTGTGTAGATGTGAACTTTTAAATGCACAAACTTCTAGTGTCATCCAAAACATTGATGCTAAAAATACATACACAATCAAAGCTTGTAAAGTGCCTTGACAATTTTTGAAGTTTTATCCCTGTTTTTCTGCCTTAGGAATTTTGTCAAACACTTCCCTTGCAGCCTCAGTTTGCTGATGTTTGTTGTTTTGCTATGATTTTTGAATGCCAATGATATTGATGAATACAAATGATTGCAAAATAACTAATTGGAAATCAGAGTGATATACAACTTCTTTTTATTATTTTCCAAATGCAAGTACATGAAATTTTGATGTAAAATGCACACCTACAGCCAAGAGGTATTTTCACAAACACTTGGCATGCATCCTATGAATGACTATACAATGAGATGTTTTTACAAACATTTGGTATACAAACTGAACAGCTGAATTAAGTTGATTTCCCTTCAATACTTCAATGTTTACAATGATTGAATACTTTGGTAACAAAAAGACATATATTACTTGTCAAATGTATCCACCTACAATTGCCAAATGTAAATACCAAAAGAACCTAGAATAAGTAGCTGAGATGACATGCTTTTTGGCTTTTCTTTTTTCGGATTTGCTTTTTCGGATCTGCTTTTTGGGACTACTTTTTCGGCTCTGCTTTTTCACTTTGCTTTTTCGGACTGCTTTTTTGGCTTTTCTTTTTTGCTTTGCTTTTTCAGATCCGCTGCGAAAACTGAAACCTTTCTCCTTGCCAATTGATGTCAAAAATTAGATGCACGGGCTGAACAAAAATCATTGAATATTATCTCTCAATTAATCACAAATGAATTGGCTGAATACCAATTCCTCCACTCCCAACTAGGGTTGATATCTCACAACCGAAATTGGCACCTTAGAGTCTTCAAACCCTCAGGCAAGTATGCAAGCACTAAGGCTCTCAACACAATAGATGAATATGCAACTCAAGATGTGTAAAATGACCTCCCAAAGGCTCCTTATAAAGATTTCACAAGAAACTCCAAGAGGCTTGTAGAGGAATCCAACACTTTATTCTTTTAAGTGACTTTTTGATATTTTATTATGTTAGTCACTTTAATATTAAATCAATTAAATATAAAGTTACTTTTTAATATTTCATTGTTTAGTAACCTTATAAGTAATTAACTTAATATATCTTTTCCCCCTTATTTCTTCCTTTTTAGCCTTCGGGGAAAATAAAGGCTAAAATAATATAAGTAGCTGGTGCCTGTCAAAAAGGGGACATTACAAAGCCAGAACTTTGTAATCATATTTTAACATATCCTACATACTCTTATTTTTTGATGATGGATCACAAGTATGATCCGCACCATTGATGGTAAAAATACATACACAAACAAAGCCATAAGTTCATGGATTAACAATTCAAATGGATTGTGGAAATCTAATAAATAATTAAATTTGACATGTAAACTTGCTTGTATGCAGAAGGCTTCTTTTATTATGTGAGCATTTGGTTGAAACATATGGGGGTACCTGAAAGTATTTTGTTTGCAAGATTTCTTTTTGGCAATTGTCTTCTCAACATGATTGATGGTAATGATAGAAAAAAAACACATGCAAGTGAAATGCTCTACAATTTGTTAAAAGGAATTTATCCATTTTTATTCGTACTTTTGCAGAACGGCCTATTTTTTTTCGACACTTTCAGATATGATTCATGTCGTTATTTTACATAATTTTCTTTACAAGGTTACCTCGTTGATTAATAGGAAAGAAGTTCATTCTGCTCAGCAAGAGATACCAAAATTGTGATGGGAAGAATGGTATTTGCCTGAGTAATCCATAAATTTTATTAACTTGATTGCATTGGGTTTGATACAGCCAACTTAAAGTCCATTGCAGAATTCTTTCAAAACAGTGAGATTCTTGGTGGTCCAACAACGAGGGACTGGATTGGAGTTTATGAAGAATGTCGTACGTAAGTGATATTGAATTGCCTCAAATCAAACTCTTCTGTTTTAACTGTCTTAACAAAATATTCTGGTTACCTGATCTTTTATTGTCACAATGAATAGGGATACCTCAAATATATATTCTTGTGGGATAGTAGAATATTTCAATTTTGTTTTAGTTTGCGGGCTATTTTTTGCATATATGTCTATGCATAGATACTGTTCTTCAATGAGTTGTTTTCTTATAGCCATAATCATGAGAAAATTGCAAAAAAGAATTGAAAAAGAATTGTTTGCATACAATTATTATCATGAAATATTGCAAAAATGAAATAAAAATGCATATTAACTGTAGGGACTAATAATGTTTCTACGATTAATTTTATTTTAGGAAAGTTGTATTGTATGTAACAGGAGGTGTAGAAATTATTGTACAAACCATAGAATTACAAGAGAAATCTCACAGTATAAAAGCTAACATTTGAGTGTGCATCGAAAAGTTTAATGTCTCCAATTGGTAAACCTTAGGACATATAAAATTTTCAAATATTGATACAAACTGATATGATGCAAAAACCAAATGTAGATGCCGAACCCCACTGAAATAAATGCTGATCAATAGTAGAATAATGAATATATCCAGCCAAACAAAAATGTTGTTAGCAACAAGAGGGTTAATATGAATCCCTAAGTCTAACATCAATATTGATTGAACGTGCTTCTATAGGTATATCTCCAACATGAACAGAAAAGTAAACATTAAATCTATCGCTTATTAGATGATGAGCACAGCTATGAATAATGATCGGTCATTAAAAGCACCAAGGTATGAAAACCCAATTACCAATGTATGCTGCAACCCTAAGATTGTGCTGAGTATTATTCCTTGAAGTTCACAATGGCTAGACAATGCCAAAATGTGTGTCTATTGAAACTGTTACTATTAAAAACAACCTGAAATATACTTATTTGTGTTGCTAGACTGCTGCAATGGAACTGCAGCTTTGAGGGAAAGGTTAAGCTTATTTTTTTGACACATATAACCGCTATGAAAGGCTGGAGTTGGACTACAAAATGGCAGTGATGATGTCAACTTTTATATAAATGTAACAGTGGTAATACTCAAATTGTACTTGCAAATGCAGATCTTTACAGAATAAGAGATAACCTATATGGAAAACCAAGTATGATAATTATTATACTGTGTGGCATCTAGTCCCATATATGGACACAACACTCTAATCTGAAATAGCAGAAGCATAACCATGAAAATATTTCAAACAAATTGAAGTACACCAACTTAGGAATAACATTTAATGTCCCTATTTTTTGTTACACCAACATTCTAGTTATCTTCAGCTTCCTTGGTGTGCACCAAACAGGTCAGAGGGGATGTTTGATGTCGGCAACGAGCTTATTGATGTTGAGGAATCCTTGACACTTTCTTAGTGACTTTTGGCTTTTAGTGCATTCTCCAAGATTCATGGAAAAAGAGTTTATTTACAATAAGTCGACCACCCAATCAACCCCAATTTGCATTATTCATCATCGGTATCATTCCAATGTGGTTAGGTGTTGATTACAATCCTTTTTGGCAGTTTCTGTAACTCATCGGTGTTGTTGGCTTTAATTTAACTTCTTGCTATGGTTGCTTAATTTAAAAAAAAAATTTAATAAGCACCTAATTGTAATAGCTTGTTGGAAAGGAGGTAATAGTTTTTAAATCATGGATGCATAAAAATGAAACTTTGAATATCAAATATTATTATTTTGCAAATAGGGTCTTTTGTAGCAAAAAGGAGCATTTTATTCAAAGTGAATTAAAAAATGTCTTTTAAAAAGTTTGGTAAGAAAAGTTCAATAAGAGGTTTAGAGAGCTCAATTGTATTAAGAAAACCATTTTGTTCTCTCTTGTGAAACCGTTATGGTACTATGGGTTTGAACTCTGTTCATCTTGACCTTTCCAAGGATGAAAACCCTCCCAAAGATGATTAATCATGGCAGTGAAAGATCAACCTAGTTAATTTAGCATGTCCCAGACTTACAAGTTGCACATAAAGGAGATTTTTAATTTCTGTTAAAGGTTAGGTCAATTTGTGAAGGTTTGCCAATCAAGACAAATTGACAAAGTTTGAGATTTACAAGAAGATAAAGTTTTGTGGTTTGGACAAGAAGTTTCCTGTGTCATTGGGTTATATCTTCTCTTGGGTGTGAGAATTATTACCCATCAGATGCAACACTTGGTCTTCTTGGCATGTATGATATCAGGTGATTTTACATTTATCACCATTGGGCATGGGCAACATTGCAGATTGGTGGCATGAGAAATAAGACATGTTGAGGGTGTAGTAGGCAGAAATACCTTTTCAGGAGAAGTGTTGGCAATAGTGTGGGTCAATCATCGAACTTGTTGTATATGTTAGATGGCTTTTTTTTCCTCCAGTCCGGTGCAAGAGTTAAAATAGTTATCGTTGGTGAGGTGCCTAAGTTTGAAAGTGAACCAACAAATTGATGGATCAATTCAGGGTTGTAAGTTGGGTGTTGAAGCTTAGAATGGTGTGAGGGTTTAATCAAGCAACTTTAAGTCATTACATGACCTTGGTGTGGAGAAATTTTTGATCTATATCTATGGATGCAACAAACCTCACCATCCATTTAAGTATACATGGCTGATGATAATGATTCTACATTTTTGTGTAAGAATAGAATGGTCTGTAGTATCATGTTCCCTCTTTAACTCCATCTAGCAGACACTTGTGAGTCAGCTTATGATGGGGTCTTGTAGGCTGACAGGGTTGGATAGAGACCCAATATGGTTATACACTGTTGGGAATTTGGTGTTCTGGCAGTTGTTTAGTTTGGAGACATTCCTTGTTTTTAGGAGGCAGTTCCTAAAATTGTGGGGTTATTCTACTTTTTAGGAGGGATGGTCATGCCCAGGGTTGGATCTCTATGAGATGATTCCTTGAATTTAGTTTCAGAGGAATAGGGTTTGTTTCCTAAGTTTTAGGAGCATCCCTAGATTTTAGGGATGAGATTTCCAGTGGATCCTTGATTTCCGACTTCAGTCACAGATAGGTGACAGGATGATTTCATGGTTTGTGGTGTGATTGGGGCATTTTGTAGCTACTTGGGTTATATTTTTAATATTTCCTAAGTTAGTGTTTAATAATTAAATAAGGCTTAATAATTAAATAAGGCTAAGTTATAGCCATTTTGGAGTAATAAGAGGTTTTTGGCCTCATCTAGATGCATATCCCTTGGTGTGACAGTTTGTTGGAAAGGTTTTGAACTTTTCTAAATATTTCTCTTTTGACTCTGATCATTTCGGTGAATGGATTTCTTTCTATTGGGAAAAGGTCATTTTCTGGATACTTGACCACTTAAAAAATGAGAAATATATTATTTTATAACCCAACGCCACATGGAGACACTTTTAGGGTTCAAGCTAAGTATGGCGGGTTATAAGGAGGTAAAGACAAAGTTTTAAGGCATTATTGACATATTACTTCTTGGATTTGTGATTTGGGCTCTGATTGAGCTTTTAGCACTTGGGACGCCAACCCCACTTGCTTTGCCTATTTGGGATGTAGCTCCCAAAACAATGGTTTTGATTCGTTGCAGTCAGAAGCATCTTGGAGATTGTGCATTTTTTCTTATGGGGAACATAGTATTGAGTCAGAGTTTTCGCTGGGATTTGGGCATTCTATCCACATGTGGGCACTTTGCAGTTGTACGGCAGCACTTGGTAGCCATATTCTTTCCCACGTGTAGCTTTTGAGAGTTGGAACTTGGCCGTAGCTTCCTTCTGGGCTCATATTTCTCCTTCACGCCTTCAGGTTGAGTTCATCCTTGGTTGTAATCATCTGGATATTATTGTAAATCTTCATCTAGTTACAAATTAGGCTTTATTTTTAAAAATCTGCTTGAAGCGAAATTGCTTTAGTTGTATTTGGAATACATTTTCAGAACTGGTTCATGTTATTGTACTTCTGTTATTACTTAATGCAAAATCATCAAAAATATAAAACATTCAAACCCTTCTGCAACTTCTTTTTAGCTTTGTAAGAAAATTTTAATAAATAGAGAAAACAAATTTAAAAATAATAAAATTACAGCAGATTAGTAGAAGAGATCCATCAAGAATCTTTCATGTACTTATATAATGATAACAAATTTGTCACAATAGATTGTTATTTAAATATTGCTGTTATTATTCTTTCTGGAAGTGCATATTGTTGAATGCTTAATTCTAAATATAATATTCAAATATGATCATTATCCTAGATTTGACAAATTCAACAATTAGTGACCACCCCATTTGTGTATTTTTATGTTGGTAATCATGGACAGTTGTTATATGAGTTTAGTTATAGTATGGACAGCAATTTTCTCATGGATTCATAGGTGCATCCTCTTTATTTTAACACATTCATAGGTGAATAGCCTTGTGAATTCTGCTTGATTTGAGTTAACTTAGGTCCAATTCGGAGTTGTCTAACTCAAGTTATAAGGGAAAATTGATGTTTTTCAGGTCAATTGCATATTTTTATTGAAAACCTCATAAAAGTGGGCTTTTATTGGCAATTGCACGATATAAAATTATATTTAATATTTGAAATGGATTTTGTGGTCCATTTAAAAATTTCAACTCATTTTGAGTTGATTTGACCATAGTTTTTTATGTTTTATAAAAATAGTCTATTTCAAGAGTATTTTTCATGTTACTTTATTAAAAACTATAGTTTGATATTAAATATAAATACATGAGACTTATTTTTATTACATATTGCATACATCCACATGCAAAATACTTCATAAAAATCCACTCCTAGTAAATTATAAGTCCTAGTATTAAATTAAATGGACTTTTAATATGCAATAACATGTTTTAATGTGTTAAGTGGGTTTTTAATACGTATGTGTATATCTTAAGCTTATTTAATTAATGTAAGTGAGAAAATCTAACTCATTTATATATGTTGTTGCATATATAGTTTATTTTAATTATTTTAATGCATTTAAATGGAGTTTTTAAGACTCAATGCATATACATCTTTTAAATTGCTACTTAATGGACTTTTTAAATCAAATAGCATGTTTTTATAACATGTAAATGCATGTCTAAAGTGAGTTTTCACTTAACTTTGACAAAAGTGGCAATTTTTGGCTCAAATACATGCCATTTAAAACATGTTTTTGTCTTTAAAGTCCACTAAGGCAAAGTGGCAATTTTAGCCGAGTTACACGTCTTTTAAAACACGTAAATGACTCCCAAAAGTGCATTTTGCACCAAGTTATTTACTAAAAGCTCATGGTGGCGATTTTCCAGGCAATTACATGAGTTTTAAAATGTATATTTGCTTTTCAAAAGTGCATTTTCCTTCATTAAGGGCAAAGTGGTGATTTTTTGAGAAAGAACACATAGTTTTTTATGTGCGTTTCATGCAAGAAATCCTGTTTTTTACTTTCAGCCTACATTTTAAGGGTTTTGGGCACATTTTCCACATGCAAACATTCCAAAAAGAAGTGTTCATGTATTGATAACATATTGGCAAGTGTTTTCCTTCAAAAATGTCATGTTTTTAACCAAAAAAAAGACATTTTTGGGCATTTTTGAAGAGTGGCAAATTTGGGAGTAAAAGCATGTTCTTTAACACATGCATTTGATAAAAAACAGTCCGTTTGGGGCACATCTTTAACCAAAAACGATGTATTTCTTCATGGTTCTTGGCTTCCAATCACTCCAAGAAGTTTAGAGTATGTATTTTGATTTCCAGCTTGTTCTTCATCATTTCCAAGCTTAAAATGATGCCCTAGATGCCGTTTTTGAATGCATTTGCACATGACTTTGATTTGGTCAAAGTTTGTTCCATTTTTTGGGCATTGTATCTCTCCAACTATCTCAACATGTCCAAATTCAAACCTTAATGTTTGGATTTCAAAATCTATTTAAGTTTTTAGCTTTGGACAAATCTAAAATTCTAAATCTCTTGGATTTATTTAAGATTTGCTCAAGTTTTGGATAAATACTTGTTTTTCTCATTCTTGGTGGAGTGGAGGTAAAATTCCTTTGTTATTTTCCTTGAGGCATTGATATTATTTTTGCTTTGTTTGTTCTTGCAAATCTTTGTCATTTCCATTTTCAGATTTTCATATTTTTTTGTGTACATGAAGTTGTTCCTTCTATCTTCCATCTTCTTCTCCAAGTTGCATGGGCAAGATTTCATATTACTTGCATATGCAGCCAGGCATAAAATCCAGTTTTTAAAGGAAAGGCAAGTTCATTTTTTTCCCACATGTGAATGCAAGTTAAAGCCCCACCATTATGCATTCTATGTACCTCCATATGGCTGCCCTATGATTGAAGTTTCTCCCACATGCTTGTCAGATAGAGTATCACTTTTTGCACTTACTAAAATTTGCTATGCTCAATGTGTTACTCATTTTCCCCCTTATTCACTTAATTACAAGCTTGCTGGTCATATATGCAATTCACCCCAAATAACCCATTTTTGACTATTTTACTCATATTTGAGCCATTCTAAGATTGACCCATTTGTTCATTCGTTGTTTACAACTATTTCATCCATGATCCCTATCCATACCTTGTCTGAAATCTGTGTTTTCACGTCAAAAGCTTGCCATGGACATAACGATGTTCATACACTATGGAACTTTCATGTGACAATTGTGTAGGCACATCATTCGACAATGTCAAGAGAAGTTACACCAGCAAAGGGAAAGAGACTGCTGTTGGATTAAATGATATTCTCAAGTCCCTCAATCATCAACTCGAGTTGTTGAAAGGGAATCTTGGTGCCTGGAACATCATGATGGAGATTGATTTGGATGTCTTGTGTGAGTAGGAAGTCATCACATCTATGGAGATGTATTATGATTACACACATGTGATGACCAATAAAGAACATGTTTTACAAGGACTTGTAAAATATGTAAAGGCAATAGTAGCCAAGATAACTAACCAAGAAAGCATGATCGAAGAGGCATTCAAATAGCTATCATGCAAAATCATCACTAAAGATAACAAAGTCAAGAATCAAGATGTTCTTACAGAGTTCACAGAGGCCATCCACTTACAGCTTGAAGTGGATGACTTCAACATCAGCGTGCTGGATACATTTGCAAGCAAGAAGTATTCATTGAAGAATCTGCAAAATCAAATGGAGATTTGTAACAAAGAGATTTCTGGAACAACAAGGATAGTCAGGAAGGTTACAATGATCTTGCAACAAACCGGTGAACCAGATGCTGCAATTGTACGTGAGTCCCTGCGGAAGTTTGGAGAACTGATTGATACTATGTGAATACTTCAAATCATATTTTTATATGCTTTAAGTAGAATAGTAGTAGGAAAGCTACATGTAAAGAGCATCGATGTTGCAAGTGCAAGATAACATGCACCTGTACAACCAACTCATGTAGTCAAGTTGCAATTGCATTAGGCATGCAACTTTGAATAAAGTCAAAGTAATTAGTTAGAGATAAGTCAAGGTGGTTGAGGTTGCTCCACTTTTTCCTCCACCTTTCTCTCTCCTAGTTTTCTATATAAAGGAGAGAGCTCATTGTAAATAATCATCTTTTGGCAAGGCAACAAAATTCTGCCAATTTGTATTGTACACTCTAAGACTTTGTGCTTGGATTTAAATCAGATTGCTATCAATAAAAGAGACAACTTGCTTTCAAACTTTGTGTTGATTCAATGTGTTATATGACGAATTTTTTTGGATATTGATTGTGAGTTTTGGAACTTTGATCAAGATGGATTTGAAATTAATCAAACAGAATTTGAGCTTGCTATTGCATTCAGAGTCAATTTGAACTTTTGAAGACTTTGTGCTACAGGAGGACAAATTGCAATAGATAGTAGTGGCTGCAATTACTTAGAGTTGAAGACTTCAGGCTTTAGTTGTAAGTGTTTTTTATCAAATTTGAGAGTATCTAGCAGGAGACTTTGTGCCTTATTGTTTATTCTACTTGAATCTTCATTCGAGACAAGTACAAGACTTTGGTTCCTTCTTTTGTTTCACAAAATATAAAAAGTAAATTGTTGCCCCTGGTGTTCTTACGTCAATTCCAGGATCACCGGTATTATCGTAGCAATAAGACACTTTTTGTTAAGTGGAAAAGTTAGAGTTGTATGCAAATCATTCTTGAAAAAGAGGAATTGATCAAGAGAAACATCCTTTTTGTAATTTCAACTAAGTTCCTATTGAAGCCACGTACGGTAAGAATGGTGCCTCCCCTATTGCTGTGAGGAGAGAGAAATCTCATGAAATGTTGCATGAAGTCACAATTTTGTAAGTTATAGTCAATGACATACAACAATTTTAGCCAACAGAATGGAAAGAATTTTTCAGTGCGTCATTTTCCATTTCTATGCAATGTGAAAATATAATCATTTCAGCTGAAACTATTCATTAATATTTCATCAGAGTGTTGACCAAATACATACCATTGAGCAACTAGCAAAATGGGGAAGAGGTGCAAAAGAAATCGATGATAGATTGGAGAGGATCTTATGATGTTACCAAAGCGGAAGAACTCACTAACTTGTGAGTTTTTCCACCATTGATTTTAGTGAGTGAAGATGGCTAATAGATAAAGATTTGTTTGACAAAAAAATTCAAGGTGTAAAGTCTCCTTTCTAGGATGACAAATATTTGATCATAGATTGGCCTACTATTGGAGTTCCCATAGGTCGATAAAGTGTGTAGGGGACTCATATAGGGCATATAGACCCAGACATGAGCTTTTCAGGCTGGTTTGGGTAGTCAACAACAGGTTTCTAAAATCTAGGAGGGATCCCTAATTTAAGGGACTGATTGGGAGTTGTCTAGGAGGCTTCCAGAGACCTCTAGGGACATTTTGGAGACAATGGATGCATCTCCTAATTTTTAGGAAGAACTCCCACTTCACTGATACACTTTGAAGATGCACACAACCGAGGAGATTTATTAGTACTCAGTTTTAGAGTGACAAGCTCAATCTCCTACTTTCTAGGAGGTAGTTCCTTGATTGTAGGAGGAGATTCCTACCTTTTAGGAGCTTGTGACATTTTCTAGAGTTGAGGTTCTATGAGATCACCCCTTGGTCTCAATTTCAGGAGATTTGGCTGTGTTCACTATTTTTTAGGTGTATTCCTAGATTTGAGGGTGAGACTGCAGTTGGCCCAGGTTGTCCGACATTAGTCACAGGTAGGTGATAAACTCAGTTTCATGTTTTGGAGGTGTTTGGGTTGTTCTTTGGCTACTTGGGAAATATTTTAATATATTTAAATATTCTCCCAAGTTAGCATTTAATAATTTAACTAAGGCTATGTGTTTAGCCATTTTGGAGTAATAAGGAGTTTTCTAGCTCCATTTGGATCGATTTGCCTATGTGTGATAGCTCGTTGGAAAGAGCTCATTTTCTACTATTTGATTATCGCTTGCTGGGACTTATTTGATGCTTGGAGCTATTTGTCATTAATAAAGTAATGATTTCTCTCTATTTGGACGCCTTTATTGGGAATATAATGTTATATTATAAAGTTCAAATGAAATCCACTTTAGGGTTCCCTTAGGGTTCGATTTGCTTTGGAGAGGGGATATAAGGAGATGGTAACCTAAAGGTGAGTATCTTTTAACATTTTGTCAACCTATCTTGGACGCCATTGCTCTGGAAGAGCATTCCTCACATAGGATGCAAACCCTAGTGCTGAGAGCATATTTGTTGGGATGTAGCCCTCAACAAGATCAGATTCAAAGGTTCTTATGTATACAATTTGATGAAGGTAGGAGATCGATTTCTAGTATTGCAGTCACATTTTGCAGGCAGTGGATTTTTAGGGAAGGCAGTCACTTTGGTTCAGTTTGGCATTTCTTTATAGCAGCTCACATGAAGAATTTTGGAGTATTTATTTGCAGTAGACTAGAGTTGTTTTATTGCAGCAGCTTGGGCTTTATCATTTGAACTTGTTTGGCTGTAGCTGGTTCCCATTTTTAGCTGGTGTCAACCTTGTTTGAAGCACATCTGTATTGGTACTATTCTGAAATAAATTAGATTTTGTTGGTACGGTTTTAGAATCATTTCCAGATTAGTATGTATTGCTGCATATGATTTCTATCACTTCTATTTTATCAGTTATTGTTATTTATTCATTGTAATACTTATATTTTGAAAAATACAAAAAGAAACAACATTCTTCTACAACTTTTATCTAGCTCTATAAGATCAAAGAAAAATCTATAGGAAAATATAATTTGTATAATTAAACATTATAGTAGCAGCAGAGCAAATATCCATTTGGGATATTTCACAGGGAATCTTTCAAACTTAAGTGTGATCCTTCACTGAAAGTAATATATCTGATTAGTATGAATAATGCATTGGGAGGACACTTAAATTTTAGTTTCAGTCAAAAGGAGTTCACTACAAATTGAAAGAAGTTGAAATGTTCTTAGCAAGTTTGGACCAATCAGATTGTGAAGGTCTGTAATGGGCAATGGAAGCACTGCTGATTGCATGAGTCCAGTCCCAAATTAGAATGCATTCAGATAAAGATGTGAGAGCTACAATCACTACTTGTCTAAGTGATATTGTGAGGATTTCAGCTCTTGAAACACTCTACATTGATCACATAATGAGGGAGATCCTATAACTTATTCTTGAAAGGATTCATGGATTGGATCATATCAAAAGTCCTCCTTTTGGTAAGAGAGTTAAGATTTAGAGTTAATGGTAAAGATTAGATCATGTGTTCTTTTGATTGATTTGGATTTTGATGATCTTATTGTTCAAACCTTTCATCATTTCGTATCTTCTATCAATGAGGATCATGAAGAAACTATTCCACTTTGCATGAGAACTATTGTGGCCTTGGTTATTCATGAAAGTGGTGCTGTTTCCTAATTCATCTTATCCATGTTATTTGTTGTTGTGACACAAGAACAGGCTACTTATTAAGGTTCATTTGAATTGGCTAACAGTGTGAGAAGAAGCTTAAACCTTTCTTGGCAAATGAGGAGCATGAGAAACAAGAGAAATTTAAACCTGAAACTTTTGACAATTAAAATGCCTTGCGACATGAGGTATGCATGATGGATTCCAAACATGACATCTTAGACATGCATGGAACTATTGATGATGAGTTTTTTTCATGATAGAAATTTCAAACAGCATCCTTGATTGCAAAAATAGATCAATATAGTGAAGTTTTTTTAAGGTTATTGGTATCCTTGATGACACTAGTGAATTAAATGCAAATGATGAAACTGTTGAGATCACTAGCACATTTTATAAGAAGAGCATGTTGAAGTCTCCAAATCATCTTCTAATGATGTTCTCTTATCTCACTTTAGTGATGATGTTTCAGTTGGGTATTCATTTGATTTCCAAACAGAGTGTATGGAGAGGAGTGCTCATGATAGTTTAAGTTTATTAACTTGGAAAGTGATTTGTTTAGAGAATCAACTGCACACGAGTTACAAAATGAGCACACTCGTTTAGATGAAAACCATCAGCTCATAGATTCATGGGATCTTGGTGTTTTGGCACCAAAATATGATGAACCAGCTTGTGATGAATTTCCTTTTTATTAAAATGCTATCCCAACCTTAGAGCATGAAGTATGCAAAGAGGATGCCATGAAGGGAGTTGATTATGAGAGGCATGATCTGGCATACAAAACAAAATTATTACCACATGAAGCTGATTTTGACCAAAGGCCTAATTAAGAAGATAGAAAAAACCTTGATGGAGAGGCACAGGTAATTCATGGAAGGCATTGGGACAACATTGAAAGGTATGGAGCTGAGTCTAATTTGGGTATGCATTATAACAGAAAGTTCACTAACTTTTAATGTTGTAGACATTCATGAGGATGATTAGAAGAAACAGTTATTGTTTTTGCTAAAAATGAATTGCAAATTTTATCCAAATTGGGTGGCACAAAGAGTCTTGATGGAAATTTTATCCAAAAGACACAATAAGGTGCTGGGTGGTTTAGCTTGGAGTTGATTTTTGGAGGATTTGAATGTCTAAATTGCGCTGTACAAACCTGCTGAATGACTAAAATTCCATGACAGACGTGTTCCTTCCTCATCATTAGCTATTAGAAGCAGGTTGGAGACTTCTGCGTTAGTGTGGTTATGATCTTGGCTATTTGGAGGTGTCATACACATGAATGGAGGTGGTTATTTTTTTTTTCATGGCCTCTAGGACCTGCATGTTATGACAGTAGATCTGCAATAACTGTTACATAACATTTCAGACTTGCAACACTTTGGTTCTTCATCAAATTTTAGGTATTTTATGTTTGGTTGCAATAATTTATCATTTCATGCAATGAAGCATCAATGCAAGTGCTTATCCTCCAAGAAAACTTGTGGCAACAATGATTTGCAGTTCTGTCTTATTTTCTTGATCATGTAACGAGTTCCATTGCAAAAGCTAAAGAATAAATTTAGGGGTCATCATTACAACAAAATATCGATGATAACTATTTTGGAAGCATATTGAACCAAAGTTATTGATGCAGAGGTACAACTTTTTAAAACTTCTTTTGGGAGTAAACCTCAAGAGGGTGAAATAATGGACATTTTCAACCAAATTAATGAGCTGGACAACATCAAAACACTTTCAATATTTACTCATAACTTTTACAAATGAAAAGATATCACAACTTCCTTTTATGATATTGATTATGGATGAGTTAAAAACGTTTTCTCCAATTTATAGCTCAATCCAATAAGTAGAATAAAAGTTAATAACCGCTTTCTAAAACTGCTACCATGAAAATCAGGTTCGGACCAGTCTGTACTAAATCGATCATAACGTTTTCAAATAACAAGGAAATGAATTCAAACCAATGCCAAATTGAAGCTAACTCAAAAACCTTTCCGAAAATATAAGTTGCAGGTCTGTATCAATTCACATGTGCATGTGACAACAAAACGAACAGTTGGATTTCTGGAAAAATCAACTAGAAATTTATCATAAAACTCAAAAATACTAAGCTTCTCTTTATGTTACTTCTTCTTTGAGATTTTCCAGCCATTACATTCTGAAAATAACGTCCAATACATCATATTTTAAAGGCTTTTCAAGTTCTATAACTAATTAATTACCCCTCATGACTATTCACCTTCTCCCTTACATGATCTTTACATATTGCCCATATTTTATGACAATTTTATTACATATTTGAGAACTTTCATCTATCTTGACAATATGACTATAAACATTTTAATGGACATATTACATATCAAGTAGGATTAAATTAATCCTTCTACATCAATAATCCTTTGTTTAATCATGCTTGAATTGTAAGACTCTAATTGACATTACAACATGAAATATTTCTTGAATCTTCATCCAATGTGTGCTCCTGCACCATACTCCCCACTTTGAAATCTTTCAAAGTCCTCTTGGAAACACCTGCAAATAAACATTATAAAAGATAAAATATTTCTTCATCTTCACTTAAGGCTTATACTCATCTTCGAGTCGCAATTTTGTCCTTACTTGACCTTGACTCAATTGGATTTGTCTTTCTTTCTTCATCTTAATCTTTCGTTTGCCTCTTTTTGGTAACATGAAAACCATTTGTTGCTGCTCATTAATTTTCAGCAACAACTTAATCACATATACGAGCTCTACTACTGAATACATTTGTAACTCCACTAAATACACTTGCCAATAAAGCTCCTCTTTCTTGTCACCATAAACATGCCATATCTCCATACATGGAGAATACACAAATACTTGAACCCTTTCATGGCCCATAACCAACTCTTCTATAATCTCTTCTCTTGAGACCAAATCAGATTTCTCAATCTGAATTTCTTCTTCTTTGCATTTCATTCTAACATTCAACTTTAAGGCATCAACATTTGCCTTCAAATTCTCTATTATGAGAGTATCTTGCTGCATATTACTTGTTTTTATCTTCAAAGGACATAACATAGTCCCAACCACAACTTCTTCAACATACTCAAACCTTCTTTGGCTATCCTTATCAAATTCTTTTTCTTGATTCTCCATTTTTACTTCAAGAACATCTTCATTATTTTTTTCTCCATGTTCTTCTTGCTGTACTGCGATCTCTTTCTCTTTCAATGGATATATTTCCTCTTCCTTTGTTAGGATTGCTGTCCCAAATTCACATGCATCTGCACCCTGTACAATTTCATGCTCAAAACCTTCTTCCTCCAAATTTTTTTTTAATTTTTCTTCACATTCTTCATGTTTTGGAAATTCTATTCTAACAATCAAGCCTATGCTCCTCATTAATGGCCATTGTGCATCATCATCATCTAATGGAAGCAAATTAAACTTACTTCCATCCTTTTTGAGGGAATATGCATTCTTCTTAGAATCATATATGGTTGAATTATCAAATTGTCATTCCCTTCCTAAAATTAAGTGACAATCTCTCAAAGGAATAATATCACAAACAAAAACATCATAGTATTCTCCAATATTGAGAGGAACACAAGCTTGTTCAATAAGATCAATCCATTGGTTATCATCTAACTGAAAGATCCATGATGGATCTCTTTCGCTGATCTTTTGTAATTTTATATTTTTTAAATTTGTTTTCCCTGTTTATTAAAATTTTCTTGTAGAGCTAAACAAAAGTTGCAGAAGGGTTTGATTGGTTTATATTTTTGATGATTTTTCAATAAGTAATAACAGAAGTACAATAACATGAACCGGTTCTAAGAATGTATTCCAAATACATTTAAAGCAAAGTCGCTTCAAGCAGATTTTTTTGAATATACGCCTAATATGTAACCAGATGAAGATTTACAATAATATCCAGATGATTACAACCAAGAATAAAGCCAACCTGAAGGTGTGAAGGTGAAATATGAGCCCAGAAGGAAGCTATGGCCAAAATCCAGCTCTCAAATGTTGTACGTGGAAAAGTAGATGGCTGCCAGGTGCGGCCGTACAGCTGTAAATGCCCACATGTGGGTAAAATACCTAAACCCTAGCTAAAACTCTGACTTAGTACTGTGTTCCCCAGAAGAAACAATGCACAATCTCCAAGATGCTTCTGACTGCAAGAATCCAGACCACTGTTTTGGGGGCTACGTTTCAAACAGACAAAGCAAGTGGGTTTGGCGTCCCAAATGCAGAAAGCTCAATCAGAGACCAAAACACAAATCCAAGATGTAATATGCCAATAATGCCTTCGAACTTTGTCTTTATCTCCTTATAACCCACCAAACTTATCTTGAACCCTAAAAGTGTCTCCATGTGGCGTTGGGTTATAAAATAATATATTTCTTATTTTTAAAGTGGTCAAGTATCCATAAAATGACCTTTTTCCCAATAGAAACAAATCCGTTCACCGAAATGCTCTGAGTCAAAAGAGAAATATTTATAAAAGTACAGGAACTTTCCAATGAGCTATTACACCAAGGGATATTCACCCAGATGAGGCCAAAAAATCCCTTATTACTCCAAAATGGTTATAACTTAGCCTTATTTAAATTATTAAAATGCTAACTTGGGAGAATATTTAAATATATTAAAATATTAGGCAAATAGTGAACTGATAGCCAAAACACCTCTACAAGGTGAAACTGAACTCGTCACCTCCTGTAATTGATGCTGGATAATCTGAAATAACTGACAGTCTCATCCCTCAAAAATTAGGGATACTCCTAAAAAATAGGAACGCCTCCGAATTTCCCGAAACTGAAACCATAGAATGATCTCGTAGAGACTCAAGACTATAGCCCATCTCCACCTCCTAAAATGTAGGAAACTCTTCCTACAATTAAGGAACTGCTCTCAACTGCCCTCCTACTGTCTGAAACTCCAGATCTAAACACTATATACCCTGAACGAGTCTCTAAACACCACTGCTATCCTATGAGACTCCCTGATAAGCTAACTCTATTGTTTTTGATGTCCACTCTAGAAAGGTGACATGACACTAACACAATTAATCTATAAGGTATTTCATGAGGAATTTTTGGAAGCTTCAATTTTTCAACCATTTGTATTGAAACTATATTTTCAATTGAACCACTAGCTACCATAACTTTACATACCTTTCCCTTGCACTTGCATTTTGTCCTGAAAATTGAATGTCTTTGAGGGTGCCTTGTTCTTGTTTCTTCGACTTCTTCCATCATGATTTCAAGTCTCATTTTTCAATCTGAAAAATTTAATTAACAAGGATCTATTAACTTGCTTTGATACCAAATATGATGCAGAGGTGCAACTTTTTAAAACTTCTTTTGGGATTAAAACTCGAGGGTGCAATAATGGACATTTTCAACCAAATTAATGAGCTGGACAACATCAAAACACTTCCAATATTTACTCATAACTTTTACAAATGAAAAGATATCACAACTTCCTTTTATAATATTGATTATGGATGAGTTAAAAACATTTTCTCCAATTTATAGCTCAATCCAATAAGTAGAATAAAAGTTATTAAACGTTTTCTAAAACTGCTACCATGAAAATCTGGTTCAGACCAGTCTGTACTAAATCGATCATAACTTTTTCAAATATCAATGAAATGAATTCAAAACAATGCCAAATTGAAGCTAACTCAAATACCTTTTCGAAAATATAAGTTGCAGGTCTGTATCAATTCACATGTGCATGTGACAACAAAAAGAACAGCCAGATTTCTGGAAAAATCACCTAGAAATTTATCATAAAACTCAAAAAAAATAAATGGTCTCTTTATTTTACTTCTTCTTTGAGCTTTTCCAGCCATTGCATTCTGAAAATAATGTCCAATACATCATATTTTAAGATTTTCAAGTTCTATAACTAATTAATTACCCCTCATGAGCATTCACCTTCTCCCTTACATGATCTTTACATATTGCCAATATTTTATGACAATTTTATTAGATATTTGAGAATTTTCATCTATCTTGACAATATGACTCTAAACATAATAAATGGACATATTACACATCAAGTAGGATTAAATTAATCTTTTTACATCAATAATATTTTGTTTAATCATGCTTGAATTGTAAGACAATAATTGACTTAACAACATGAAATATTTTTTGAATCTTCATCCAATGTGTGCTCTTGCACCAGTTACAAGACTCAAGCTTGGCAAGTTGATTGATGACTTGGACTTGGTGCCAAGATTTTGGAATTTATTAAAAAATTGCAAAACTATGAAAGAAATTTTAAAGGATTTAAAACTTTGTGATGCCCATTTGTTAAACAATCCTATCAAGTACAATAAAGTAATTGAGTGAAGGTCTCATTGATTAAAAACACGGAAGCCAGTAGTAAAAGCAATTTTTAATTTAGTTGAATGAAGTAACAATGTTAGATAAGTACAATCAATTGTATAAAAATCTCATGGACTATGAAAACTATGACATCAAAACAAATTCAAACTGAAATAATAAGCCTGCTCATACCATGTTGAATGTCATGAAAATTTCTACACATGTTTTCTAAGGTAAGTGCTAGATGATGTTGTGACCATGATATTTGTTTGCATCTCAGTGACATTGTAATGTCCGCTCTTCAAGATTGAGAAATGAATGCTGGAACCTGCAACAAACCATTAGAACAATATAGAGAAATATATGTCAAATATTTTAGAAACATTGAAATAGATAAATGTTAGTTTTAGTACTACCCTTTCTTACCCTTCCTAATCCTTAAGAATAAATTCTTCTCAAATCACCTAACCCTTTGGTGAGAGTTACTTCTCGATTAGGTAATCATCATATGAAGAATTTCTTCCTAAGGCTTCTTTGGGATCTTTGATTAAGTACTTTACTTGGTAGAGATCCCACCTCTACCAAGTCTCTTATCTCTGACATATGCATATGTTTGACTACTACAATATTCCCTAAGGAATTCTCTACAATTCCCTTTCTTGAGCATTTATTGGGGATTTTCTATTATAGTTTGTTTTGTTTTAGTGCACTCTATTTAGAGTTGAGGAGCCAATGCTATTTTTAGCTTTGTACGATCTTCAACATTTGTTTTATATCCTATAGTCGGCTATTTTCAAATCTCTTTCTATTTGAGAAATGTGACCATTGAGTCATAATTTGTAATAAATTTATTTTAGAAGTTTAATTTATGATTGCATGATTATAGTGTTATTATACATATACCCAATAATTTGTAATATAGCTTTCATATTGTGAAAGGTGAAGTAATTAGAGTAAAAGTCCAATTAGTTTTTTTTTGATAGGTAAAAGGCCATGAGGCCCAAGATTGTGTGTAGATTTAAAAAACCATCTCATTTGAGCACCAAAGATCAGAGATGGATAGATATCCTTGGTGTAGTCATTACATAAATATCTTAGAGTAATTTAACCAATTTTAGCACCTATTTTTTATTTTTGAATTTATAACTCTCCTCTTGACTCTTCCTTGTGAATATAACCAAAAAATTAATCTTGGCTATGATCAAGTTGTTAGAACAAAAAGAAGTATACTTCATAATTAAAATGAAGCTTATCTCCTATTAACTTTATTTTTAAAATCAAATAGAATATAAGAAAAAGTTTTGAATAACTGAAAATATGTCACTTATTAACATTAAACTCTCATGATATTAGCTAAATTTAAAATGTTTATTTTGACTATAAAATATCTAAACCAATTTTGTTTCAAGAACAAGTCTCTAACTTATCATATTAGCTTGTCTTATTAGAATCTCTTCTCCATTTGCTCCTTTGTTAGCGAGATTATCTGCTTCTCTATTACCTTCCCTATAAATATGTTTTATGATTGTTTCTTCAAATTGATCAACAATAGCTAGAGCACATTCAAGTATAGAATTAAGGATCTAGTTTGGGGCCTATCTTTTTCTTAATGCATTTAGGATAATTTGCTAGTTTCCTTCGATAAGTATTTTATTAATACCTATCTCTCTACTTAGAGTTAAGCCTTCTATTAGGGCCTCTAATTCGTTTAAGTTATTGGACATTACTCCTAAAGGTTTGACGCGTTTAGTTAGGCATGAAATGTTATTTGAACATAGAATACATCCTAAGCCTGTTGGTCCTCAAAATTTAACTTTGACCATCTTGCAGGAGGAGGTTCCCATTTACTTTCTTTCCTAGCGATCTTGTTGGATTTTGTGTATATCATTGGTGGATTAATTAATTTAAACCAATTTTTACGCTTATTTGCATCCCAGTTTGAAAAGGAACCTTCCTCCTTATATGAGTTTTTGAGATTATTGTTAGTTACCTCAACAATACAAGCTGCCAATTTATTAAAAAGGGATGTCAGATCCATCTTTTCATTACATAAAATTCTTCTATTCCTTTCTTTTCATAATTGCCAAAGGAGTATGGAAAGGGATATTTTCCATAAATTACTATAAACCTTAGAACAACCGTATTTTGACCAACTTTTTTAAAAATTTAATAGGTTATCAGGGAATGCAGTTTGCCAATTTAATTTCTTATAGAACCAATACGAGCAATTCTTAGGAAAGGGACAATCATAAAGCAAGTGTTTAGATGTTTCAGGTTCTTTTTTGCAAAGTGGGCATCTAGATGGTCTTTTGAAATCCATCTTGATAAACCTATCTACTAGTAGAATTCTCTTTTGAAAAGCAGCCCAAAGGAAGATACCTGCTTTCAGAAGACATGCCAGATCCAAACATAGATTTAGAGGGATGCCAATGTTATTCCATTTTTGAGAATTTATTACCTTTTCATACCCTAGTTTGACTTTATAATTTCCGTCTTTCAAGGCTCCCTAAATTACTTTATCTTTCCTATCTTTATGATTTTCCTGTGTACTTTTTAAAAATTGATTAAAAATGTACTCTTCCTATGATGAAGTGGAGTTTCATCTAGGGTTTTCCAATGCTATCCTCCACACTGATTATTGTTAATTTGAATTTTATAATCACTCACATTCTTACCCCAGAGAGATGAAAGAGTATTTTTGATGTTTATAGGTAGATTTACACTATCTGGAGAAGGGAGCCCATCCCATAATTCTCCCCAAAATAAAGCATCCTGCCTTAAAGGGATGTCCCAATGTCATGTCCCCTTTCTAGCAACATAACTTCTATCGGAGATTTGCCTATTATTGACTCTCGTAGGCAAATGTTTTTAGAGAGAGAGAGTCATTTTATTCCCAGATGATTACATTCTTGCTCTCAGAGAATAATAATTTAGTAAGTGGGGCCTACTTGTTCTAATGTTAAATTGAGATTGTACTTTAACTTTATAAAGTTATTTATTTAATTTTATAAAGTTAATTAATAATAAAAGTGCATTATAAAAGACAATTCCGGAAAACTTCCAGTAACTTCTCAAAAAAAGTGAATAAATAGAGGACATGAGGCACCCATTTGAACAAGCGGTTTTGAGGATTCTACTTCTTCAGTTGGAGCAATTTGTAGTCATTCGGTCTGCAAATTCTCAATTTATCTTTGGCAACGAAAACTCCCATTGATAAGCAATTTTGAGGGTGTGGAATATCACCCGAATTATTGCACATTGGAGGTGACGCTGCAGTCATTTTATTGGGGCAGAAATCTGAGCCTAAGGCCAACCTCAAGAAGCACTACATTTGAGGCGGTTAGCAGGTAAAGAATTACTTGAGTAAGGGAAAAAAACCAGAACTTATAGAGAGAATCTCCCATACCATTCGGAACTGTCAAGGCACCTTCAGACGTATTTTAGTTGGAGCACTTATGGGTATCGATTTACCTTGAATATGGAGACGCATTATTCCTAGATATCGGGCTGAGAGCGTTAAGGAGAATCAGAGTTTGAGGAAGCAGCCAAGATTATACAAATTTTCGTGGGACTGCTCATGAACTCAAGAAGCCAAAATCGTCATTAGAAGACGGGGAGAATATTTCAAACCTACTCCAAATTTATTTACGACCCAGGGCACGACTCTTCTAATATCAGGCGGATTTAGTCATAACCGTCGGGCTCCAATCACAGGTTGCAATTCGCACACAATATCCAGCAGCAGCGATAAACAGGAATGAGGGCAGATTGGGAGACATAACTCGGGTTCATCAGTTCTGAGTATTAACATAGCAGATCGTCGGATTAATTAAAACGATTCAGTATAAACCCATATGACAGTCCGGGACGAAATTAACAGTATCAATATTTTATGAAGGCCAGATCGTTTCAGACTCGAATTCACCAGTAAACCTCGACAGTGAGATTGCAGCCAGGCAAGGAGAAGTGCCAAACCAAGGATTCATGCTTAAGCAAGGAAATTCCCAGGTTTATTTTTAATGTTACTCTATTAGCAAAAGCCAGAATTGCATATATTTAGTCACTGTTATTTGTTTGTAATAGTTCAGTCCCTCAATGCAAAATACAATAAGATTTTTTTGAACTTGCTTGTGACACTGTTATTCACTACATTTGTTATAACCATTTATTTGGTGGATGGTTTGAAACATTGCATCTGTGCTCATCTAACGGTTGCACACCAAGTATTTGACAAATTGTCGTAGCTCAATTGTGGTGTAATTCAGTAGCTTTTTAAGACAGGGTCATCTCACCCAAGTTAAATTTTTAGCTATTAATGGGCAGTTGTTCAACATAAAGTTCCAAATTCTTGAACGGAGGATTTTTAGTTCTGAACAAAGAGAGGATTATTATTGTTTAAATATTTATGATATAAAATTTTGGCCCATTTACTATTATGTTCTTTAAACATTCTTCAGATAAGTTTTTCCCCTAGTGCCTCATTTTACCAACTCAAATATTTTATGCCTAGGCCTCCAAATTCTTAAGGTCTACATATTTTTTCCCATTTTATCAAAGCTTGTTTTTTCTTATCTCTAGTACCTTGCCAGAAGAAGTTTTTAAGCTTAGAGTCTAATTTCTTTTTACACCTTTAGGTAGGGGAAGACATGACATATGATATGTGGGGATGGCCAAAAGTACTGCTTTGATCATAGTCATTCTACCAGCCTTAGTTAACCATTTCCCTTTCCACCTTCATTTTTTTTATCAAATTTTTCTAAAATTGTATCCCTAGCTTTACTTTCTCTAATGCTTTTTTCAAAAAAGTGCAATTAGTTTAATTTATTTATTTTCTTACAATTGTTTGTACAAACACTATAAATAAATGTCCTTTTGCATTTAATGGTTATTGATTTAATTTTAGTTTTCATGCCTCATTGTGTTGGAGTTTCTATTCATCAAGTATGTAATCTTATTGTTATCCTGAATTTGTTATTCATTGAATGAAATGTATTGCAACTGTCTTGCTTATGAATGTTTCTTTGTATATGCTAAGGATTACATCGCTTTAGTGAAGTTGAAAACTTTGTATTGTAGAGGAGTTCAGAGGTGTAGATTGTCGCTTTATGTTGAGCTGTACATTTAGTTTAATCACAGAAACTGTGTTTATTTATTAGCCTGTTCAGGATTTTGTGCACTTATTTATGCAATCTTTGTTTCTAATTGAATTCAATAAGCAAGAAGTTATAGGATTTGTTTCAATTAAAAAAGTAAAAATTCATTTGTCTAATTTCAAAGGACATCTTAGCCTTTTATATTAGGCATAACCCCAAAACATAGCATATACAGTTTATTTAGTGTGGAAGTAAATCTCCCTGACAAACATTGTAAATTTTATAGTTTGTAAGAGCAGATTGTCCATTTTTGGGCTAGTTTTATTTATAGGGACTTTCCCTTCCTAATTTGAATAATCGTTTGAGTGCACATCTATTTTATTTTGTGTTGCGCTATAAGATGAACTGAAATGCTAACAATGTGTACATGCACTATTCGATCTTTGCATTTAGCAAAGTGTGTTCAGTTGTAGGTTTATTTTAAGTCTATAAGTATGGAAATATTTGTGTTGCATTCAACTGCATTCCAACCTTAGGCGAATTTGAGAAGATACACCGTGGTTGTGAAAATACCTCAGAAAATTGTTGTAAGGATTATAAGTAGAAAGTACATTTTGTGTAGATTAGGTAATTTTTTTATTTAAGAAGCCCACCCTTTTAAATTGAATAGTGGCTCTATCATATGTATTCTAAATTGAAATGTGTGAATGTAAATGCTAACAAATTTAGTTTTATAATAAACTTGTATTGTATGTAAGTAGTGAATTCCCAAAGTAGATGTAGTGGTCAAATTTTATTTATTTCCATGGTATTGCTTCATAAATTATAAATAAGTTATATTTTGAACTTATATTTTTTAATGATAATCCCCTACTTTTTGCTGAAATTCTTGTTCAGTGTTGTTTTCAATCCAGAATTCATTATTGATTCAATATAATATCTTATTCCTATTTTGCTTCTAAATTATTATTGAGAGGTTATCTGTTATTTATTATGTGTTGTAGTACATTAAATTGATTTAAGTGAGCTTGTAAGCTTTGTTTTGCGGGTTTGTTCAATAGATCATGGTTTTGTACTGATCCTTTCAGATATTTAGCCAAAGCAATTGTGTCCTTGTGTTTAGATTTGTCACACTTTGTGTACTAGTACTACCTCGTCTCCTCTTTTAGTTGAACAAGGCAAGCATGTAGTCATGGCTTCCAAATTTCAGGCTTTGTTATTCATAATATAATCTTATTGTTAGTTTATTTTTGGCCCTAAAGAAGACAAATGTAGTAATGCATTCATTATTAAAAGAATCAGTTCATACAAAATTTTCATAACCTAAATTTGTAAGGATGCTGCTGTTATGTTAGAAGTTATCATTTTTCTTTCTGATTAATTACATTAATTTATCTTTAAAAGTTCCGTATCTGTGTGTAATTTTGCTGAAATATAAGTTTTGTTCATATCAACACAGTTTTATTATCTAAGTCATCTAACCTTATTGCAAAGCACCAGGTTGTTTTCTTTCTTCATATCTCAACTTCTTGTAACTATGTGTTTAGGGTTGACCATAGTATGATGGATCTTGAATTGTATAAGAAAAACAGAAATACATCAACTGACATTTTGAAATTCCAAAGTATGATTTCAATGAGTTCTCAATTGTTCTACTCAATGGGTATATAGGATACTTTATCGAGAAATTAATTATATCAAGGAAGGGCGGAATGCTGATAGATTCAGGCGTGACTTCCGTAACATAAAGTGGGTTCGAATACCTGTATGTTTCTATACATCCATGCCCTAAAATTTCTTTTGTAATTATACTAATTTCTGAGATCTGGGGAAAATATCTTGAGAGTTCTGTTCAGTATGCATACATTTATTTTCTCCATTATCAAATTTTTTCTGAAAAATAGAACTTGTAATACAAATAGAACCTGTATTGGGACCAATATCATTCCATTTGGTAAGAAACACACTAAATTTTTAATGTCCTATCTAATACCTAGTTTTAATGTTCTAGACAATATATTGGGACTACACCTCAGAGAAGGTATTGACATTGGAGTATGTTCCAGGTAAGTTTTAGAAGGGCTCTGTAATTAGTACTTCTGAGTATTTCCTGTGAATATCTTTCTCACTAATTTAAATCTTATTGATAAGATTTTTTATGTTAGCTTCCTTGATGCCAATCTTATGGAGGCACTATTTGTTTGAATCCTGTTTTGTTTGGATCACTGATACTAAACCCTTGAATAGGTATCAAAATAAACAACATAGATATTCTTGATGCTGGTAACTTTGACCGCTCGTTGATTGCGAGGCGATCCATTGAGTCATATTTGCTTCAAGTAAGGCCTTCAAATCCCTGTGGTTTTTGTCACTTTAATATCATTAAATGATTTTAGAAAGGAATATGATAAGTTCGAGTTGGAAAATAAATAAAATGACTTTATCTGGAGGAGTTTTAATAAGATATTTGAATGAATATTTTGTATTTTTCGCTTGCATACATTTGATAGGTCATTTGGCAGATTATTTATCCTCCACTGGTGTAGAAAACCCTGATTTTGTTTGTTGTTTGATAGCCTATTTTTTGTTTTCCCCTTGAACATTTTGTGGGGTGATATCTTTATCTCAGTTTTAAATAAAAGAGCTATCCGGATATCTTTGCAAGTGATAAAATAGAGTGTATGGCGTTTCAAGAAAATTCTCTTTAGTAATAATTTGGCTAATTTAATGTCAAAAATTGTTTTGGTTTATAAGTTCAGTATTAGAATACCAGGTGACACGGAGATCTCCAATGATGCTTGTAGCAGTGCAACGTGATGACATTTTTTGTTTGAATAGGACTCCGTTGTTCAACACAAAAATCTATTATTTCATTGCAAAAACAAGTTGGTTGATCCTTCAAGAAAATTTCTATTTCATGTTACCTAGAATGTTTGACATGATTCAGATGACCTGTTTCATTGTACAATTTATTGCAGATTCTAAAGACTGGATTTTTTCATGCTGATCCGCATCCGGGAAATCTAGCAATTGATGTAGATGGTTCACTTATTTACTATGATTTTGGAATGATGGGAGAAATTAAATCATTCACAAGGGACAGGTTACTCCAAATGTTCTATGCAGTTTATGAGAAAGATGCAAAAAAGGTACTACTGATACTGAATTTCTGTCGTACTGTATAGTATGTGCAATTCATCGTGTGCACTAAGTAATCATTTTTCAAGATAAATTAAGTGTTAATCAATAGATTTTTTTTTGAAGGTAAAACATTCAACAGGACTATCATGCAATGGTTGATTGTTATATGAAGAGATCAAGTTTCTATTTCTCTTTACCATTTTTTGATACAGAATACCATATGTGCGTACCTAAGTATTTAATAATTTTGTTTGAGGCTAGTGCTTCAACCTTTCTTTTTTTCAAGCTGCATATGTTAGTTTCTTGTAAGAAAGTTAAGCATTCCTTACTATTGTGATTGCGCATACAAAGATCACTAGTCATGAGTTTAAACATATATTCTCAGTGTGAAAAAAATATGCAAAAATCAATTGCCCACATAAGAAAAATCTGTTTATTTGATTCCTAATTACAAGATTGCTTGAACTGTCTTTTTCCACAAGTGTAATGTCCCCATCTTTTTAGCATATCAGTGGAGTTCTTAGCCTTTACATTCTCCGAAGGCTAAGTGGAGAAATAAGGAGAAATTGATTAAATTAATTTCTTATAAAGTCAAAAGTCAAAAGTCAAAAAAAAAGAAGAGAGTGACTTTATATTTAATTAATTTAATTGGAGAATGCATTAATTATTGGAAGGGGGAAGCTTCTAGTAATTTAATTTTCTAGAAGCACAATTAATTATTTTATTGCAAGGGAGAAGCTTCTAGCAAGTGCATTAATTATTGGGAGGGGGAAACTTCTAGAGAATGCAATTATTAAATATATTATTTAATTATTGTATTGTAAGAGAGAAGCTTCTAGCAAGTGCATTAATAATTGGAAGGGGGAAACTTCTAGAGAATGCAATTATTAAATATTTCATTTCCTTCTACGAGGATCAAGGAAAAGTATAAAAAGGGGTGAGAGCTTCATTGTTTATCATCCGATTTTGTGAATTGCATTTGACATCAAGTTGGGAGAAGAAACTAAGGTTTCCGATTTTAGCCAGCCATTGGAGAACGTCAACTCTTTAGTGTTGCAAACATTTGAGGTGGTGAAATATCCATTGAATTTGGTATTTGGGAGAGCTTCAATTCAGGAGTTCTATTTTGTGCTTAAATTGGAGAATAAATTTTGATTGCTACAGTACGCATGTAGGATGCTGCGCTATAGTGTCTATGCTTGATTCATTTCCATTCTCAGGCATCACTATTATCATTGTACTTCATTAGCATATGATTTTGCTGTAATAATTCAGAATCAAAAATTTTGGCATCATTGTTACATCTCGTTTCCATGTATTTTCACTAATAATACTAAAAGAATTGCATTTGAATATTAGTTCCTTGAGGGGTTACTATAGTGGTATCAGAGCTTGCTTGCAAAGTGTTTGATGAAATGTCAAACAACTGAAGTATAAAGAATTTTGGTGTTTGAAGAAGTTATAACCTGTTGGGGTTATTACAGTGGTATCAAAGCGGTTTCCTGCCAGCCTGACAGGGTTTATGCAGCCACCATTCAATTTAGTTTACAAAAGCAAAAACAAAAGGGCTCTATTTACACAAGGAACCAACACAGCTGAGAACATGGCTGATAGACATTCTCAAAGACCTTCCAGAATTATGAGAGATGATGAGGCTTTACAGTGTTAGGATAGGCTTCTACAGTCAATAGAGGCAAGTACACAGGCAATGATGTCTATGATGCAACATTTGATTGGGGAAAACAAGAGAAATAATCATAATAATGACCAAAGATGACAGGAGCATAGTAGGATCACAACATGGGACTCGGTCTGGGATAGCTGACAGACCCACACGTCCTAATTCAAGGAAGAAACTCCAGCACTCACACTTGATGCTATGGTAACAGATATTATAGATGAACTCCGACAAGCAAGGAATGAGTGGGATTCATTACCAACATATGTACAAGATAGATGGACATTTGACAGGTACCTAAACTACAGAGCTGCTAGGCAGAAGCAGGCAGATAAACACAGTGAGTTGCAACAGGTCACCAACAAGTTGGCATTACCCAAATTTGATGGCAGTGGAAAAATGATTGCTCGTGCTTGGATTCATAAGGTGGATACTTTCCTATCTCTGAAGACTATGACAGAATTTGAAGCACTCAAGTATGCCACTTTACACTTAGACGGGGCAACTCATGATTGGTGGACACATGGCATGATCACATTGCAACACAATCAGGTAACCACTTATCAGGAATTCGTGGATAGATTGATAGAAAGGTTTGATAAAAAGGATCTTGAAGTTTATTTTCGGGAGTTAGCCCAGATGAGATAGTTAGGAGGCTTAGAACAATTTATCAATGACTTCTAGAAGCTTGTAGTGATGGTGTCTGGCATTTCAAAATGGAGGCTAGTCATTTTATTCACAGAGGGATTGACTAAACCTCTCAAAGGGTGGGTAAAGGCCTTTGATCCTCCTACATTACAAGAAGCCATGAAGAAAGCTCGCAGTATGGAACTTGCAGCTCCGGCAAACCAATTTAGTTTGAATGATTCTTCATCATTTAGAGATAACAAAGGGGAATTCAGCAAGGGTAAAGAGAAGGTTAGTGACTCAAAAGGCAAGTCAACTGCACCTTTGGATAGGGAGACGCTTAATGACCTATGTAAGAAGAAGCTATGCTTCTTTTGCAATGGTCCCTATAAGTTTGGTCATGATTGTCCTATGAGGCCTAAGGGGAAGGCTAACCGGGTGATGTGGGCTTATTCTGAGGGTTCGGATTCGGATAACTCAGAGCACCATTATGAGGATCTTGATGAGGTAGAGGGTGAACAAGAGGTAGATAGTGCTGAGAAAAAAGAGGCTCCAGAGCTACATTTATAGGAGGCACGTCTATCTAGTATTCAGAGAGAGGGATCTTTCAGACTTCGGGGAGTCTTGGTTGGACAAAAGGTTATTACTCTGTTGGATACAGGTGCCACGCATAATTTCATTGATTCACGATTTGTGGAGAGGCATGGACTCATTACTGAGGAGTTCGAGGGATTGAGAGTCAAGGTAGCTGATGGATATACTCTTTGTTGTGACAGGATGGTGCGAGATCTACCTTTGCGCCTGAACAACTATGAGTTCAAGGTGGACTATCATGTGGTGAACATAGGTGACATGGACATAGTACTTGGGATGTAGTGGCTAAATTCTTTGGAGGAGGTTGTTTATTGCATATATTAATTGGTTAATGTACACAGATAGTGAACAAGAACAGCAACAACAGTACTCCGTTTATTATTCGCATATGCCAAGAGATTACATATAGAGCATAAGATGATTTACAATGATCCTAGACGGGGTATAAATACTTTCCACTAAACCTTCCTGAAGGGGTCTGTCGGCTACATAACAATACTAATCTACCTGTCGGCTACCAAATCTTTACCAACAAACTCATCGGCTACAAAATCTTTACCGATGACAACACCCTGTCAGCTACACAATATTTACAAACGACATCATCCCCCCCAAAAGAAAAAGTCATCTTCGGACGAAAATTACAAAATATCCGAAACAAATTAACAACAAAATACATTAACTGACTAACTACAACAAGATAGATCTGCTTCTGCCACACCACTTTCACATTAAACTGGTCTCCAACCCACGTTGCATCTGTTAACACAATACTGTCTCCTGAGTCAAGCTGACCTTGATAGCCACTTGTGCTGCTTTCTCTGCTTCCAATTCTTGGGTACCCTGAGCTAAGTGTCATTGTACTGCCTTCAATTGGATGATCAACTCCTCCCGAGCTCTCTACGCATCCACTAAGATAGCCTCACGTCCAACACCTACTCCAAGTGCCTCTGGTACACAGACACTCCATGCCTGCAGTAGCTCCAGGTCTCATCAACTGGTCACACTTCCCACAGGGGAAATTGCCCCTGGCAGGGTCGAGGGGTAGCAGCCCCGTGGGGTACTGCAATCTAGAATGGCTCCCTTCTTACATTGAAGATGTTCCCACTTCTTTGACATATGGCTTTCTTTTTTTCATACGGGTTTCTATCGCTTTATTTCCTTTCCAGTGCCTCTTTCCTTTCCTGCCGATTCTCTTTTAATGCCGAAGGGGCGTGGGCAACAAAGGCAACCTACGAGGGAATAAGGCTTGCCGTAGAAGAGTAAGACCATCCGAGCAAAAATAAGACCGTTTGTGGGAAAAAAAAAGACTATCCATGGGAGTACTTTAGAATTATAACCAGCAACCACTGGCTCTTAATTCGCAGACAGAAAAGGGCTAAGCCACAACACAAAGGATAGTTTGCGGGGAATAAGAAGATGCGCCGTAGGATGTTCGCGGACCTAGAGGAAGCAAAGCCGCGAAAGAGAAAAAAGATAGTTGCAGAAGATTAGAAAGTGAAGCTGCGGACGAAGGAGTAAGGCCGTGGGGACTTAAAGCCAATCATGGGAGTTTGTCTGTAGGACATTGCTCACGGGAAACAAGACATCCACAGGGTGTTCGTGGGACCACCCGCGACACATGCTGCTCGTGGGACAATCTGCCCGTGGAGCAACAGTCTACAACTGTGCCCGCAAGCACACTTTTGTTCTTTCCACTTCTTTTTAAAATTTTTTTTTTCTTTTTTTAAAAATTTTTAAAATACAACAAACTCAATTTTCCATCCGAACTTCGCCATTCTACAACGACGGAGTTGTTCGGACTTCGTTCTGTGACAAGGGAGTCTTCCTGGCATGGTACATCTTTGAGCTGTTCACTACCTGAGGCACTTCTTGTCCATCCAAAGTCCACAATTTTATTGCTCCATTGTATCCTACCTCCTGAATATGGTATGGCCCAACCCACTTGACCTTAAACTTTCCTGGTTTATTTCGTCCGTTATACTTCAACACCAATTGCCTCGACTGGAACCTGTTCAGTTCCAAGTGCTTATCATGCTGTGCTTTGCATTTGTTCTGTGTCATCTTTGTAGCCCATTGTGCCTGCAATTTTGTCGGCTGCCATCCCTTGCCGTCAATAATTGTATTCTTGATTTTAGAACCTTCGCTTTGTATTGCTGAAGGTTTTATTAAGCTTGTTCTCTTTGTTTCTCTTGTAGACCGTGCGATGTGTTTTCCTTGCTGCCGGCACCCTTCTAATATATTAGTGTTTCTTCATAACATTTTCTTTCTGCACAGTCATACGATGGGATCTTTCCTTTTTTTGGGTTCATACTGTATGTTCTTCCCCTAAGCTTCAGCCATAACCGCCTTTCCTTCTTCTACTTCTCTATATTCCTTTGGACATTCATTTTCCTCTTCTTTCTTACCTTCATCCACCCTTAACATATTACAGCTCGGAAAGAGTTCGTAGTCCTCTATCTGCCAGTGGTATAGACCGTTGACAGAATCCAAATCGTCATCTGTTAATCTTCCTTCCAGCCGCAAGACTCCCTCCTGATCTAGTTCCATACGCTGCCTCCCTTCATCTTCTTCTTTAGAATCTGATGACAGAGCTTTTTCCTCCACCATCTGGGTGTGCAAATCAATCATGAATTTCCTCCCTTTGCTTTCAAGTGATATAATGTTTTTCTTCCATTTATGGTTAACTCTGGCTTGAATAAGCCATTCGTAGCCCAAAATGGTGTCATATCCTTTTCTCTTCAGCGGGATCATGACAAAGTCAAGTAGGAACGACTGTGTGCCAATTGTCACCAGTTGTGCCATCAGGATGCCGAGAGGTTTAATGCCGTGTTGGTCCACTGTCAACAACTGGAATGTAGGTGGCCACAATGTTGGTTGACCCAACCTCTTCCAGATATCCTCGTATAAGACATTCACGCCGACCTACCGTCGACAATTGTGTCCGTCAGCACACTTCCAAGAATCCCCATCTCGACAACCGCCGGATGCTGTCCGAATGCAAGGGCTAGCAACATTGGGTCTTCTCCATCGGTGGCAATTTCCTTTCTTCTTCTTGGTTCTCGTGGTAACTTAGCAGTTGGTAGGATATTTGTGATCGCCAATTGGAGCTGAGGCATTGTGAGCAACAGATCGCTTATTTTGATGGGTACCTCAGTTTGCAGTATTTGCCGTATGATGTTGTGTTCCGTTGTGTTCCGCGCAATTCCTTGCTGAGGTGCCGGTGGTATCCTTCAATTGAGATGTCTCCGCCTGTGTTGCTTTCTCAATTTCCTTCCATACTTCCTCCAGCCTCTTCTTTTCTTTTGTGGGGTCGGGGTATAGTTTTGCTTGTTTCCATGTGATTGCCAGTACCTCCTCTTCGTCTGTCCTGACGGTGATCAAATTCACTCTAGACTTTGGGCACTTGGCATCTTCATGATCGCCGGGTCTGCACCATCTACATAATAATTTTGGTGTGTTTGCCATTGTACAATCTTAAGCAAAGTGGCCATGCAAATTACGTGCTTGGCACTGAACGATAAGTCGTCTATTCTTATCGTATTGAATTCAATTTCGGCTGCCATTGTTATTGTTATTGTTGTTTTGCCCTCTACTATTATTTGTGTACCCACCTGAAGTGGCACCATCAATGTTTGTGTTTTTGTTCCCTCCCAACATGGAAGCTGCCTGTGTCAGGAATACTTGTTGAGGTCCTTTGGTTTTCATATTGAAGGGGCATTCTTTTATGGAATGTCCTGTTGGTTCCCAAAACCGCAGATTGGAAATCCAAGAGCCTGCCACTTCTCCAATAGGATTTCTCAATCAGTTCTAGCCAATGAACGGAAATCGCTTAGATTCCTCTGCACTTCGGGCTCTGCTACACCCAGGCGGGTAAACCTTCACCTTGAACACTGACTACACAATTCAAGGGTTTTCTATAGCGAATTTAAACTTTGCGAGTTCCTCGGCTGGCAAAGTCCTTGAACTTGATCAGAATGAAACTGAAACCGGATGCTAAATACTTGATGATTGGATGTTTTGTATAAATTTTGTAAATACTGAATTTGATGCTTGGAGGAGGAATATTATAGATTTTTTGACTTCAAATAAAAGACCAGTGCCTTCGCTTATCCGGGCAATAGAGTCAACTTCGGAGAATTTTTACATACAACTTCATAATGTTCAATGCATTTGTACTGTCAATAATTTTGATAATCTAGATGCGACAGACCAATTATAATGCAATCTTAAATTAGTCTAGATTGAATTTTAACTCTACTGAGACAAACTCGACACAGCTGTGGAAACAATTAAATATTTCACAACACCTGTGATGATTAAATTTAAAATGCTTAATTGACCATGTCCACTTATCTGATAACAAAATCATATGTAGAATTTTAAAATATAATTATGAAGGACGATTCGCCTGCAGTTTAAATCTCCATGCCATTAAAGGTAAACAAAAGACATTTTATTTTATTATTAAAATAAAATAATTTTATAATAATAAAATAATGGAATTTTATTATAAAATCATATTATTGCCCTTATCTCTCCATACAGTAAATATAAAATACTTCTTTTCTATTGAATGTTTGAATGTTCCCATATTACAATGATTTTTTCTCAAGTCATATTTATATCTTAAATGTTACAAGATATGACTTATCATAAAAAGCATGTCTCCTCATAACAAGTGATTGACCCGTAAATACTAATTTTAATTCTTAATATAAATTGCTGACTACTAATGATTTGTGATAAAGATATTTGGTGTATAATATTTTATTTTGTCTTTGAATAGAAAATGGGCAGACGAAGAAATGTTTTGAGGGATTATTGATGCTACTTCCATCCTCCTGCTCAAATCCAAGTGAAACTGGTGTGTTTAGACTTTCTTCGTTAACAAGCTTTGGAATATTTGCAGCCTAGTGAAGACATGGACATCAATTCCTGAATTTCTCAACATTATTGACAATTTCAAGATGTTGCCTTTCACCGTGCCGTCCGCTATTTAATATGCACTTTGGATTGCTTTCGTTGACTGAAGCCAAACTCCCCATTCCTCCAATCACGACAATTGATTTTTACTCCTCACTATGGTTTTGAGCGCTTTTACTTACAGGCCAACCATGTTATTAAATAAGTATTTGCCTCATTTTTATTGTTCATAAAAGGGTATTGTGGTGTATTCGGAAGAAAATACATTTGACTCCATACTGTATTTATATGTTGTGTTGTTTCCAAACTTATTACACTGGCGCATGGACGATGATATGTCAAAATTCAATTGTATCCTTCCTTGTGGCTATAATTATTTTCTTTGAAAGTGCAGAGACGGATGTATGTTTGGAACTCACTACCCTCAAATTTGCCCTACACGACATCTATCCTTTTATCGGGTTTTTAAGAATGTTATTGATGGCTTCAGAACATTTTTAGTAATCATCCTTGACTTACGGTATGAGACCATCACTTCTACTGAATTTGCTCTCGATACTTTCAGAAGTTCACTTTCAATAAAATCTGAGAGGTGGCTGTTTCCACCATCACTATCGATATTCATGTTGCTGGCTGGGTGTTGTATTTGGATCCAATAGAACCATGTATAGCTGATAAATATAGAAGGAACAGATCTGTTATGTTTGGAGTCACATCCTTCGATTTGGTCTCCTAAAGTCTCTATCTTCACACTATGTTAAAAAATGATAAGCTGGAGGATCACATGTTGTGTATCATCATAATTATCTTTCCTGAATCTCAATGAAGTTCAATCATTAGGAAGCTGCAACAAGATAACTAAGGCTGGGCATTATCTAGAGTGAATTGTGTAGGCCTGAGATATATTTTGGTAGATAATGTTGGAAGAATTCCTGAGTGGAGATCTGTGCATTGGTATTTGAATGTGACAATACTTTATCCCCTTGAAACTCTGGTATTATTACTTAAATGAAGTCAAAATTTTACAAGAAAATTTGAGCTCCATCATGTCCCATGATCTGGCAGATCTTGTAGAACAAGTTCTTTGGACAGGATCCCTTTGTGTGACCTTCCGCCTTACATTCCGTGCATAATAGTTCACTTCTCTTTGTTTCTTTCTGCATGTTCTTAAATTCCTTCATCATGCAAATCATGTCCTTCTAGAGAGCTCAGACCTTCTTGCTGCTGTTTTCATCATCGCTGCTATCTTCTCTCGAAGATGCATCATCATCTGAATCAGATGAACCACTCTTCTTTTTCTTCTTTGTTTTCTGCTCACTTTCCAAGTTCATCGCCCAATTGTATGCTTTAGTGTATGACGACGGTGGCACAATCTTTATCTTCCTCTGCAACTTTGGGCGTAAAGACTCAATGAACCATCTTTTTTGTAGCCCATCTGCTAGCTTATTTTCCATTTTATTTATCAAGTCTTTTAATTTCCTGGCGTATACTCGGACAATTTCATTCTTCCCTTGCTTTGTGTTGTATATTTCCATCATGATCTCATTGTCGTCACAGTGCAGTTGAAATTCAGCAGTAAACTCCTTAAGATTGTCCCAAGTGGTTAATTTTTGGGGATCTACATCAGCGAACCAGTCAATTCCGACAGCCCGTAGGGTTGCCGAAAATTGCCGAACCCATTTGTTTGTATCGGTTATGCCATTTTCCCTTCAAATCGTTTAGCATGTTTTACAGTGTCGGATCGGATCAGCCATACTGTCACCATCAAACTTCGGCAACTTTTCCTTTGGTCCCGCCATCACTACTGGATTTTGTGTACGGGCGTTGTTCGGTCTTGCAACGCTAGCGTTGTTCACTCCCACATTGGCGCTTTGTACTCCCACACCATGGCTTTGCACTCCCACACCTGCGGTCTGCACTCCCACACCAGCGGTCTCTCCAACAGTTGTTTTATCTCCAACAGCTGTGTCCTCTGGTGAAGAAGGGTCTTCCCGTTTCGAAAGTGTATCGCGGCTGAAGAGTTCACTCCACGCTCATGCTCCCTCGACACTCCGAGCCGTGCGAGTCTATTCTCTTTTGTTTGGATTCTCTTCCCTCAGCGAATAGAGGCTCAAAATTCCTCCCTGGCTTCTTCCACCAATTCCATCCGCTGTCAAGTTTCCTACAAAAATTCCTTCGCGCTTCGGTGTCCGTCGACAATCTTCTGAAACCTCCATCTGCGTTCGGCTTGCTGTGCCAAAATTAAATTTCCTTGGGCTATGCGGATTTCATCTTTGTCTTTTAGCTTATTCTTATTTTTGTTTAACTGATTCGGCATTAGTTGTCATTCCAACCTTTGCTCCAGGTCCATCAAGCAACGGCGCCAAATGTTTACCGCATAGATTAATTGGTTAATTTACATAGATAATTAACAAGAATAGTAACAACAGTACTCCGTTTATTATTCGCATATGCCAAGAGATTATATATAGAACATAAGATGATTTACAATGATCCCGGATGGGGTATAAATACTTTCCGCCGAACCTTCCTGAAGGGGTCCGTCGGCTACATAACAATACTAATCTACCCGTCGGCTACCAAATCTTTACCGACAAACCCGTCGGCTACAAAATTTTTACCGACGAGAACACCCTGTCGGCTACACAATATTTACAGATAACGGAGGTTACTCTGAGATTGAAGGATATGGAGATACAATTTGAGGTGGATGGCAAGACTCATGTGCTGAAGGCTATCCGTAATGGTGATGTCAGGACGATCTCATTTAGACGGATGGAGAGATTAGCCAGGCATGATGATATAGAGTGGGCGACAATATGCACCTTGATGCCTACCCAAGAGGAGCAGCATAAGACTGAATATCATCCAGATATTCAGAAATTGAGAATCAAGTATGAGAAGGTATTCAGCGAGATTCGACCAGGCAAACCACTAGACAGAGGCATTGAGCACATTATCGAGTTGGAGGAAGGTGCTAAGCTTGTCATGATCACACCATACCGGCACCCAAAATGACTCAAGATGAGATCGAGGGGACCATCAAGGAGTTGCTAGCAATGAGACACATTCGACCAAGTAAGTCACCTTTTGCGTCTTCTGTTGTTTTGGTAAAAAAGAAAGATGGTACTCTATGGATGTGTATTGATTACAGGGTGTTGAATAAGAGAACTATAAAGAATAGGTATCCCATCCCACACATTGATGAGTTGATAGATGAATTGCATGGGGCTTGTTATTTCCCAAAAATTGATTTGAGATTAGGCTATCACCAGATCAGAGTTCGAGAGCAGGATATTGAGAAAACTGCTTTCAAATGTCATTGTGGGCACTTCGAGTTTGTAGTCATGCCTTTTGGTTTGACTAATGCACCTGCCACTTTTCAATCCACTATGAATAGGGTCTTCCACCATTAGTTGAGGAAATTTGTGCTAGTGTTCTTTGATGATATTTTGATCTATAGCAGGATTTGGCAAGAACATTTAGAACACTTGGAGATAGTATTGAGCATTTTACAGAGGGAGTCCTTATATGCCAAGGAGTCCAAATGTGATTTGGGGATGACAGAGCTGTTGTATCTTGGACACATCATTAGTGCGGAAGGAGTGCAGATGGATCTTGAAAAGATCCACGCTATTGTTGATTGGGCCACCACCAAAGAACCTTAGACAATTGAGGGGGTTCCTTGGTCTATGTGGATTCTATCGCAGGTTTGTTAGTGGCTACTCACGACACGCAACACCTATGACAAATTTGATAAAGAAAGGGGCATTTGTGTGGACTCGGGAGGCACAAGACTATTTCATGCAGTTCAAGGAAATAATGACTACATGCCCAATATTAGCATTGCTTGATTTCACAAAGCCATTTGAACTTCAATGTGATGCTTCTGGAGAGGGAGTTGGTGTTGTACTCATGCAAGACAAACATCCTATAGCTTATGAGAGCAAGAAAATTAGAGGGCCCGAGAGATCATTCAGCATATATGATAAGGAGATGTTGGCCATCATGCATGCCTTGGCCAAATTCAGATAGTATCTTATGGGCAGCAAATTTTGTATTTAAATTGATCATAACAGTTTGAGGCACTTTTTTGGGACAACGGGAGCTGAATGATCGTCAGCAAAAGTGGGTAAGTTATAGGCCTATGATTTTGATATCACATATGTTAAGGGGACACAGAATGTTGTTGCAGATGCTTTATCTCGCAGCCCACACTTCACTTCTATGATTTAGATATCAGAGGATTGGCGACACTTGATTGTAGTAGAATATGCCAGAGACACATGCGCCTCTGAAATAGTGGAGGGAACAATGATCGACACTAGGTACACTCTTGTAGATTATTTGATCATTTACAAGAACAGGATTTACTTAGTCCCAGGATTGAAAGTGAAGCAGTTGATTTTGAGAGCATTCCATGATTCACCTATAGTAGGCCATCCCAGGTATTTCAAGACTTATAGGTTAGTTTGGGAGCAGTTCACTTGGAAGGGGCTTAAGGTTGATGTTTTGTAGTATGTGCGTGAGTGTCTTGTTTGCTAGCAGAACAAACAAGAGCACACTTATCCAGCAGGGCTCCTACAGCCACTTCCTATTTCTAACAGGAAGTGGGAGTGCATCTCCATGGATTTTATCACGGGCTTGCCCAAGGCCCAGGGGCGCAATTGTATCTATGTGGTGGTGGATAGGCTGACAAAATATGCTCACGTCCTTCCTATCACTACTACATACTCAACAACTCAGGTGGCAAAGGTCTTCTTCAGGGAGGTTTTCAGATTACATGGTTTGACTCGAAACATTGTGAGTGATAGGGATAGCCATTTCATGAGTCACTTCTAGCAAGAGGTATTCCGGTTGTGTGGCACTGAGCTTACACCTAGTAGTAGTTATCACCCACAGAACGATGGTCAAACAAAGATTGTGAACAAATGGGGGGAAGGGTATTTGAGGAATTATGTGGCAGCTTAGTAGCGAGCTTGGGTTAGATGGATATATCTATGTGAACTATTATAGGAGAGTAAGGATATAGTTGCTACTGTCAGGGACAACAAAGCTCAGAACCAGCAAAAGCAGTATGTAGACCAGAAGAGGACTGAGTGTAGTTTTGAGGTAGATGATATGGTCTACCTCATGTTGCAGCCATATAGGCAGTCCACTCTCAAGAAGAGTGGTGCAGAGAAATCAAACCACGCTATTATGGACCATTCAGGATCGTCAGGCAAGTTGGTGAGGTGGCTTATGAGTTGGAGCTTCCCGCAGACAGTAGAGTGCACAATGTGTTTCATGTGTCATGCCTCAAAAAGGCATTGGGTCAGAATGTGGTGCCTTTTGCAGTATTATCTCCCTTGGATGATGAGGGAAAATTGATATTGGTGCCAGAGGCTATCATTGATTTCAAAGAAAGGAACTTGAGGTGGCGCACTATAAGGGAGTATTTGGTGAAATGGAAGGACATGTCAGTTGAAGATGCGACATGAGAGAATGAGAAGATTTTTCAGCATTTGGACTTAAAGTTTCTTGAGGACAAGCAATTTCAGGTAGGGCGGACTGTAATGTCCCCATCTTTTTAGCATATCAGTGGAGTTCTTAGCGTTTACATTATTCGAAGGCTAAGTGGAGAAATAAGGAGAAATTGGTTAAATTAATTTCTTATAAAGTCAAAAGTCAAAAAAAGAAAAAAGAAAAGAAGAGAGTGACTTTATATTTACTTAATTTAATTGGAGAATGCATTAATTATTGGAAGGGGGAAGCTTCTAGTAATTTAATTTTCTAGAAGCACAATTAATTATTCTATTGCAAGGGAGAAGCTTCTAGCAAGTGCATTAATTATTGGGAGGGGGAAACTTCTAGAGAATGCAATTATTAAATATATTATTTAATTATTGTATTGTAAGAGAGAAGCTTCTAGTAAGTGCATTAATTATTGTAAGGGGGGAACTTTTAGAGAATGCAATTATTAAATATTTAATTTCCTTCTACGAGGGTCAAGGAAAAGTATAAAAAAGGGAGAGAGCTTCATTGGTTATTATCCAATTTTGTGAATTGCATTTGATATCAAGTTGGGAGAAGAAATTAAGGTTTCCGACTTCAGCTAGCCATTGGAGAACGTCAACTCTTCAGTGTTGCAACCATTTGAGGTGGTGAAATATCCATTGAATTTGGTATTTGGGAGAGCTTCAATTCAGGAGTTCTAATTTGTGCTTAAATTGGAGAATAAATTTTGTTTGCTACAGTACGCATGCAGGATGCTGTGCTACAATGTCTATGCTTGATTCATTTCCCATTCTCGGGCATCACTATTATCATTGTACTTCATTAGCATATGATTTTGCTGTAATAATTCAGAATAAATTTTTTTTGCATCATTGTTACATCTCGTTTCCATGTATTTGCACTAATAATACCAAAAGAATTGCATTTGAATATTAGTTCCTTGAGAGGTTACTATAGTGGTATCAGAGCTTGCTTGCAAAGTGTTTGACGAAATGTCAAACAATTGAAGTATAAAGAATTTTGGTGTTTGAAGAAGTTATAAACTGTTGGGGTTATTACAACAAGCTGAATCAAAATTGTGCATCTAGTAGTTCCAAATAAATCGTGCTGAACTGAAATACAGTTACAAAAAATTTATTTGGAACTACTAGATGCACAATTTTGATGCAGCTTGGGGAAATTGTTAGTTCAAACAATCTCCTAATTAGGAATCAAATAAACAGATTTTTCTTATGTCAAAAATTTTCTCCTTAATTTTCGTAAACAGGCTACAAAAAAATTGATAAACATTTTCCTATAAAACCATTTTGTAAGTTATATGTTAATTTATAGAAGGTATTTTTGTGCAGGCTCCCAATTTAAGAATCAAGATCTTCCTATTTATTTAATGTTCTGAAATATAGATGTACATTAATTATGTCTTGAATCTTTTTCAGTAAATGCTAAATTGATTTTATGCAGGTTATTCAGTCCCTTACTGACTTAGGTGCACTTCAGCCTACTGGAGATATGGCATCTGTATGTTGTGAGCTACTTTTTTGTTAAAGGAAAATATACCTGAGTACTTTTAAAGTTTGAAACAGCTCTGTGATTATTAGTAATGTATTCAAATGAATTGGTGAATCAAAAGAGTCCTGCCAATATAACTGTAGCTTATGCAATCTAAGCTTTATTGATGAACTATGTTTTGTAGGTAAGACGGTCCATACAGTTCTTTCTTGACAACTTATTGAACCAGCAGCCTGACCAAGAAGCAACTCTATCTGCAATTGGGGAGGTATGTTGAAGAGTAAACATTGATTTTTAGCATATATTTATTCATGACTATATGTAGTCAAACTCAATACCCCTTTGTGTTTCCTATTCCATAATCCTTGTACATGTTTTCTATATTGAGTGGAGTCTATTGTCTTAAGCTATGGTCCATTCAGAAGAAATTGTAGGGCACTAGTACTTTGATAAGAAAGATCACGATTTCCATTTGTCACACTGTTTGATGTGGTTTCTTAGGGTTGTATTGTTGTACTAATGTGTTAGGTTCACGTCATCATTTAGTCATTTCTCATTTGCATCTCAAATTTCTGTCTTTGTGCCTTGTACTTACTCATCAACACCGTTGTTATCAATTCAAGCTAACTGTTTTTTGTATGGCTTGAGAGAGAAGTTGGTCAAGCATGCCAAGTGAGGTAAACATGTGAACTTGGATTTACATGTAAACATGTAAATAGGTTGAAAAACATCTATATGCACAACTTAAACGTGTAAAGTCATGGTCTCTTGAGGCATTTACATGTAAACATGTAAATAGGTTGAAAAGCATGTATATGCAGAACTTAAATGATCAATTAAGCATGTCTAATTGGTTTTTGAGGAAATATCACTTAATTGGGTCAAAAATAACATTTACACCATAGAATTTAATTACTATGTGCAAATTTCATTTCAAAAAGTAATATTTAACTTACGTGTTTTGAATAAAACATAAAGTATCTCAAAAATAAATCAAATTACATAGCTAATAAAGTCACTTAAGTGAAGAATTTTAAAAACAACTTAACGTGAAAATATAACATAAAGTGCACTACAGTCACTTAAGTGATAAAGTAACTTAAAAACATAATATAAAGTGAATTTATGCTATATTTTTAGAAAAATGAATGTCAACATGAAAATATAACATTATTTTTTAAATCATGCAATTGCATATGGAGAGTCCACTTTTTGGGCACTTATTTGGTCATATCTTTTGATTGCCAAGTTCTATTAAGCCCTAAGATAGATTGAATTGGAGGAAAAACCAAAAGCAATGATTTGAACAAAACCAAAAGACCAAAAGCAAACAAACACACACTCAAAAATGAGAAAAAGGATGTTGAAAGCTTCAAAAATCAAGCATAGGCTCAACAAACAGACAAACTAAAAACACTTGACGAAAGCCTTCAGTAAAAGGAAACATTATATCAATTGGGGTCAATTGGTGAATCAATGTTTGCTAGTTAAATAATAAATCAACTCAGAGAAAAATGAAACTAAGTTGAAAAAATTTCGTACTATTACCTACACTTTGTGGTGACAAAATGCAAGAGAACAATAGGCTCTATCTGGGGAATGTTACTTGTTTGTTCTTAGAAACAAAGGGTGACATAGAGTCCAATTCTGTAAGTGCCTCCATCCACTCAATTGGGCAATAAAGTTAGAAGACTGAAAAAACAAAACTAAAAACAAAGACCCTACAACTCAAAAATAGGAAACTATGTACAAGGGGTACTTATCTGATAATCATTAGAAGTAATGTTTTAGATGTTGTCTATTATGAGGTAGTGGCATTGGTGTTCCATTATGATATGCAAGCCATAAACTATTTTCTCCTGCAATCAAATGAATTGTGAAAGGTCCTCACCAAAGAGAATTGAACTTGCCATGCATTCCTTTTCATTCTTGCCTCTTGTCCTAGAGTAGAACAAGATCTCCATTTTGGAATTCTCTATGCTTGGCCCTTTTATCAAAAAGAACTTTGACTTGTTGCTGGTGAGCAACAAATGTATCAACCACCTCTTTTCTTTGTTCCTCCAGTTGCTGAAGGAACATAATATTTTTATCTAGAGCATCTGAATAAGTCTCATGTTCGATGGTTCGTATCAACTTAAGAGCAGGAAGCTCTAAATTAATTGGAATCTCAACATTGATCCCATATAGCAACTAAAAAGGGGACATTCTAGTTGCCCTCTTTGGAGTAATTTTGTTAGCCCACAAAGCATTGAACAATGCCTTGTGCCAAGTTCTTTGATTTGATTCAACCAACTTCCTCAAGATAGTCACTATATTTTTTTTGCTTGATTCTGCTTGACCATTACCTTGTGGGTAATAATCAGATGCATGTGCTAGAGTTATTCTATGATTGAAACAAAACTCAGTCACTTCCTTGGAAGAGAAAGAAATTACATTGTTCACAATTGTTTTGTCTGGAACACCAAACTGTGAAATGATGTTTTGTTTCAAGGAGTCACAAATTATTTCTATTGTAGAGCCTTTATAGGAATAGCTTCAACCCGCTTGGTAAAGTAATCTATCGCTACTAGGTTGTGAGTGTGACCCTTACTTGAAGGTGGATTAATAGTACCAATGAAATCAATTCCCCCCTTTTGAAAAGGTTCTTCAATTACTACCGGCTTCAATAGAAAAGTTGCAAGCTTTTGTTTACCTTCGAATTATTGACATGATTCACATTTCCTTACCCACTAATATGCATCTTGAAATAGTGTGGACCAATAGTATTGTGCTCTCAAAATTTTATGTGCAATGATAGGTGTTGAGAAATGTCTGCCATAGACTTGATTATGGAAAGAATCTAGAATCTGTACTTGTTGGATTTTATCCACACACTAGAGAAAAGTTTCATCCATTGCACGCTTGTAGAGACCATTCTCGCATAGGATGAAGCTAGAAGCTTTCAAATTGAGGGTCCTCTATTCTTTGTATGTCGAATGTGAGGGACATTCTCCATAACTAAGATAATATGCCATATCAGAATACTAATCATCTGTAGTACTGATAAATATAACGGTAGGAAGAGAAGAGACATTCTCATCTTCCACTTGCAAAAGCTCATTTTCAGCCATAAGTTGACAGAGTCCTTTGCCACGAACTAGCTTAGTTGGTCTTATCTCCATATTGTCGTCAGGAAATAGTGTATCGGGATGTTCCCGACGGTGTATCGGGAGGTTCCTGACGGTGTATTAGGAGCTTCCCGACGGTGTTTCAGGATGTTCCCGATGGTGTATTAGGAGCTTCCCGACGGTGTTTCAGGATGTTCCCGACGATGTTTCAGGATGTTCCCGACGATGTTTCAGGATGTTCCCGATGGTGTATCAGGATGTTCCCGACGGTGCATCGGGAGGTTTCTGTCAGTGTATCGGGAGGTTCTCGACGGTGCATCGGGAGGGTTCTGTCAGTGTATCGGGATGTGTGCTGCTAGGCCAACATGTATCGAGATGGATCCAGAAGGTTCTATTATTGTAGTTGGCATGTTGTATGTGGCTGACGGATACCTTCGAGAAGGTTCCTAGGACAGTATTTATATTTCCCTTCAGGATCATTGTAATCATCATCAGAAGAGAACTTAATGTAATATCTTGGCATATGCGAATAATAAGAAGAGTTTTGCTGTTCGAGTTCATGTTCATTATCTGTGCGCATTTCTTAATTAACCTATGCGGTAAACATTTGGCAGAGCAAAGAAGGGGAGAGGCTGGGTGGAAGGCTCGGGAGACGACAGAAAAGGCTCGGGAGGAGATGGCCAACCAACTTACCACCCAACACCTTGCATGGGAAGCGGAACGGACAACCTTGTTAGCACAGCTCGAGGACAGTACGCGAGGGAAACAGCAGGCAAAATAGCAGTTAACCTCAGTGGAGTAGCAACTAGCCGCAGCCGAGCAGCGGTTGACAACAGCACTTCAGGAGAAGGACTCAGCGCAATAGGCTCACGATCAGAAGGAAGCTGAGTGTCAGGAGGTTGCTTTGATGCTGAAAGAAATGGTGGAGGACAACTCACAGATTAGAGCTGATTTGCAGATACGGACAGATCAGGTGTATCAGCTTTGACGCAGCCGGTCGTCACAGTCCAAGACTCAGCCTTCAGGTTGATGATGTATACGTCCATGTTGTTTTTGTTTTATGAATAATGTAGATAGTATGGGTTTTTTGTTGTCTCGTCGTCGGGAGACGACTTTTCTTTTTGGGGGAGATGATATCGTCAGGAAATAGTGTATCGGGATGTTCCCAATGGTGTATCGAGAGCTTCCCGGCGGTGTTTCAGGATGTTCCCGATGATGTATCAGGAGCTTCCCAACGGTGTTTCAGGATGTTCTCGATGGTGTATCAGGAGCTTCCCGACGGTGTTTCAGGATGTTCCCGATGGTGTATTGGGAGGTTCCCGATGGTGTATCAGGATGTTCTCGACGGTGCATCGGGAGGTTTCTGTCAGTGTATCAGGAGGGTTCTGTCAGTGTATCGGGATGTGTGCCGCCAGGCCGACATGTATCGACATGTATCCAGAAGGTTCTATTCTTGTAGTTGGCATGTTGTATGTGGCCGACAGATACCTTCGAGAAGGTTCCTCGGAGAGTATTTATATTTCCCTTCGGGATCATTGTAATCATCATCAGAAGAGAACCTAATGTAATATCTTGGCATATGTGAATAATAAGAAGAGTTTTGCTGTTCGAGTTCATGTTCATTATTTGTGTGCATTTCTTAATTAACCTATGTGATAAACACATATCAGATTCTTGAATTTTGGAAATCCAATTTACTCTTTTTGTGCCAAACTCTTGTTGCATCATGATGGTCTTGACAACAATATCTAGAACTAGAGCAATGATATGAGAGTTCAATATGTAGAACCTAAAATGCTTCACTGCTTTGACAACAACATAAGCATGTTTCTCCATTTGGCTATATTTTAACTCATGAGCCTTCAGAGGACAATTCATGAACGAAATAGGTGATTCAATACCTTCATCATTTTTTTGCATTAGGATAGCAGAATACATGACATCCTTTTGTGTAATCAAGACACACTAGCATAGGTGCATGTGCTATTGCATCTTTGATTTTTGTGAATGTTGTCCTTCCTTCATGATTCTAATGGAAAGCATCTTTTTCTTTCACCATATCAGCAATATGACGAGTCTTTTCAGCAAAGTTTGGTACAAATCTCCTCAAGAAATTCACCTTTCCAAAGAAAGAATGAACTGTTGTCTTGTTTGATGGCAAAGATAAGCTTTGAATTGCCCGTATCTCTTTGGATAAATCTTGATACCTTATTTGGACACAATGTGTCCCAACAACTTGCCTTCCTTTAGACCAAAAACTAATTTCTTGGTATTCAGTGATACACCATACTGACTGCATCTCTCCAAGACTTGTCAGAGATGAAAGAAATGATCTTGACATACTTTGGAGAAAATAGTTAAATCATTCAAATATACGATGATGTTTTCATTCATGAGACCATCAAAGGCAAGATCCATTGTTTGTTGAAAAGTTGCTCCAGCGTTGATAAGGCCGAAAGGCATCCTCCGATATGCAAATGTACCCCATGGGGTGGTAAATGTCGTCTTATATTGATCAACCTCATGAACTTCAATTTGATTGTATCCTGAGAAACCATCTAACATAGATAACATTATAGAACCAATTATAGCTTGTAACACTTGATCCATGAGTAGCAGTGGATAATTATCCTTGAGAGACGCTTGATTAAGATTACGAAAATCCACACATGTGAATTTATCTATTCTTCTTTCTAACAAGAACTATGTTAGCTACTCATGATGAATGATGAATAGGAAAGATAATACTTGCTTCTAGCATCTTTTGAATTTTGGCTAGAATGGTAACCAAAATCTTTGGATTGTATTGCCTCTGCTTCTAGTGAAAAGGAGCTGAACCAAACTTAGGAGGAATATCATGCCGGACTTTCTTAGGACGAAAAGATTTCAAATCTTCATAAGAATAAGCCAAACATCCTTGTTTTCATAAAGAAAAGTGATGAACTTCTCCTTTTCTTCATCTGTACACCAGTTTCCAATGTAAACCAACTTTGGATCATCTTCAATCTCAATGTTGTATTTCTCATATTGTCTTGAGGAGCTAGTTATCGTCTTTTGTTTCTCTTTGACATACTTGTCATGCTTGTCAAATAGCTTTCCAAGGAAATGAGACCTTTGGGGATCTTATTTCCTTTCAATTGAATTACTTCTTAACCAGTATCAGAATTTTCATTAAAGATGATTTCATTTGGCGCATTCTTGCTTCCTTCAAAGTACATATCATCATATCCTTCTTTGGTTGCTAAAAATTGATAATCTGAGTATTATCATTCAACACTTGCCAATGTTCACAATTATCTGCGATACTTGGTTGGTAAACCAGTTGTATTTCATATATGCCATCTTCAAAGTCTTGATGGGGAAGTAATAGAGTAGCTGAAACCACAAGTGAATCAGCTCTATCATTCAACTCTCTAGGAATCACTGAGATATTGAAGGCATCAAATAATTTGATGAAGTCCCAATCTAGATCATGGTAATGTCTAAGTTAGTTATTTCTGGCTTGATACTGACTTTTGACTTGACATAGCACCAACTCAACATCTCCTTTAACATGCAAGTTCCTAATTCCTTTGGCCTGCGTCATGTTCAATCCCAATATCAAGGCCTCATATTTAGCTATGTTATTAGTATTAGGAAATTGCAACTTGTAGGAAAAAGGGAAAAATTCTCCTTCAGGTGAAATCATCACAATTCTCGTTCTGGATCCCATAGAAGCACAACTCCCATCAAATTCCATGATCCAAACAACATTAGAACTGCTTGAGCTTGCTTCATAGTCCATGAGAATAATCTTTTCTTCAAGAGAATTAGTAAAATCTATAACTGAAACATTTTCCTCTTTGTTAAGATAATCCATAGGATCATCTTCACAAACAATTTTTCCTTCAATCATAACTAGTGATTGATTTGGAATGGCAACCTCCTCTAAATTTTCAGTAGTATCAACAAATCTTTTAGTGTTTGAGAGCAAGGACAAACTTTTAGACCCTGTCCAATCCTTTGCAAATTCTGATACTTCATCTGCATGTAGGTAACAATTACCATTCCAATTGATTTGAATTGAATTTGAGCATGTGGGTCATTAGATTTGACAACCACATAATTTGTTTCTCTCTTAGGATGCAACTTTTGCATGACACCTTTAACTAGTATTCTGGCTTCAGTCATATCTATATTGAGTTAACCGCCTACATCCTTATAGAAATTACAACTAAGTAACATACTGTAAGAAGCAGGTACATCTGCAACCGAAACAGTCATGTTGATCTTGTTCGGGAAAGACACAAAGGCCAATTGACCATCTTTGCTTCACCCTTTCAGTGGTACTTTCTTATTTTCCATAGAGTAACAATTACTGAAGGATTTTGTCAAAGTTAATCCTAAAGCATCAACAACCTTAGCTGGCATGACATAATCAGAGGTAGCGGAATCTATGATGCAATTACTTAGCTTGAAACCATTGATCTGTAGGGATAAATAGAAAGGTTAAATCTTCCCTGGAATTGAGGATGGAATAGTAACTAGGTCATTGGGCTTTTTTTTGTTTCAGGGGCAATCAAATGAGGTTGAGTACAACTGTGATTCTTTGACAAATTTGGTAAGCCTATCTAGCTGATTTGGATATGCTTGTAGGTATTCTACCTCAGACATTTGCATTTTGGTCTTCTTAGCATGATCTATAATATCAAAAGCTTGGAAAGAGCTAGCTAAGGAAGAATTGAAACTTTCAGCCTGGGGTTTAACATTAGCATTAGGCACACTGGACTTTGAAATACTAGATGAAGGAGTAGGAAGATCGTCACTTACTTGATTGTGATGACCCTGTCTGGTTATAGCTAAATCAAGCATCAATTTCTTTCACATTTTGATAGTTTGACATTTGTCAAATACTTGGCAAGTAGCCCAATTACCACTAAATCTATGATGTCTTAAATTTTCAAACACAATATCAGGATGTACAACAAACTGATCACAAATTTACTTAATTTTGGCCTTATAAGTTTTGCATAAATAAATACCAAACGCCAATAAACAATTCTGAAATGATTCACACCAGCCTCTAAATTCATTCATCAACAAACCATACATCAATATAATGAAAAGGGAATTTAATTGTCGGCTGATTATAAATCAGAATATGAAGTTAACTTGTTTACTTCCATACTATCTAATATAAACTAAATTTTACAAATTAAGAACCTAGTCTTTGCTGTAGAATGTAATTGAAAGCCGCCTGGTCCAATTTCAATCTGGCGTTCACAATCTACCCTTACAAATGCTGCCCAAAACAAACTCCAATCTGCAAACTAAACCCTTATCTAGCAATAGAGAAATTATAATATTCAATTGTATAAATGCTCCTCAACCACAGTTAATACAAAAAGAGGAGATGATAATAAAACTCAAAAGTCCACAATACCTCAGCTGTGGATTCTCAGAATTAAATCTACAATACTTCAGCTATAGATCCCAAACCCTTATACTTCAGCAAGGGCACAAACTTCAGACTCAAAAATTTCACAAAGACAACAAGAGCAAAATAAGATAATCAAATAATTCGATGCTTTACTCATCAAATGGGCTCATATTTATAATCTCCAAATGGCACAAAATTTCCCAAACGAACTTCACTTAAGAAGCTTCCCACACACAATATTAAAATATAATAAAGTGCCATTATAATCTGATTTATTAATTGCTTTTGGCTCCAAAAATGACCTTTTCCACCATAATTTAAAATTTTGACATGTAACACAACTCTTTCTTGTTCCCATGATTTAAAACTTTTCGTCGTAGTTTCAACAAGCTATGATATATAAATAGACACTCCCTCCAAGATTCTTAGAGCTCAAACTGAAAGCCCGAAATAAAAACTGAGAGCATCCTCCAACTTTTCTAACTCAACTGAGCTCATCGAAAACAACAGATTGACTTACTATAAATAGTAAGTCTCTCAAATAGACCCAAAACACACCATAGGCTGCTGGAAAGCCTATAACCGCACAACTGAGACTCTCAAATCCCACTGTCAGCTCACGTGGGTCGCAATGGTGAATTGACCTGATCAACTATAGGAAATTACTAAAAATGGGGACATTACATTGATTTTTGGCTGGGTCAATAGGTAGGCTAGGAAGAGTTGTTCCACTCTCTGCAATGGTGACAGGCATTTGAGGAGTAGCCATTTTCTTTACAACCTCTTCTTGTTGTTGAGCCAACTTTCTTTGTGAATGCGTCATGACTACATAGCCCTGTGCAAAATCAATCTCATGTTCTTCATCATCATATTGAACATACCCAATAGTAGAGTCGCCTACTGCTTGGTTATCTTCATGATAGAGAGCAACATTATCATCAAGAGGATAGTCTTCTTGATTGTCATTAGTAAGATCAACTTCATAGTAACTAATGGCTGAGTTACTTAGTGGCACTTCAAGTGCAAACCTCTCTAGAGGAGAAAGCTTGTTCAGATTCTTAGCTGCGTAATTATTTGCAGCATTAGGATATGGTCATCTTGGAATATCCTTGTATGGAGCAGCAAATGATCCTTGAGATATTTTTTTTTAAGAGAAAGAAGTTTATTTGCTGATTTCTGAACCAGTGGATTAGTTGAGCGTGATGAAGAAGATTCCATATAAGACTTGTTCTTGAACTGGTTGGAATCCTTACAATTCTTTCCCGCAAGGATCAGATCATCTTCAATTTCTGTTGCTAGAGTTTGTGCGAGAGTCAAAGTAGCAAGAGCATCCCTTCTCGAAAAGAAACTAACATCTCGAAGTTAAGTGTTAATAAAATAACACTTTAAATTCGAAGCAGTTTGTTGAGAAGCAATGGGAATCCGGTTGGCCAGTTTATTGAACTTAGCAATAAACTCTTGCATCCCATCATGTGCTTCCTTCTTCATCTTTGTGAGTTGTGCTAGGAGAGCATGCTTATCTTTTGTAGGCTTGAATCTATTAAGGAACTTGGTTTGCAAAGAGGCCCAATCCGTGATGGAATTGGGTTCCAATTGTGTTCCAAGTTATAGAACCAATCAATTGTTATACCTTGTAAGGTGTCAATAAAGAGCCTTATAGATATGTCTTCATGTTCTACACCAAAAACACCTATAGTAATGTAGAAATCCTTAATGTGTTCATCTAGGTGTTGTTTTTTGTTCCCGTAGAATTTGGGAAAATTCTAACGAGAACCTTAAGGTAGTACATGTAATGGTGTTGCATGATTTAGTGGACCAAATGCTGCTCCCCATGGTCCAACAACCATATTAGTATTGGAAATATGGGTATGAGAAGAATGAGCAGCAGGAATCTGCTATGCAATAGAAACAAGGGTTTTGAGGAAAAACTGGGAATCTTTACTAGGTATAGCAGTCTTCTTTTTGGAAGGTGGGTAACTTGTAGTTCGAGAAAGAGAAGGAATTTTAGTTAGTAAATCAAAATGAGCTTGTTGAGCACAAAATGACCTAGCAGAACTTGAGGGTCAGCCTTCTTTCTTCTCAAATATACGTGCTCAAAGATTGCCAGTGTGATAGCTAGTAGTGCCAATTAGAACAAGGACCTAAAACTTCAAATGAAAGAAAGAGGTCTCCAAATACGTTCATGTCCCCAACGAAGTCACTAAAAAATTGTTGGGTGAATATTTTACAACCGACATTTTGGGTGAAATTCAGTCACAAAATAGGTAGACTAGCTACAATGTGTGAGACAGAATCTCTTCTACTTTAAAAGGAAGGCTCCCCTTTCTCACCATTCCTTGGATCAACTCAAGGTAAGCAAAAAGTTGAGAGATTTTGAAAGGGTATTACCAATATTCTTTCCTCTTAACTTTCAAACAAGAATCCACTTACTCGCAGAGCAAGTAATAGGCAAGATGAAACTTCTATCTACACCTCTATTTAAAGTTGGAAATGGTGATACTGATAAACCAACACTAACTCAAAGGTTAGCTGAAAGCATACCAGTTTGGCTCTAAGTCCAGTCTTAATCTATGCTATAAGAATAATCTTTACTATTGGCGCATAAAGATTTCCAAAAGTAAAGAGTTCTAACTATTTTGTGAATTAAGGAGATACAAGCTACAGTAAATGCTCCTAGTCTATGTATCACCACAACTGCTCCCAGTCAAAGCTTTGACTCTAATTGCTTCTTAACTCATTATACTCAATTATGAAGAATTCAAAAAACACATGAATCAAAGATAAAAAATGCAAATCACAGTCAAAGCTTCCAACTTTCACTAATCACCATTTCACTCAATCAAAGTTCAGCTTCAATTGTCTCTTTGTATTCACTTTTCTTTCAAAATAGCACTACATAATCAAATTTATGCTTGCACAATTCCTCTAGAGCTTTCTTGCATACAACAAGAGATGATATCTACAATGAGGGGGGGACTCCTTTATATAGGCAAAGGAGTTGAGAAAAAGGAGGAAAAAGTTGGAGCAACTCAACCAACTTTGACCCAGTCTAATTGATGAGAGAAATTTTATTGGATTACATGTTATAAAGACATGTAAATTGTATTACATGTAATTACACAATTTCATGCAATACATCCTCTCCAATCTACAAACCTGAAAGCTAAAGAAAGAAAAAGACGTAAGAGAGTTGAAAAAATCCTAATAATTGTTTTTGAGGACCTTAAACTTGATGATGGTATCATGTACTGTAGGAAGATTTGAGATTTTCTTTGTCTTTGATATAGCCTTTATTTTGATTGCATCGACATATGCTGATTTTAAAACATTTTTGCCATGAGAGAATCCTATAGGTGCTTTGCTAATGATTTATACACAAACCTATTTATTGTTTGAGAACCAAAATATTCAAAATCCAAATCAGCATTAACTTTGACTAATTATTTTGAAGTCATCTCCTCTATTCTGACCAAGTTGTCATGCTCAGAAAGTACTTGGTATCCTATTTGTTCCAAGTTGCACATCACCTCAGATTAAATTGACTGATAGTCTTTTAAGGCTGCCTACAACTTTGTTACAAACTTCCTCAACATCTCTTCCTTGTAACCCATGAGTCTATAGCATTTGTAGAACATTTCGCAAGATGGAACAACATCACATGCAACCAGGCTATTCAAATCAGATTTGGCGATTTCATCCCAATCACACAAAATTTTCTTGAAGGTGTTAGCTTCTTGATTTAGAGATGCAATCAGGTCATGCGACATCTCTTCAATACCTCTGATACGTTCAAGAATTTTGACCGCATCTGTAATGGCCTGAACTCTTTCAGAGACAACTTCTCCAAACCAAGTCTTTTCCACTTTATTTTTCATTTCTTTCGCGGTGTCTGAGATGTAGTGACTGGATGTTGTGAAGACTGTTGTTGATTGACCTCAATTAGGCAAGCAACCTTCTGCTTGAGCTGATTCTTCTTCTCCCATAACTCATGATTGCTCTTTGATACATTAGCAAGTGCATCATGAGCATCTTGTAGACAACCCAACTGTGATTGCTTACCAAGTTCACCAAAAGTTCAATTTTGGTGAACTTGTGATTTGAACGGTGAAGTTCTTCATCTGATTTGTTCACTAATGGTTCAACAACCTCTACAAACTTAGTCTTTTCAAAATCCACTATAATTCTTGAAACAATCTTGTGTTTCAAAGTTTAGACTGCCTTCTTGATAGGAAGATTACCTTGGGGCAACACAACCTTCCCTCTCTTCATATTGATCTTGCCCAACCATGCTTGCAAACTAACACCTTCATCTGCCAAATTAGGTACGATGGTAACCATTGACATTGATCTTGATTGTATTTCCATTGCGACTGAGCATGCTTCAGTTTGCATAGTGTAATGTTCCAACTATTACTTAGTTGTCATATGGTGGCCTAAGAAGTGTGGTGTATGGTCTGGGAGGAGAATACAATGTTTTGGAGGAGCAACTATTGTAGAGGGCTTGTAATGTTTGATCATATGGTAGTGACAACTACGGTGGATCAATGCTTTTTGGGAAGCTCATATAGTGATATGGAAGCTGTACGATGTGGGGGGGGGGGGGGGTGGAGTTTACAACCATACGGTATAGCCGTACAGTTGTGGAGATGACCAAGCCATACAGTTGTGGAGATGTCCAAGCCGTACAATATGTGCTGTTAAGCCACGGGATTTGCAGGGCCTGATAGTGTGTGCAAAATGAGTTATGAGCTAGATGTCAAAACATTTATTCGCCAAATACCTTAATTAATGCTAGTGCAAATGACTCAATCCAATTCTAGTGATATATATACACACACACACACACATATATATACACACACATATGTGTGTGTGTGTGTGTGTGTGTGTGTGTGTGTATAGATGAATCTGTAACAAAGATGGTATGGGGATTTGCCAGATCCAAGCAAGTAATGCAGAAACAAAATAGGGTGAGGGATGAATCCCACCGAAACTGGAATAGCCAAGTAGGGAAGATCTTTCACTTTTGAAATGGCAAACAATACTGAACTCCAATAGGAATTTGCAATACAAAAAAAAATCCAAATCACATACCTACTACTAGCTACATGTCGTGCTTAAATACCCTTCGGAGCAACTTCCCCATAGTTTACAAAGATAGCTGATAGCCCTACCTACGGAAACAAATAAATAAAAATGGGTTTGAGATATACTAAATCAATCAGCTCATTAACAAAGGTTTGGTTAAATATTTATTTTATGATGGAAACATTACACACAGCTATACCAAGAGGTGCTTGATGAGAATATTCTATCATGAACGCTTCGAAACTAGTCATTGAAGTATCAACTTGCAAAACTTGACCTTTCGTGAGTGTTAGTAAATCTTCAAACACGTTTCCCAAATTCTCACATTGCTTAGGTGTCAGAATAAGAGCTGCTGAAGGGATAGGAAGTGCCAATGTGTTTACTTCCAAGGTAGGGATGGTAGATGTGAAAACAATGGAGAATGAATCTACACCATCATCTACTATACCCAGAAAAGGTGTTTCTTGAATGGATGGACCTTGCTGGTTTATTGGTCATGGAGGGGAAATGATCATAACCTCTCCTGCTTCCTCTTCATCCTCTTCATCAGATTCTTCTCCAAAGTCCTCCTCATCAAGTTCTTGAGCTTACACAAATGCTTGTGAGGGTTTTGGAGGTGATTTAGACCCCTTTCCACCTTTCAACTTAAACTTGAGGGATTTAGTTGAAATGGAGGAAGATGCACCCTCTTTGCTTGAAATTTCCACTTGGGATTTCCTTCCAAGTCCAAAACTACCATAGTTTACCTCAAAATTAGGATTCACCCTCTTTAGACTTTTGATCTTTAACCATTTATTGGTATTTGCTAAGATAGACTGAGTTCTATCAAAGATAGACACGCCTTCTTTCTGTAGCCAATGTATGGGAAAAGGGCACTGCTTGTCAAAACCAGGACAATGGTATTTTGGGTCAAGAATATTGCCATCATCTTCAATCTAGAGATTGGATGAGATTTTGAGCATGTTAAGATCAATAATCTACTGCAATGTGAGTCTGCAGTTGTCCATCCTCATGATGTCGAGCTTCGTGCAAAGGTTAATCTGTATGTCCTCTATGCGATGAACCTGGATGAATGCTCTTTTGATCATTGAGTGCATTCCTTGATAATCAAAATCATACCTAGCTTTGAACTTCTTCAATGTGATAAGATGATGTTTTTCCTTTCACCTTGTAGACTAAAATGATTATATATTGACCAATTATCAAGTGCTTGGCTGTAGTGATACCAAATCCTAGCCTATGTTTAGTATTATGATATGAATGCACTTCCATGAGCCGTTTGGCTGATTCCATTAGTATGACTTTATCAGTAGCATATCTTGGTAGAGTATATGGTTCTCCTTTGAAATCACCAGCTCTCAAATAAGTGAAAGCTGGAAATTGCAAAAAGATAGCACCAAATTGATTTACTCTTCCAAACTTTATCTAATTCTCTCTTGATTACCAACTGTTTATTAAAACGACACCTGAAATGTCCAAAAAATGCATCTTGGACTCTCCTATAGTGGTATTTGCTATGTGACAAGGTGATTTGATCATAACGTTTCCAAATAGGAACTTGAAGACAATCTCCTTTGGTTGAAAGCCTCGAGAAAGATCGACACAACAATGTAAACCAAGTAGGAATTCATCTAAAATAGTGTTGAGGTTCCCTCATTGAGCTATTGTTCACAAAGTGCAGTACTAATAAGCTCTCCCCAAAAGATAGGTTCTTCATTATCAACGATCTGAAAAATGAGTTTGTTCGTACATGGCTCGAAGTCACTAGAATCTTTGAGACCACATATTTGACTAAGGAGAGTAATCAAATTTTTGCATTCTGGATTGAAGTTAGATCTGTGAATGGTTTTGGGCCATCTTGAAAAATTGTTTCTTTTGACCTTCAACCAATATGTATTTATATACTTTTGATAATTTGGCCTCTTCTCATTCCATAACTCCAAAGATGTCTCCTTTGACAAATCCACGCACTACATTTTGTGGAACTTAAAGATCTGTTCAATAATGTATGGGTCAAGGCTAATGATGACCTTTCATGTGCATCTCTAATTGTCTTGGTCTTTGGACTGAAATGTTTAACACATCCTAAGACATTTCTGGTTCCAAGGCAGCCATAGGGAAAGTAGACACCAAATGAATATTACTTTTCTTGATGCATCTCTTTTCATGAGTTGACGAAACTTCAACCCTTTGTGTGAAATCAGCCATGTCAACGTGCCCAATCTTTGTGTTAGAAACGTTATCTAGAGATGATGAAACCTGAGATGCATGTGCATGCACTAACTCTTTGTCATACTGGTACTTCATCTTTCCTTTAGACTTTGTGGATGAGGGCATTTCTTGTGCTACAACATGAAAATTCCAAAATGTGAACACATTATCAGAGGATATTGATTCCATAAAAATGTTGATTCTTGACTGGCAACAATGGATCTATGAGGGACAATATGCTCGAAGTATGGATTCAAAGGTATTAGCAATGACTTTGAATGGAAATGGTAAGCATATGCAAAGGGCTGAAATGAGATTCAAAGAGATGGAATACATGTGGGTGAAGGATGGGTTCTTATGTAAATGCTTTGAGAAATGAAGGCTAGGCACATGGGAATGCGTGCAAATGAGAATTTTGTCTTTTAAAGGGCAGCCTCTAGCCAAAATCGGGTTCTCTGGATGCAATTACATGTAAAGTGATTTACATGTAATCATTGTTGTTATGCGAACATGCAATTGGGTTCGGAGAATGGAAATGCATGTAAATGAGGATGAAGAATGAGATTACATGTAAGTGCGGATGAGGGATGAGATTACATGTAAACGCTTATGGAGAGTGAGATACAATGTACTATGGCACGTGTTGGGTGGATATTTTGCAACCGAAAGTTTTGGGTAAAAATCCGGTCGCAGGTTGACCAACCACAACGTGTAAGACAAAGTCTCTCCTACCTTAATGGGGAGGCTCTCCCTTCTTACCGTTCCTTGGATCAACTCAAGATAAGCAAAAAGTCGAGAGATTTTGTAAAATGGGTGTTACCAATATTCTTTCTTCTTAACTTTCAAGAAACAATCCACTTACTAGTGGAGCGAGTAATGGGCACGATGAAATCTCTAACTACACTTCTATCTAAAGTTAGAAATAGTGATACCGATAAACCAACACTAACTCGAAGGCTAGCTGAAAGTGTACCAGTTTGACTCTAAGTCCGGTTGTATTTCTATATGAAAAAGCTTTACAATTAGGGCACAAAGACTTCTAAAAGTAAAAATAACTTAACTATTTTGCGAATCAAGAAAGAAATATAATCTACAGAGAAAGCTTCTAGCTTTATATTTCCACAATTGCTCCTAGTTTAAGCTTTTGCTCCAATTGCTTCTTAACTCTTTTATATTCAATTACCAAGAACACAAGATAACATGAATCAAGATAACTTAGACGAATTATAGACAAAGCTTATAATTCACACAAGTAACAATCTTACTTAATCAAAGTTAAGTCTCAAATGCTCCATTTTATTCACTTTTCTCTCAAAATAGTGCTACACAAACAAAGTGTTGTTGGCACAATTTCTCCAGAACTCTCTTGCATAAAGATAACGATGATTTTTACAATGAGGGAGCACTCTTTGATATAGACACGGGAGTTGAGAAAAAGATGGAGGAAAAAGTGGGAGCAACTCAACCAACTTTGATCTAGTCTAACTAAGAGAGAAATTATAAGGTTATATGCAACTGTACATGCAACTTGCATCACATCTTTTCATGCACATGCAACTCGCATTACATGTAATTACATCTTTTTCATGCAATGCATCCTCTTAGAGCTTGTAATAACCCCAACCGGTTATAACTTTGTGAAACACCAAATACTTCTCAAATTCAATTGTTTGATATTTTGTCAAACACTTTGCAAGCAAGCTCTAATACCACTGTAATATCTCTTGTCAATTCGAACCTCAACTTGTTGATTTGTAAGTCAAGGAATATTGTCAAACACTTCCAATACGATCTCTATGCTTGTTGTTTCTGAGTTTCAAACTGATTATGCTTGCTTGAAATGATATCAAAGGGAATCTAAAAGACTGTAATTAATTACTACTATATCTAAGAAAAGAACTAAATGCATATGCAATTCTCTTTTGGCTTTTCAAATGCATATAGATGAATTCTAAATGAAAAATATGCACTTACAGCCAATTGGTATTTTGTCAAACACTTGGCATGCATACTATTATGTCAATCATGGAAGATATAAATATGCACATTACATCAAATATATAGACCTGCAACTTATCATTCCTTTAGTGAGTTATTTTCTAATTCAATGCTTAACATTATATTCCAAGGCTTCTGGCTTTGCAACCCCAAAAAACTGAGTAGCAGCCAACAATAAATGTTTTCTCCAATTTAAGCACAAATAGAATAGAGTCTGAAAATAAATAACAATATGCAGCAAAGTCAGAGTTGATACAAATCGTACCAGGCAGATCTCTGAATTATAGAGCCAAATAAAAGATCCAGTACATTTCCTCTAACAATGACGCCACAACTGGCTGATGGAAATGGGCTGATAAGATGCAAGAATCTGCTGCTGAGTAACCGATTTTTCTATGTATCCAAGTGCTGCAAATGACAGAGTACGGCTGCAAGTATGGCTGCAAGAAATGGCAGTGTATGGCTGCTAGAATTCACCTCCCATACGCCAAAGAACATGCCCAACAAAACAAACTGTAGGCCCAAGCTGAAGTGGCGTCTACCTTCCTCCTGAATACTGTTGAAACTACTGACAAACCAATACCCAATGCTGCTGAGGGTTACGTCCCAGCCAACAATTACCCTGGGTTTTGCATCCCAGAATACAAATCGCTCAATCAGGGCAAATCTGAAAAGAAGTGTTTGAAAAATATGCATAATCATGAGAAATGGCGCCCATCTCCTTATAACCCCTTGCAAAGCAATTCGAACCCTAAAGTGACCCCCAATTGGCGTTGGCTATAAAAAAAAGAATTAAATCTTATTTTAAAGTGATCATGTCACTAGAAAATGACCTTTTCCACCATAGTAATAAATCCGTTCACCAAATTGCCCTGAGACCAAAGAGGAAGATTTAGAGAATTTCAAGACCTTTCCAACGAGCTATCATAACATGGGATACGCATCCAGATGAGGCCAAAATTTCCTTATTACTCCAAAATGGCTATTAACTTAGCCTTATTTAAATATTAAACGCTAACTTAGGAAATATTAAAAATATAACCCAAATAGCCACAAACTGCCCAACTGACATCACAAACCATAAAATCATCCTGTCACCTGTCTATGACTGAAGTTGGAAATCAAGGATCCATTGGCAGTCTCATCCCTAAAATCTAGGGATGCTCCTAAAATTTAGGAAACAAGCCCTATCCCTCTGAAACTGAACCCAAAGGGTCATCTCATGGAAACCCAGCCCTGGACATGATCATACCTCCTAAAAAGTAGGAATGAACCCCATAAATGTAGGAACTGCCTCCTAAAAACAAGGAACGTCACCCAACTGATCAATACCCACCAGAAAACCAAATCCCCAACACTGAATAACCATATTGGGTCTCTATCCAACCCTGCCAGCCTACAAGACCCCATAATAAGCTGACTCACATGTCTCTGTTAGACTGAGCTAGAGTGGGGACATGACATCTTGGACTCTCTTGTAATGAAACTTACTATTAGGCAACGTGATCTGAATGTGATTTCTTTTGATGCGCTTCATCTCGTGGTCAACAGGAGTTTCTACTCTCCACAGAAAATCAACCACGTCCACATGACCAATCTTTGTGTGCATCGTGTTATCAAGAACGGATACAACTGATGATGGAGTTACATGAGCCAACTCTTTATCAAAATGATATTTCATCTTGCCTTTGGATTTTGATTTTGATCGTGAGGGCATTTCTTGTGCTTACGCTGCAATACAAAAATCCCAAAACATAAACACATCATAAGAGGGAATCGCTATACAAGTTGATTCTTGATCAACAACAAAGATTTGAAAACGGATTGGAGACTTTATAGATTTGATGAAATCATATACGTATGTAGTGAATGTGAATGGAAATGGAATGTGGAATGAAGTGTTATGAAGGTGGAAAATGAAAGATGAAAATGAATGTGTGAAACGCATGGGAATGCATGCGAATGGAGATTTCTGATTTTCAAACATGACTTAGGATCTTTAAGACGTTATTGCATGAAAAATGACTACATGTAAGTGCAACATGTAACAAGGGATGTAGGATGAGATGAGAAGTGAAGGCAGATGGAGGATGAGCTTTTACATGCAAGTGTGAATGATGAATGAGATACGAAGCATGGAAAGACAAAAAAAGAAGGAAAAAACATGTATTTTCTCATGGAGGCATGAGTGCATATGGAGAAATGGAAATGGAAAATGGAAGAGGGACAATGAACTTTATAGCCATCTTTGGTGAAAAGGTGAAGTCAAAGTACATGAAAGATGAAAATGACATCTTTTTGACATTTCAAAAAGTGACTAAGTCAAAAACGGGGCTTTAAGATGCAATTACATGTAAGGCTTTTCGTGTAATCGTGTCATGCGAGTGAATGCAGAAAGTGAGATGAGTGAAAATGGAAACGAAAAATGGAATTACATGCATGTGCGGATGGTGAATGAGATGGAAAATATGTAATTGTATTTGTCGAATGAGATGCAAAGTGTTGTGACATTGAAGATGGAAACGAGATGTGATGATGTTTTTGCATAGAGTGAAACAATAACAAGTTCTTGGGAAAGAACTTGTAACTTCACCAAAGTGGAGAAAATTGGAAAACAAGCACTCAAAACACAAAAACTCAAAAGAAAGACGTACCTTTGGAAAATGACTTAAACATGTCAAAATGCAAAGTATTTTGACATACAATTCGAATTTGGAGTCTAGGGAAAAACCAAAAACATGAAAACGAACAATTTCTTCATTTTTAAAGGAAAAATGCACTTTTCATGGTATCGATTTCAACAAGTGGCAATCATCAAGCAATAATGTGCATAAAATCAGCAAGATAAGTACAAATTAAATAGCAAGAAAGAAATTGTCCACTTACATGAAGATCAAGTGCCAAAACTGGTGAAGGGAAATGCTCCAATGTTGAAATCTTCTTAAAAAAAAACACTTTGAATCTTTCAAACTTTGCAAATTTGAATTGGAGAAGGCGGAAAATGAGGCATTTTAGTGGGAGATGCCAAAAATGCGCCCTATTATTGCTCTAAACTCCAACCTTTTTGGTTGCACATACTTTTGGGATGTTTTTGACCAAAACAATGATTCTCAAGGTGTGAGATCAAAACGTTTTGGCTTCTAAAAGATATAATGTTTACCAAGATGCAATGTAGAACACAAAACATGCCAAAACAACTCCTCTTGGGGCAAAAACGTGAGCCATAAATAGATTTATTTGAAGTTTTTACCAAAAATGTGCCCTTGGATGGAGCTTGAAAAATCATTTGTTAACAAGATGAATCCGTTTTCAATGTTGGAAATTCCACTGATAGGCAAAGACGACCCTATTGGAAAATATCTCATGAAAAACTATGAAGGAAATCTCCCACAATCTTCAAAGTCGGGTTCTTGGAGGCTTTTTTGCATGTGTTCTTCCAAAAACGGGTTTCCTGGGAGCAAATACATGCACTTTAGTGTAAATCGCACTTTTCAGGAGGCACTCCATGTTTTAAAATATGCATAAGGTGAAGATTGCACCTTTTGGTGTCCATTGCATGTTTAAAAATCCGTCCATAGTGAAAAACACACCTTTTGGGGGCATGGCTTGTTTTAAAATATGTTTAAGAATTTTCCTTAGGGCAAAATTCACCCAAGACCAAGGAACTCAAGCACAAGCACAACAGTAGACCAAAGAGAGTATGATCAGAATAACGATATATTTATTCAATATGGATTGAATTGATATGAAAGTACACTAGGAGTGCTTGTATATAAAGGCCTCTGGAATGCCTGGAAATCAGTATACTGATAAGTCATACAACCAAGCACATGTCCACTAGAAGCGGATTATCCTCCATTAAGCATAGGAGTAAGTGCGATGATGAGAGGATAAGCCTACAAAGGTGTAGCACACAAAATAATGTTGTAGACACCATGTGCTAAATTAAGAGTGCAAATAATTGTGTTGTCTACATGACAACTCAGTTAATTATGCAAACTCTAGTGTTGTAGACACCATGTGCTGAATTAGAGTTGCTTACTTGAATGTTGTCAACATGACAACTCATAAAAGTACGGAAACTCCTAAGTGTCTTTCCTAAGAAATAATAAAATAATGCATAATAATAATATAATGCATTAACCTAAGTAAACTTAAGTAAGTGTAATAAGTAAATACTTATTTACACCAACACCCCCCCTTAAGTGCAACTTAGGGGAATGCACTTAAGCTCACGAAAGCTAGGATGAAAAATGCAAGATGAGTCCTGGCTACTAGGCCATGTTAGGTACCCATGTACATAATGCAATGCAATCTCTCATAAAGCGGAGAGGGAGGGAAAACCTCATGGGAAAGACCCTCTCCCAAAAAGAAAGAGACAAGGTGCATGGATGGATGGAGTAATCAAGACCCCCCCATTATGACATACATCAAGTATATACAATAGAAAAGTATGAGAAGGAAAAAACCCCATAAGAGGAAAAAGCCCCCCCCATAAAAAAGGAGACAAGGTAGTCCCCCCCCTAAATGTAGTGTGTCGATCAGTGAGAGCTGCTCCAATGTAGAAGCTGATCCATGAGTGTTGAATAATGTTCCTCCCCTTTGGAAGAAACAATGGCAGAGGTACAAGTGAGATGCTTTCCCTATGTGTAGAAAGAATCTCAATGATGAATGGTGCCTCTAAAACCTACTCAACTGTCCCCCTATCGATGTTGATAGTCGCCCCTTCCAATACTGCTGAAAAGAAGAAGTGCAGATCTAGCAAGGATGGATGTAGAACATGCCTCAAAGAATAGATTATCTCCTCAAATGATAAAGAGACCTCCTGCAACTGTTGTACATAAGGATCCACAATCACATCAATCTGTGAAGACTGATCATGTAGAGAATGGACATGAGGGTTAGAGTGAGCCCTCGCAACAACTGGAGAAGGATCTTCTTCATCAAAGAGAAGATGTAGATCATCAAGAATGTCTCCCAAGTCTGCTATGTATGACTCCATGAACAAACCTGAAATATCTGTCAAGAAGTCATTCACTGATGCTAGAGTTGGAAGACAAGATGTACCCTGCTGTGCTGAAGTACATGAATCAGTCACTGTGGCAATGGATGCAATATTCGCCTCAACAAAGAGAAGACAAATGGTATCGATGATGTCTCTCACATCTTCAATGTGATACTCCACGAACAAACTTGCAATGTCTGGAAGGAAGTCATCCCATGAAGGTGAAGTAGGAAGACATGGTATATCTTGCTCCACAGGATTAGGAGAATCTGCGGCTGGAACTGGATTAGTAGTATCAACAAGAGCATCAGGAGGTGTAGCCTCATCTGGAGTTGAAGGAACCAATACTGAAGCTGCTAAAGATAGAGTGTAATTTGGAAAAGGAGGAACTGTGGGATCTCCATGCTCTTTCTAAAGAGCCATCTACATATCATACGAGTGAATGAGCTTTTTAATGACATGCCAAGGATCAGAAATCATATTCATTATAATAATATCCAAGAGTCTGCTAACAGGTGGCTGTCTTTCAGTGTCAAAGATCAGTTCGCTGCAACATAAATAAGGAAATACTTCCCTATGCTCACTTTTTAGATGATCAATAACTAAAGCACTCCATTTTTTATAGTTCCTTTTTGTCAATGGAGGTCTAATCCCAAATTGTCATGTGAGACAAAACTCGTCCATGAGATCAATGAATGTAAGCACCCCCCAAAATGCAAAAATATTCAATCAACCCACCCCCCCCCCCCCTAATATATGATTTGACACTTAGTGCGATAGCCATATCTCAATTTAGGGCCTATTTCTGAAAGTAGTATTTCTGTCCACAAAAGCTTATAATTTGATTGCAGATTTGGAGAGTAGACAAGAAATTATGAACTTTCAAAAAAACCAGAACTTGATTGTGTCTAGATGAGCCCATACTAAGCATTTGAAGTGGCAAAAATTAGAATTTGCAAGTTGCAGAAAAATTCAAGAACAGAGATCTCAAACCACCTGCACCAATGTGTAGATCACAGAATTCTACCCCACAACAAAAAAAATTGCTCGCAAAAAGGAGTCTGTATTAGGTAGATATCGCTGTTTGAAAATTGTTGCTATAATTATTTTTCCTGAATTGCTGCTATCGCATCTCCAAAAAACAAATGGCTCTAGATTTTGCCTTAGATGTTTGATTTGGATGAAACAAAATCTGATTTGGTAGTTTTTTGACCTTCTGAATGTGATGCAAATATTTGATTTGCATCAGCAAGCTTCAATCTTCACCTGCAAAAAATCTCTCCTACAGGCCTGATGGCCAATTTTTCCAGAAAAAATAATGCAAATCCGAAAAAAATTGTAGAGATGTAGATGAAAGAAAAAAATGCAGATCTGAAAATTAAATATACAGATCTGAAATGATCATACCAATTCTGCAAATCGGGCCTTTGGGTTCCGGTTTGCAAAAAAACATTTGCCTCAATTTTGACTATTGCCGGATAGGCGAATTGATAGTCAAATTTCACCTAATCGACGTTCCGGATGCAATGGTGAAGTTCGTTTTGGCTCCAGACGCTCCTAATATTTGCGGATTCTCCGGATCTAAGTCGAGGTGCTGAAGCAAGAATGGTCTCGAATGGCTATGTGAAGAGAATCTCCTCGAGCTTTGATACTATGTAAGAATTTGGTATAGCTTTGATACCATGTAAAAATTTTCCTTAGAGCAAAATTCATCCAAGACCAAGGAACTCAAGCACAAGTGCAATAGTAGAGCAAAGAGAGTATGATCGGAATGATGATATATTCATTCAATATGGATTGAATTGATATGAAAGTACACTAGGAGTGCCTGTATATAAAGGCCTCTAGAATGCCTAGAAATCAGCATACTGATAAGTGATACAACCAAGCACATGTCCACCAGAAGTGGATTATCCTCCATTAAGCACATGAGTAAGTGTGATGATGAGAGGATAAGCCTATTTACCGTATTGGTAAAGAAATCAACGCATACAGACAATGGAACAAAATTGCAGAATTATATTCGCATATGCCAAACATTACATTATGCTTGATAAGATAAGATCAATGATGAATTGCAATGATCCCAGACGGGATATAAATACTATCCGCTGAACCTTCTCGGAGGAGTCCATCGGCCACAAACATTATGTCCGCTACAAACTATTTACCCGTTGGCTACAAAATACAAAACACCAACGACAATCATTCCGTTGGCTACAAAAACACTGCCGAGACCATCCAGTCGGCTGACACCATCCCCCCCAAAAAGAAAAGTCGTCTCCTGACGACTGACAAAATATCTGAGACAAATTAACAAACAAAATACATTAACAGAGTGACTACAACAAAAAATCTGCTTCAGTCATATCACTTCCACATTCATCCCGTGCTTGTAGCCTCTGCTAACACAACACTGCTTCCTTGATGAAGCTGACCTTGATAGCCACCTCTCTGTTTTCAATTCTTCGGTATCTTGAGCCAAGTGTCGCTGCACTGCCTCCAACTGGATGATTAGCTCCTCCCGAGCTCTCTACGCATCCACCAAGACAGCCTCTCGGTCAACACCTACTCCCAGTGCCTCTGGTACACAAAAAGTCCATGCCTGCAACAACTTCAACTCTTCTCAACTGGTCAGACTCCCACGACTGATATCCGCAACGACTGGGGGTCCAGGGGGCAACGCTCCCGGCGGGGTTCTGGGGTAGCGCCCCAGTACAGGGCGGGGTCGAGGGGTAGTGCCCCTCGCCACCAAGACCAAATTAGCACTTCGGAACCCACACAAAACTGCATGGAACACACTGTTTCTGCCGATTCTACACTCTTTCTGGCAACCACTGATGCTTCCCCTATCCTTTGGCATCATCTGCTACTCATTCCGAACAACTTGATTCTGTCGTCATTTTTTTTTTTTTTTTTGGGAGTTTCCTCCGCCCTTTACCCTCGCGGAAGAGGCCAACAAAATTATGCCATAACCAAGCACACCTTTCCCACGGACCTCCAACCTCCGACAAGAAAATAACCACAAGAGGAATCTTGAATCCGACCTCTGCAATTGAGAAACTCAGGGTAGTGAAAACAATCAAACCATCTCTTCCTTCGAATTTCCTCCCTGCAACTTATCATGGGCCTGGCCGAGTGAATGTATCCAGTGAAAATCTAGCGTAGTGAGAGCTAATGAACTTATTAGCTAACCAAGCCCTTTAAGCTTTCGACGGCGTTTCAATCCTCAAATATTACAACTGAAAACTTTGCTACGAATGGAAAATTTCTGTCATGTATGTGTAGCAAGATTTCGAAGATCGATTCGAGTGGTGTGTATATTTCCCGTCAACAGCGTGAACATCTATAAGACTTCCTCCAATACCTTCAAGACAGAGATTAGATTGTGTGTTGAAGCTTGCTTTCTTATGGCGACCAATGCCTTATGCAGCCGCTGCCCCACACCCATTTCACTCCATAGCCAAACCAGATGCACTTGGAAGAAGAAAGCCGTTCCGTGCTGTAACGCCAGAATGTCAGTCGGAGTCTTTACCTTGCGCCATGCAAAGTTAGCTGGCAGCGAATACATAGAAAACCGCCGCGATGCGTTTAACTGCCCCGCGGGAATTAAAAAAAACTTCCGCGGACCTCTTGTTTAAACTGCCCCGCGGGAATTTAAAAAACTTCTGCAAACCTCCTATTTTAACTGCCCCGTGGAAATAAAAAACTTTTGCGGATTTCCCTTCTGCCTGCGGGACTTTTTCCACCGGCGGACAGACTCTACCCGCGGGGTCTTTTTTTTTTTTTTTTTGAATTTATTTATTTATTTGTTTTCTTTTTTTTTTGACAAAAATAAAATAAAATAGAAAGACAACACCTCAATTTTGCCTCCAGGTGTCGCCATTTTGCAACGACGACGGAGTCAATTGGCCATTCTGTGACAGCGACGGAGTCTTCCTGGCACCATATATTTGCAATTTAAATCCGTTGACTAGTGGAGGCACCTCTTGCTCATCCAATGTCTCCAATTTTATCACCCGATTGTCGCCGACCTCTCGGGTCTGATATGGTCCAACCCATCTTGCCTTAAACCTTTCTTGTTTGATTTCATTTTGACCGTCGTACTTGAGTACCAACTGCCCCGGCTGAAACCTACTGAGTTTGTCATGCCACGCCTTATGTCTGTTTTGTGTTACCTCCGTTGCCCACTGTGCCTGCGGTCGTCGTGCATCTAGCTTATTTCCTTGCTGTCAGTACCCTTCAAGTAATTTTATGGTGCGATGCATTCTTTCCCTCCTGTGCGGTCCATTCACCGTGTACCGAATGGTGGGATCTTTCTTTTTTCTGGGTTTGGACTGTATGTTCTTCCCCTTAGCTTCAGGCATAACCGCCTTTCCTTCTTTCGCTACTCTGTATTCCTTCAAACACTCATTTTTCTCTTTTTTCTCACCTTCGTCGACCCTTAGCATAATACAACTTGGAAACAATTCGTAGTCTTCTATCTGCCAGTGGTAAAGACCATTCATCGAGTCTAGGTCGTCATCATTTGATCCTCCTTTTAGTGTCAATACTCCTTCGTTGTTTGGTTCCATTCTCTTCTTTCCTTCATCATCACTTTCGTCGTCACTTTCTGAATCTGACGATGCTGCCTCCTCATCGACCATGTATGTGTGCAGGTCAATTGTGAATCTTTTGTCTCCGCCCTCCATTGATAGGGTATTTCGTTTCCAATCATGTTTTACTTTTGTTTGCACCAACCAAGTTCGTCCTAGAATAGCATCATATCCTTTTCTTTTCAATGGAATGACTACGAAATCCAATAAAAATGGTTGCGTTCCAATAGTTACCGGTTGCACTTTCAAGATTCCCAACGGTTTGATTCCATGTTGGTTTTCCGTGAGCAACTGAAATGTAGGTGGCCACAGCGTCGGCTTTCCCAACTTCTTCCAAGTATCCTCCGGCAACACATTCACGCCGGACCCTCCGTCAACAATTGTGTCTGTTAGAACATTTTCCAAAATCCCCATCTCGACGACTGTCGGATGCCGTTCGGAGCTGAGTGCCAGCAGCATTGGGTCTGTTGTCATCACTTCCTTGCTGTCCCTTCCTGTGTCCTCCGTTGCTTTCGAAAACAGTGTATGATTCAGAATGGCCGTCCGTAACTGGGACATTGTGAGAAGGAGGTCACTTATCTTGACCAGTATCTCTGTTTGTAAGATCTGTCGTATAATGTTTTGTTCTGCAAAGTTCCTTGCCAAGGTGCCGGTGATGTCCTTCTACTGAGATGTCCCTGCCGACGATGCCTTTCCAATTTCCGCCTGTGCTTCCCCCAATTTTCTCTTTTCCTTCGCTTGCCTCCGTGTAATTGCTAGAACCTCCTCTACATCCGTGCCGACAGTGATCAAGTTTACTCCAGACTTTGGGCACTTGGCATCTTCATGGTCGCCGGGTTTGCACCATCTACATAATAATTTCGATGTGTTTGCCATTGTACAATCCCGCGCAAAATGACCCCACAAATTACATGCTCGACATTGAACAATCGGGTGTCCGTTTGCATCATACTGAGTTCGACTTCGGCTCCCATTATTATTGTTATTATTTGTATTGTTGTTGTTATTTTGCCCTCTGCTATTATTCCTATATCCTCCGGATGTGGCACTTGCACTATTCGTATTTCCGCTACTGCCCGATGGGGAAGCCTCCTGTGTAAGAAACACCTGCGGAGATCCTCTTGTCTTCATGTTAAAGGGGTACTCTTTTGTCGAATGGCCCATGATCTGACAAATGTCACAGAATTGGTTCTTTGAACACGATCCTTTAGTATGACCGTCGGTCTTACACTCCGTGCACCATAGCTCACTACCTTTTGGCTCCTTTTGCATGTTTTTAAACTCCTTCATCATGCGGATCATATCCTTCTGTAGGGCACGAACCTTCTTGCTGCTGCCTTCATCGTCACTGCTATCATCTCCGGCAGGCCCGTCGTCATCAGAATCAGAGGAGCCAGTCTTCTTCTTTGTCTTTTGCTCACTTTCGAGGTCCAGTGCTCTGTTATAAGCGTCCACGTATGACGACGGTGGCACAATTTTCATTTTCCTCCGCAACTTTGAGCGTAGGCCGTCCACGAACCATCTTTTTTGCAATCCGTCCGCCGGCTTGCTTTCTATTTTGTTTATTAAGTCTTTTAATCTCCTGGCGTAGACGCGGATAGTTTCGTGCTTCCCTTGTTTGGTATTGAAAATCTCTGCTACGATTTCATTATCATCCCGCAAGAGTTTAAATTCTGCCAAGAACTCCTTTTTAATGTTATCCCAGCTATTTAGCTTTTGTGGATCCGTATCCGAAAACCAATCAATCGCCACACCCCGTAGGGTTGCCGAAAATTGTCTGACCCATTCGTTGGCATTTGTGATTCCATTTGCCCGCCAGATCGTCTCACATGTTTTACAATGTCGGATGGGGTCGGCTATATCATCACCCTCAAACTTCAGCAACTTTTCTTTGGGTCCCACCATCACAACTGAAGTTGGTAGAGAGGCGTTACTGGGTCCTGCAACACTGGCGCTGTTTACTCCAACACCGAGGTCTGCACTCCCGCATCGGCGGTTTGCACTCCCACACCGGAGGTCTGCACTCCCACACCGGTGGTCTGAACTCCCACATCGAAGGTCTGAACTCCCACACTGGAGGTCTCAACAGCTGCGAACCTTGGTGAAGAAGAATGATCTTCTGAAGTTGTCTCCCATGGAAGTGTATCCCGGACGAAGAGGTCACTCCATGCTCGTGCTCCCTCGGCACTCGAACCATGCGAGTCGATGCTCTTCCGTCTGAATTCTCTTCTCTCGGCGAACACAATTTCAAGAACGCCTCCTGTGCTTCTTCTGCCAACTCCACCCGCTGTCGAGTCTCGTCCAGCAATTCCTTTGTGCTTCGATTTCCATCGGCAATCTTCTGGAATCTCCTCCGGTGCTTTGCCTGCTGTGCCAGAATTAAATTAGCTTGAGTTGCGCAAATCTCATCTTTATCCTTCATCGTGTTCTTATTTTTATTCAACAGATTCGGCATTTAATTTCCCTTCGCCTGTCTACATACCAGGTCCATCGGGCAACGGCGCCAAATGTTTACCGTACTGGTAAAGAAATCAATGCATACAGACAATGGAACAAAATAGCAGAATTATATTCGCATATGCCAGACATTACATTATGCTTGATAAGATAAGATCAATGATGAATTACAATGATCCCAGATGGGATATAAATACTATCCGCTGAACCTTCTCGGAGGAGTCCATCGGCCACAAACATTATGTCGGCTACAAACTATTTACCCGTCGGCTACAAAATACAAAACACCAACGACAATCATTTCGTTGGATACAGAAACACCGCCGGGACCATCCAGTCGGCTGACAAAGCCTACAAAGTTTTAGCACGCAAAATAATGTTATAGACACTATGTGCTAAATTAGGAGTGTGAATAATTGTGTTGTCTACATGACAATCAGTTAATTATGCAAACTTCAGTGTTATAGACACCATGTGCTGAATTAGAGTTGCTTACTTCAGTGTTGTCAACATGACAACTCATAAAAGTACACAAACTCCTAAGTGTCTCACCTAAGAAATAATAAAATAATGCATTAACCTAAGTAAACTTACGTGTAATAAGTAAATACTTATTTACACCAACAATATGCATTTGGTTTAAAAACTCACATTTTTGGGTTGATTGCATATTTTAAGTGAAAGCTCATATTTTAGATGCAATAACACATTTAAGTTATAAATCTCACCTTTTTTTATGTCATTGCACATTTGAAGTGAGTTATATGCAATGACATCAAAATGGTCCACTTTTGATGACTTTTGCATGCTAAGACATAAAAAAGTCCACTTTTGAGACACTAAAATGACCATATCTTTTGACGGACAACTCTGATTATGCTCTAGGTTAGATCAAATCAAAGGGGAAACCGAAAGGCATGACTTGAGCAAGACCAAAGGACTAAAACCTAACAAACACACACTCAAAAACAAAGAAAATGATGATTAAGGCCTCAAAAATCAAGCATAGGTTCGACAGAAAGAAAAACTAAAAAGACTTGATGAAAGCCTTCAGTAAAACAATTTGATACAAATTGGAGTTGATTGATCAATCAACATTAAGCAATTGAATATCAAATTCAACTTATAGAGATGTGAAACTAGTTTGAAAAAGTTTTGTACTGTTACTTGCATTTTGTCATCACAAAATGCAGGACAACAACATGTAATTATAGATGTGGAATGAAAAGATGCAATTGCATGAAAAGTTGAAAAGTGGAATGATCTGGCATTCTTTGGAAAGAACTTGCAATTTCTTCGAAAACAAAACAAGAAGTAAACAGCCAATGAAACTAAACCCAAAACGAAAACATACTTTTGGTCTTTGACTCAAACATGACAAGAACAAAGTTGCTTTCCTATGCAAATTCGAATTTAGAGTTTGGGAAAATTCTAAGCACTCAAAAATGGAAGTTCTCATCTTACTTAAAGAAAAATTGCACTTTTCATGGCACAAATGTATAAGGATGAATGGAAAGATGCAATGAAATAGCAAGGAATTGAAAACTTCAACTTACTTGGTGTTGAAAGAGCCGGATGTGGAGGATTGATAAATTTGAAGAAAAGTTCTCCAAATTTGAATCTACAAACAACTATATTGACTCCAGCTTTGCAAGTGATGGATACTAATGAGCAATGAATGGACATGTTTAAATGGGTATGCCAAAAACATGCTCGAAAACCCCCAATAGACAAGTCTTTTTTGCCAAATATCAAATAGAGGGACGTTTTTTTACCAAAAATGTGTTCTTGGAATGCCATGATATGGGTCATTTCTGAGAACAAACAGCAAAAATGTGTTATTTGATAGTAGGTATAAGGCACAAAACCTCAACGATTCCTATTTGAGCAAAAACATGATCAAAATCGCCCCGCATTTTTTTGAAAAAATGTGGCTTTAAAATGCCATGAACTGAAACATTTTTTGAATGAGATTCAATGTCTAGGGCATAAGATTGCATGAAGATGCAAAAACGACCTTGGTCTCATGGATTTCAAGCCATATCTTGGGTGGATCTAGAGTTTCTTAGCACAAACGTGTTCTTGGGAAGCAAGAACATGAACTTTTTTTGCCCTTTTTGTAAATTGTGGTCTCTAGATGCAATAACAGGTGTTTCAAAGGCAAATCACACTCTACAAGGGAGTTTGCATGTTTTAAATGGCATGAAACTTAGTCACTTATACAAATCGCACTCTTGGAGTGCATTTGAATATTTAAAAAAAGCATGCATATGGAGTCCAAATGCAAATCGCATTCTAGGAGAGGCACTACATGTTTTAAAATTGGTCAAAAACAAGCATGGAGTGCAAAACCACACTCTTGGAGGGTCATTGCATGTTTTAAAGAGGCCTTTAGATGCAAGTTGCATTCTAGGAGATCCATAACATGTTTTAAAATGCTGCATTTACATGTTTAAGTAATTCAAACTGCCTTTCTAGTGCAAAATCGTGGTAACATGTATATGCACAGCTTGAACGATCAATTAAGCACATGTCTAATAGATTTTTGAGGAAATATTATTTAATTGGGTCAAAAATAACATTTGCACTATATAGTTTAATTACTATGTGCAAATATCATTTCAAAAAGTAATATTTAACTTAGATGTTTTAAATAAAACATGAAGTATCTAAAAAATAAATCAAACTATATAGCTAATAAAGTCACCTAAGTGAAAATTTTAAAAAGCAACTCAACATGAAAATATAACATAAAGTGCACTATAGTCACATAAGTGATAAAGTAACTTAAAAACATAACATAAAGTGAATTTATGTTATATTTTTCAAAAAGTCAATGTCAACATGAAAAATATAACATGATTTTTTAAGTCATGCAATTGCATTTGGAGAGTTCACTTTTTGTGCACTTATTTGGTCATATCTTTTGATTGTCAACTTCAATTAAGCCCTAAGATAGATTGAATCGAAAGGAAAACCGAAAGCAGTAATTTGAACAAAACCAGAAGACCAAAAGAAAACAAACACACTCAAAAACGATAAAACAAACGTTGAAGGCTTCAAAATTCAAGCATAGGCTCATCAAACAGAAAAAGTAAAAGTACTTGACGAAAGCCTTAAGTAGAAAGAAACATTATATTAATTGTGGTCAATTGGTTAATCAATGATGGCCAATTAAAATAATGAATCAACTCAGAGAAAAACGAAACTAAGTTGAAAAAGTTTCGTACTGTTACCTAGATTTTGTGGTGACAAAATGCAGGATAACAAAGTTTCTTCCTCCCCTTCTTCTCCTTTAGTATAGTTCTCTCTCCTTTTCCTTTTCTTTGTCTTTCTACAACTCTCCAAGTTTTGCTTCTTACATTTCTTGTACCAACTTCTTGATAGCATCTTTAGACATACTCTTAGAAGGCATGATATTAGCCTCCTGGAATTCTTCTTCCTCTCCTCGCACATACACTAGATCCACTCTACCCAAGTAACCTAGAGCCTTTCTCTAATGCCAATGTGATGAGGAGGCTAGGTTCTTGGATGGTCTTTCACCTTATAGTTATCCCTTCCTTCACTTATCTTAGTTTCTATACTTGACACCCTTATATCTTCTCTTCACAAGGGTTCTCTTACTTGTCCAATGCATACATATGCCCTACAATAGGCTTTAAGCGACTGATCTTTGCTCTTTAATCCTTGAGCCAGGCATGTCCAAGTTTTAGGCCCTTTAATCTATAACGTTCATGTTATAAAATAAACTATTAAGTATTGTTCATGGGCTGATTGATTTAGTATATCTGAGACCCATATTTGTTTTGTTTTCATATGTTTGTGTAACTGTCGGCTATCTTTGAACACCCTCAGAAAGTTTTCCCCGACGGGTATTTAAGCACGGCTTGTAGGTAGTCGTTAGTTATGCAATTTGAATTATTTCTTTGTACTGCGAATTCCTATTGGGATTCTCTGTTGTTCGCCATTTGGAAAGTGAAAGATCTTCCCTACTTGCCTTGTCCAGTTTCGGTAATATTCAACCCTCACCCTATTCTATCGCCTGTAATACTTTGCTCAGATCTAGCAAATCGGAGCACCATCTCTTGGCAAATATTAATTGAAGGTTGTTTGTGTTCAAATCTCCATTCTTGTTCGGCATTGTCTGATGAATTCAGGATTAATAGTTTAAAGTGAAGATCTAAAATCATTCTTTCTTTCATACCCCATCCATTGCTCACAACACTCCATGTAATTATCATTATTCACCTGTATGGCTTCCAAGTTAAGTCGTACTGCCTCCCAACCAACCGTACGGCCTCCATATACTTACCATATGACCTCCACACATATACCGTACGACTTCATCCATTGTTGCCCCCACTATTGTATGACCTCTTACAGATCCTGTATAGACTTCACCTTGTACCCCCTACATTACTGTACGACTTCTACTTACCGTACAGTCACTCCAGCCTACAGTATGGACAGAATCCCATCTGTTGTGTGAGTTACCAATAGGCCGTATGGCCATTCCCCTTGCTCCTTTTATAGCCATTCAACAATCGACGGAGATACTGAGATAGGAACATTACATAATCCCTTATCTCCCTAACATGAGTTGGATGGTATCTTAGGGGTTTGAATGTCCAAATTTCTTTTCTATTGACCAACTCCTAGGTATAGTCTACCTATACAAATTGAATGCCTATTCAACTAGTTTTAGGGTCCCACTAATGGGTTTCCACCCAATTCCACTACTTTGCTCAATTAGGCCTAGCAATCCTTATTGGTGTCACCCTAATTATTATTTTTCTTACCAAACTTGACTCCAAAAGGATCTCCCCAAACTAATGCTAGATCCAAATACCCTTGTGGGTCCTCTATACTATAACCCATGTTGAAGAGCCGATCCATTGATTTGGGTACCTTTACTTTGTAACCCACCTATTAGGCTTATAGGGCTATTACTGATGGTTTTGTGGAGAACTTATGATCATACACCTTTCCCTTCTATACTCCAGCTTTGATTACCTTAGACACTTAGATTATCCTCTAGGCAGCACTCCACATTCACTCAAACCGCTTTATTGCTCTATTTAATCAATCAAATTCACTCTATCAATGTGTTGTCATACATTTTATCACCACAAAATGTTGGTAACAACACAAACTCTTTCAAGCTAGTTTTGTGTCTCTCTAAGTTGAATTTGGTATTCAATTGCGTAATGTTGATCGATTGATTAATTTCAATTTGTATATCAAATTGTTTTACTGAAGGCTTTCATCAAGTCTTTTTCGTTTTGCTTTCTGTCAAGCCTTTGCTTAATTTTTGAGGCCTTCATCGTCCTTTTCTTTGCTTTTAAGTTTGCATTTGTTGGTTTATAGTCCTTTGGTTTTGCTCATGTCATGACTTTTGGTTTTCCCTTGGATTTGGTCTAACTTAGAGTGTAATTTGAGTTGTTAGTCAAGAGATATGGCCGTTTTAGTGCCTCAAAAGTGGACTTTTTTGATGCAACAACACGAATGAAAAATATCATATTATATTTTTAATTTGACATTCACTTTTTGAAAAATATAACTTAAATTCACTTTATGTTATGTTTTTAAGTTACTTTATTATTAAAATTCACTTAAAGTACCTTTAGTGCACTTTATGTTATTATTTTAAGTTGAGTTACTTTTTGATTTTTCACTTAAAGTGACTATATAAACTATATAGTTTTAATTTAATTTTTTATTTTGAATTCAAATGTTCATTTAAATGTTACTTTTTAAATGATATTTATGCGTTATATTTTTAATATGATATATAAATATTGTTTATGTTCTGTTTAAGTAACATTTTAATGAAATTAAATTGATATATGTTTATTAAATGACTTTAAGTTATCAAAAGTGGACCTTTTTGGTGTCATTACATCATAAAGTGAGTTTTATATGTCATTGCATCAAAAACTGAGATCTTACTTAAAATATATAGTCCTCCCCAAAAGGTCCAATTTTGACCAAGTGCATGTTTAAAAATGTCATGCCTCCCAAAAGGTGCGATTTGCCTTGCAGGGAGTTTTTAAAATATGTAATCTATCATAAAAGGTCTGATTTATGACTTGTGCATATTTTAAAACATCTTATGCCTCCTAAAAAGTCCAATTTTGGAAGAACACATGTAATTGGCCTCCAAGAACCCAATTTTGGAGATTGTGAGAGATTTACTTTATGGTTTTGCATGAGATCTTCTCCAATAGTGTCATTTTTGCTTGGCAATGGATTTTCTAACATAAAAAATAGATTTATCTTGCTAAAAAATGTTATTTCAAACTCCTTACAAGGGCACGTTTTTGGAAATTTTTTCAAAAAATACCATTTTTGGCTCATGTTTTTGCCAAAAGAGGAATTCATTTGGCATTGTAACTGTTTTTCATTGCATTTTGATACACATTTTCAACTTTAGAAGCCAAAAAGTTTATGTTTCATGCCTTTTTTGAATCACGTTTTTGCTAAAAATGCCTAGAAATTTGGGGTTTTAAACTTTTTTGCATTTGGATCCATGTATATCCATATGGGAAAGTTGTTTTTGCATTCACAAGTCAAAAATGATTCAAAAACATGCATTTTATGGCCATGTTTTTGCAAAAACAACCCAGATTTTTGCATTAAAAAGTCTTGTTTTTGTTAAAAAAACTCAAAAAATGGCATTTCAGCCCATACATTTGAATCAAGAGGGGTCGTTTTGAGTTTTAATGTATGCTTTTGTCTTTGGAGGCCACATTTTTGGCCTTATCATGTCAAATTTGACCATTGAATGTCCATTACATGCATGTACGAAAAAGGTCAAAAAATTGTTTGAAAATTTGGATTTGAAGAAGAATTGGTTTTCAAGTCCATAAAACTTGCTATTTTGGCTCATAACCTCCAAGTAAGTGGACATTTTCAAACTTGCTCATCAATTCATACTTATCTTGCTATTTCCATGCATATTATTGCTTGATTATCGTCACTTGTTGAAATTGATACCACGGAAAGTGCATTTTTCCTTTTAAAATGGAGAAATTGTTCATTTTCATGTTTTTGGTTTTTTCTCAATTTTTAAATTCGAATTTGTCTGTTGAAGTACTTTGCATCTTGACATGTTTGAGTCACTTGCCAAAGGTACGTCTTTCTTTTGAGCTTTTGTATTTTGCGTGCTTGCTTTCTGGTTTTCTCCACTTTGGAGAATTTACAAGCTCTTTCCCAAGAACTTGCCCTTGTTTCACTGCATGCGAAGGCATCATGATGTTCCATTTCCATCTTCCATGTTAGAACACTTCGCATCTCATCCGACAAATGTGATTATATGTTTTCCATCTCATTCACTATCTGCACATTGCATGTAATCCCATTTTCTGCTTCCATTTTCACTCATCTCACTTTATGCATTCACTCGCACGACACGATTACACGAAAAGCCTTATGTGTAATAGCATCTCAAAAACCCGATTTTGACTAAAAGTCACTTTTTGAAAAGTCAAAAAGATGTCATTTTCATCTTCCATTTACTTTGACTTCACCTTTTCACCAAAGATGACTATAAAGCTCATTATCCCTCTTCCATTTTCCATTTCCATCTCTCTATATGCAGGGGTGCCTTTAGGAGCTAATACATGTTTCTGCATCTTTCCATGCTTTGCACCTCATCCTCCATCCGCATTTGCATCTCATCTCATTTTTCATCTGCCATTGCATGTTGCAGTTACGTGTACTCATTTTTCATGCTATAATATCTTGAAGACCCTAAGTCACTTTTTAAAAGTCAAAAGTTCTCATTTGCACGCATTTTCATGCACTAAGCACATTACTTTAAAAAAAGAGTTAAAGGTGTTGATGGAAAGTTATTCCGAGTTTACATCCGGACATCGTCAAGAAGGTTTTCAAAGTGTCAGAGACTCCAATTTATGCTGATCTACAAAGGAGAATCCACAACAACTTGAGCGAGAAAAGATGGATCACATCAAGATTTCAAATGACAGTGAACAATTCATCAAAGTCAGAGGTTATGAAAAGATGCAACACCATGGTTATCAAGGTGAATGCAGCAGTACAAAGTACAAGAACTTCTGATCCATTGATCATCCAGGATTGCATCATCAAGTACAAGGCCCTTTGAAACAATCTCTAGGATTGTTTCCTTCTCTTCTATCTTCTTTCTTCTTCTTTCATGTTTGTAGTTGGATAAGATGTGTTACATGAAAAAATCTAATTACATGTAATGCGAGTTGCATGTAACCCTATAAATTCTCTTTTAGTTAGAGTGGGTCAAAGTTGGTAGAGTTGCTCCCACTTTTTCTTCGACTTTTTTCTCAACTCCTTTGCCTATATAAAGGAGTGCCCTCTCATTGTAAAAATCATCTTTTATCTTTATCTTTATCCAAGAGAGCTTTGGAAAAATTGTGCTAGCAGAACTTTGTTTGTGTTACACTATTTTGAGAGAAAGTGAATACAAAAGAGCATTTGAGACTTAACTTTGATTAAGTGAGATGATAATTCCGAATCTAAATTGCCCATTTTTTAGGAACTCCAAGGGATCAATTCGCTTCTGTAGCATCTACAAGTGGTACTCCAGTTACTGTTCAAAGTCTAAAAACATATCAGCGAAAGGTAAATCAACCTAACCAACCTTTATTGCCACTTATAGTATAGCAAAAAGTACCTCCAGTTCATCAAATGGCCCGAAATTTTCTGTTTGTAGCTTTCAATGCTTGTAGCCCTTTATAAATTGCTGCTCATTATGATATTTCACCAACATTAAAATGTGTGCCATAATTTATTGGTGAAAATTATGTTTCAACAGTGGAACATATCAAAGATATAGCTACTCTTTGTGGATTGCATCAAGTTCAACATGAGGATGTGGCCTTAAAGTTATTAGGAGCCTCTTTTAGAGGAAAAGCATTAATTTGGTTCTGAAGTTTAGCAATAAATTCATTTGCCCCGTGGGATGCATTGGGAAGCTTATTAGTCAGCAAATTTGAGGATAAGTTCGATAATCTCTCATTGGTTGAACAGTTGACTACCATCAAAAGGCATCCTAATGAGTATATTTTTAATTTTAGCTTTCTTTTTCAGCGTACTTGGGACAGAATTCCGGCATCTATTAAACCTTTTAATGACTATGCATTCTTATTTTATTTGAAGGCTTTTAAAAGTGATATTTCAGTTATGATACAGTCTATGGGAGGGTGTACTTTGCCTGATGTATTTGATATTGGTGTAAGAGCTAAAAACGACTTGATACAAGCCAACAAGTTACCTCCTAGGCCTCCAATGCCTTATTTTACAGAAATACAGCCAGTTATACCTGCTGTTATACCATCGTTAGCTGTAATTCCTTTGTATTAACATGATTGCATCTTAATGAATTTTTGACAGTCAAGTTACATGCAACTTCTTTAAAATAATTGGAACTGATCCATCTTGTGTTTTAATGTGATGTTTGATTTAGGATGAGAGAACAGTGGTAATGATGTAGTAGAGAAGTAACATCTGAACACTATATCTCTCCAGCTTGTCATTTACTCAAAACTTAAATGAAATCGAAGGTGAATTAAAATTATCTACAAACCTAGGTTTTTTTTCTCAAGCACACAATACCTAGTAGTTAAGATAGTCGTCACCTCTAATCTTAAACTTGTTCGTGTAAATGGTCCAGATTTGGTGTTTGTCTGTGGCACAATACTCACCCAGCTAATATTTCATTTAGATAGGTATATTCTTCAACGAGATAGTGTTCCTTTCTTATTCATCACTTGTATTCTAGTTGTAGTAGGGATATCATTAGGTTAAGAATAATCGTTAAGAATCAACTGTGATCTAAAGCATCATTGTACTCTCCTGGTCTTTGGCCCAAGCCATGCTATTCACTACACAATAAGATTTCCCAATTTGTTCCAGCTGACTCTAGAATTCACTATCTCGTCCTGTCACTCAGCTTTTTTCTGCCCAAGAATTTTGAATCGTTCAGAAAATGTTCTATAACATGTATTCTTCCCTTAACTTTCTTCGCACAACTCTTAGATATTTGCCTTAAATCTAGTGATTTGAGACTGCCTGGGTACTACTTGTAATGACAGACATTCTTGAGTTGTTCCAAACAAGGGGTCACCAACGTTTGCAAGTTCTTTTCTCTACTTGCTCTACACATATGGCCTATTGATTTTTATTTCAATCTCTGTCGCTAGATGATTGATTATTATTGAATCATTTTCTAGACTACTGTAAATGATGAGAATGCTCCCCTACATGATTGTTGCATTTGAAGAGCAATGAGCAATTACAAATTATTCCATCTTCTGCATCAATTGATTAGTACCCAAGGTAACGGTTCAAGAACATTTCCCGACTTTAATAACACACATTGGTCTTGCAAAATAAAATAGACACAACTAATGATTAACGTTTGGAAATAAAGAAACGACAGTAATAATACTGGATGCAAATCCACAAATCTTTCCCACGTTGAGACTGTGCAATTAGCAAAAACTCTTTTGTATATCAATACGTTAATCTTCCTATTTGCCTTTCCTACAAGCAATGATTCAATAGTCTTAATTTTTCCTGGCCATGAGATGCTGAGTTCTTGCTAATGAATATGCTTTGTTGGTTTCCCGTCTCCACTCCACTTTGCTGGAAAACTATTGTTGAAGATCTCTCATCCTGATGCTGCCATGAGAGGGGGGGATTATTTACGCGACTCCATCTTGGGCAGTGTTTGTATTTGCCTGTAGTGATCAGTCACAACTCCCAACGACCTGTAGTTGCGAGCTCCAATGCTCTCATGGCTACTCTTATTCCCAACCTGACCCACACACCTGGAACAACTCACGCGATTCCAAAAGAAACATTAATGACAATACAATCTTTCTCAGCCCAACCTCTTAGCTAATTCATGGTTACTGGAAATGCACATACGGATGTATCTTTTAGGTTGTCGTAGAAGTCTCGTTTGTTAGTGTAGATGGTGGTAGCCCTCCACTGTCCAAAGACTCCCGATAATACCTGCGGTCTTCCACAAAGTTCTCGCAATCTACTATTGATTGGTATGCTTGGTGTCAGACCTGCTATCCACGAAGTTGAGGGCCACATAGCCGAACTCCCTTTTTATAGCAAGTTTCCTCTCTGTCGTGACTTCTGAGGTATAATGACACTCGATATGAGGAACTTCACTCACAATGTTGAGTGTTTTCATCCGTTATTCACCTTCGATACCGAAGCAGGCTTAATGAACAACACTGACTGTTTTCCTCCCCGCAATTCAATGTGATGTACAGACTTTTCTATTGGCCTCAAACCCAATATTATGCGATTCTGCAACTTTTGCTCTAGCACGTGACAAGAGAAAAGTTTTCCGCTACCAATATTCAATGATACTTGATGACAAAATTACTACAATATTGATGACCAACATTCAAATACAACTACAGTTGACGTAACTGGTATGTTACGGGTTTGCCACGACTCACAAAGGAACCAATAGTACATCATACCCAATCATCAAACCCAAGTTGAAAACTAAGATTTAAGCAATGAAATCTTCATAAACCTGTGTGTAGCTTAACTCCTGTTAATTTTACATTCAGTAAATTGAGGCTTCCCAGACGGTGGTAGACATTCCTGTAAGCTTGCAACTGCATCTTTTGGCAACACCATAACAACTTACAACCATTCTGTAATGTCCCTACTATTAGGGTTAGATTGGAACATATAATAATAGTAAAATATTGATATGATCAAAATAGATCTAGCTAAATATTTCATATCCTTAAGAAGAATTAATTATCATTTGCAACAAATTTTCTCCACCAAAGAAATTTAGATCATGCGTTGACATCCTTGCAAGATGCCCTCCACCAAGCTAGGCTTGGATCATTCTACGACATTCTCAATGAATGCCCCCCACCAAGCTATACTTGGATCATTCTCCACCAAGGAAATTTAGATCATACATTGACATCCCTGGAAGATGCCCTCCACCAAGCTAGGCTTGGATCATTCTACGACATTCTCAATGAATGCCCTCCCCCAAGCTATACTTGGATCGTTCTCCACCAAGTGTACTTGGATCATATAATGACATTTATAGCAAATGTCTCCCACAAAACATAGTTTGGATCGTACTATGACATTCATAAGGAATGCCCTCCACCAAACATAGTTTGGATCATACATTTAATGTTCATCCAATCTTTTATTATTGTAATTTTTAATTTGATCACACCATTATATATATATATATATATAATTAATCTATGCTCATTAAATAACTATTTATTACTTTTAACATTTTCATCTTATAAATAGATATTTATCTATTAAATGATGTAAGCAATGAATATACACTGACCCCACAGCTTCGTTATATCGTTGCATGTACGGGACTGTTCTTGTCCACTTCCCAACCGTTAGCGTAGCTCCTCTTACCATGTGATATGGGATCACACTAAGTGAATTGGCGGTGATGTTAATCACACCTTCTACAATAATCCGATGTATTGGATTTCAACGATAATCTACTTGCTTCTATTTTGAATGTCCTCCCCTTAGGTTCTTGACTTATGTGTTGACCTCTTCAAATGACATCTTGATTCTCTGTCAAGTTTCTACATGTCCTTCATATCTAGTATTGTCGAATGCTGCCCTAAGATACATGTTTTTCTTCCTTTATTTATACCCCTTTTTATTTATACACTCATTGTATAGTCAGGGGTCGTGTCCCTGTGACTCTGGACTAATATATCAACTATATAGTAACAACGTTAAAAGAATGCCATTAATTGAATATTATTATATCATAACCATTTGTTATTATATAAGTAGGACTGTTTAAATATAATATATTAAATATAATTGTTATAGTCATTTATCAAATATGATCCTTTTTTTAATATAACAGTTCAATATGATATCTTCTATTGTGTTAATGTAAATAATTGGCATAATAATGATAAATGAGACAAAATGATTTACTAAAAGTGAATTGAATACTTATTTTTATAATAATGTTTAGCTTTACATCTATTATATCTCATTACGGGGCTATGACACATTCATTACTCCATTTCACAAACATTCTGCAAAATCACCCCTAAATTGGCTCTCGATAATGTAAGAGAGAATGTAAATGGCAGACTCTACCCCCAACCTGTAAATTAATAGCTCGACAGGCTAACAGGATGCACTCACTCTGATACCACTGAAATATTCAGAACTGGATATTTACTAAATTTCCCTTTCAACAGTATATTTAGAACTAAAACATTGCAGATGTATTCCGGCACAATCAAAACTAGTAGAAATCCCAATAGATATTTAACCAACTTCTTAAATATAATATTCAAACTCAACAAAGACAGGCATAATACAATACAATAGTAAACCAACAAATTCACCAAAAGAAAATAATCATCTTTCCAAGATACTAATCAGGATTTGATCATATGAAAGTACATCACAAAACAATAATATAAAACAAGAAAACTCTTGTACAACTCCGTAAACATGTTATTGCATTATACAATAGCAATACAATAACTAGCACTAGAAAACCCAATCTTAAATACAAATTAACAGTCAGATTGGAATATTAGAATAAGAACATAAGTGCATATGAAACACCTGAATTAATGTCTTCCTAGACAATGGGTTTGTGTCCACTGTCTACCGGCATAAGGGTCTACGTCCTCATACTAGCTGAAAGCTGAAGCTTTCCAAACATTCTCACAAGAGAAAACTGAAATCTGGAATAATAAATCAAACATGCCCAAGAATGAGCCTCTTTCCCTTTTTAATACACAAACTAAGACTCTTTGAGTCCCCTTTAGCTTTCGTTCTTATTCCCTGTGACTCTTCAACTTCCCTCTGGCTTTTTGTCTTATCTTTCCTTGTCCTCTTTAGCCCACTTTGAATATTAAATTGACCTTTTATAATAAAAGTCCATGCTTTCATAGTCAATTTTAATATCATATAGATGTGTCATTTAATATTTCTGATGTCCCAAAAAGGGGACACTGCATAGGTATGGAAGTAAGGTCACATTTCCATTTGAACCTATTGCAAAGGATTGTATTGAACATCATTTTGTTAGTACTGAAAATGACACAGCAGCTATTTTATTTGATCAAGAGGAAATTGCTATGTTTCACGAGCCTAAAACACAGATAGACAATATTCTTGATGTATTGTTGGACGTATGGGCTACTAAAAATGCTGAAATTACTGAAGAATAGGTTGAAGAACCAAGTCTAGGCAATTATGTTATTCATGAGACTACTAATTTTCTACCAAATGTCATGAAAAGTGCAGATTTAAGTTCAAGATAGCAAGACAATGTTGTTTGGAAGTTGTTTTTTGATGGTTCACGTAGCAAATGAGATGCAGGAGGAGGTTGTATGTTGATTTCACTAGCAAATGCAAAGTATTACACATCTTTTAGATTTACTTTCAGCTGTACCAATAATGTTGCTGAATATGAAGCGCTTGGGAATGGATTAAAATGGGCCGTAAAGAGAGGTATCAGTTGTTTACAAGTTTTTGGTGATTCTGAATTGATTGTTAACAAAATTAGAGGCATCCATTCAACCAAAAATGATCTGTTGAAAAGTTATAAGCATGTTGTGTGGGATTTAATTGAAGGGTTTGAAGCTTTTAACTTGCAATCTGTTCCTAGAAATCAAAATAAACATGCTGATAGACTTGTTGCAATTGGTGCACAATATGATATACCATCTCAAATCAATAAAAATAAAAGAAATAATCATGTAAAAGTTATTGGTAGAACTGCTGTACCAAATAATGTTGAAAGTTGGCAAGTATTCGAATTTGACTAGCATATTGTTAATTTTTTAAGATAAGAAGCTGAATTTCCTCATCCTAACCAGCATAAATTGCAGGATTAGTATGATGATCAGATCATTCAATTAAGGACAAAAAAGATGCCTAAAGGTTAAGTAACTTTAGAATCTATTTTTAATATTGATGATTAGTTTAAAAAGGATAAATCCAGCTTACAGATAAAAGAAGATCACTATAAATGTAATTACATGTAATGCGAGTTGCATGTGCATGAAAAGATGTAATGCGAGTTGCATGTAATGCTATAATTTCTCTTTCAGTTAGACTAGGTCAAAGTTGGTTGAGTTGCTCCCACTTTTTCCTCCACTTTTTGCTCAATTCCTGTGCCTATATAAAGGAGCGTCCCTTCATTGTAAAAATTATCTTTTATCTTTACCTTTATGCAAGAGAGCTTTGGAGAAATTGTGCCAGCAGAACTTTATTTGTGTAGCACTATTTTGAGAGAGTGAATACAAAGGAGCATTTGAGACTTAATTTTGATTAAATGAGATTGTTACTTGTATGAGTTATAAGCTTTGTCTATAATTCATCTAAGTTATCTTTGATTCATGTTATCTTGTGTTCTTGATAATTGTATCTTGTGAATTGAATATAAAAGAGTTAAATAACAATTGGAGCTAGAGCTTTGACTAGGAGCAATTGTGGAAGTGTATAACTAGAAGCTTTGTTTGTAGCTTATACTTTTTTCTTAATTCACAAAAAAGTTGTGTTATTTTTACTTTTAGGAGTCTTTGTTCCCTAATTGTAAACCTTTTCCATATAGAAGTACGATTGGACTTAGAGCCAAACCAATACATTTTCAACTAGCCTTTGAGTTAGTGAAGGTTTATTGGTATCACTGTTTCTGGCTCTTGATAGAAGTGTAGTTAGAGATTCACTGTGCCCACGAGTAAGTGGATTCTTTCTTGAAAAATAAGAACGAATATTGGTAACACCCATTTTATAAAATCTCTCAACTTCTTTCTTAGTTTGAGTTGATCCAAGGAACAGTGAGAAGGGGGAGCCTTCCCTTTAAGGTAGGAGAGACTTTGTCTCACATGCTATGGTTGGTCATCCTATTTTGTGACTAGATTTTTACTCAAAACTGTCAGTTGCAAAATACCCACTTAGCAGAATGCTCTTACTAGCTTGTCACATTGAGATTCTAGACCTAAGGCATCACACCAAAAATGGCCATTTTCTTCAAAACCTTTGAAACCACCCCCATTTTACAAAGCATGATTGGACCTATCAAACTCTAGAAAACTAGGATTCTTGACAGAAGAATGATAGCCCAAAATCCATGGTTTTCTACCAAACCGTAGGTTTTGAGGGTTACGGGGTACCTAAGAAATATCTTATTGTACACGTTCCCTACAATTTCTGATCTTCAAACCAAATGTAAAACAAAGTTAAAACGAGACACTTTCAAAGTCTAAGCATTGATGATGTTAACCAATCCATTTACACACAAAATGCACAAGTTTTGCACATAACTTTTGAGATTTCTATTACTTTTCTGCTTCAAATTTCTTCAAACTTCATCAACAACATCCTTGGGCCATTACAAGTCTTGTTCAAACCATCACTAATGGTTCTCGAACAGTTTTTCAAGTTTGGTGACATTTGTAACATTTTTGCAAAAATGCACCCAAAAAGTTGTTATAACGACTTTTGAGCGAATTTTCCTTCTACCCATTCTATGATCTTGACCACTTAACATATGATTAGAACATGATAAAAATGACTCAACAATCATGGTATAAGGATACAAGAGACAACCATTGTACAGTGAGAGACCACTGTACGACGCAACAGATTATCTTACACTAGTTCAGATACAAGAGACAACGGACACAGAAGAAGGGTGATAGGAGGTTCTAAAAAAAAGAAACAACGACAAATAAAAACAGTTCATAATGAATAACATATGGTGCCGAAGGGAAAGACATAAAAAGGTAGTGAAGAAAACATAAGTGGTTGGCTGAAAGAGTATGGAATTGGAAGAAAATCACAAAAATGGTATGTTCCATGGTTTTCTGTTTGGGTTTGAGGGTGCTAATTTGGTCTTTGACCCTTTGGGGGCACTGCCCCTGGACCCTGTTAGGGGCGTTGCCCCCTAGACCCCTAGTCAATTCAGTTATCAATCGTGGGAAGTGTGACTAGTTGATGAGACTTGGAACTGTTGCAGGCATAGAGTGTTTGTGTGCCAGAGGTGGAGAGAGTACTGGAGCAAGCCTTTCAAGAGGAGTGATACACTTTGAGGCACTTGGAGTAGGTGTTGGATGTAAGACTGTCTTGGTGGTTGCATAGAGAACTTGGTAGGAGCTGATCATCTAGTTGGAGGCAGTAGAGTAACACTTGGCTCAGCATACCTAGGCATTGGAAGTAGAGAAGGCGACATGGGTGGCTATCACGGTCAATTTGGCTAGGGAGACAGGATTGTGTTAGCAGAGGCTATAGATGCAACACAGTTTTGGAGACTAGTTTGGTACACACATAGGAGGAATCTAAATGTGATGTGAAGGATAAAGATCTATCCTGTTATAGTTAGTCATAGTTAATGTATTCCATTTTGTTAATCTGTCTCGGTAATTTTATAATTGTCATCCGGAGACGACTTTACTTTTTTGAGGGATGATGTTGGTAAATTTTGTATTGTAGCCAATGGGTAGAATAGTATCCGAATGGGCGCGTGACGGTTGAGTCACCACTTCGGGAAAGTATATGTACACAGTCCGGAAGGGACTTTGGAATATTATCATCATTGTAATAATTGTAATGAGCATAATCATATTGTAAGCATTGAAGTGCATATTGCATATATGAATAAATTATCTATTCTGTGTTATATCTTGCTATACTACATATGATAAATATCCTTTTATCCTATATGGTAAACATGTTTCACACATTTGACCCCTTTGACCTTTTGCCAATTTGATGCCAAATTTGGCTTACAATGTTGGCTCATGTTATAACTTAGACCCAATTGGCCTATGCAACCTTATTACAATCCTTAAACACTACTTGGATTTCCGATGTATCAATCCGCCTCTATGACCAATGGGTACTCTTGCACCATTAGATCTCCTTTGTGGAAGATATCTAACATCCCATGAATGCTCCTCTTCAAAAATAATCACCTACCCTTTGAAATGCCAAAATGAAGACTAAATGAAAAGAGAGAAAAAAATCGATATGTTTTATGTATGAATGACCTCATAAAGGGGGGTTTTAGGGTTTTGAAGGGGAATTTTTTTTTAAAGTACTTTAAATCCTTTTTGGGTCAAATAGTGACTTTTCTAGGTGTAGGCACTCAAATGCATGGATCCACCGCAAGTGCACATCTACATCTACATCCTAAGGATGTAGTTGGATGTGCTTGAGTGGGCATCCAAGATCCAAACACATCCATAGACTATGGATGCACACCAAGACCAACCAACCCCCCGCCCTCTCTTCCACATACAAATGACGGTGCGAAGGGTGCACATCTAGTATGATAACATACAATAGTTGAGTTAAAAAGACCAACAATGCCAACAAAATTCATGCATTTCATAAAGCAACTGAATTGCAAGCCTTTCAGTCATAAACTGCCCTAACCCAATTGAGGAAATTGTTTGCAAGGTAGATCACATAGGTTTCCTTGCATATAGGCACCATACGGGAGTTAATATTTAAGATGATGTTAGTTAAATGGAAATTTATGTATGGCACTCTTACACTGAGTATGTTATTAGCATTTTTTGTTAGTAAGAGGTTGTATCCTGCAAATAAATAGCTTGTTTTACAATTAGTTAAACTTGTTAGTTTATATTCATTTTTCCTACATTCCAATAAAATTGGTAAGAAGCATTTTACATAATTCATAGATTATAATAAATCATCCAAAGTTGTACTCTAAAGTATGTTGTTGGCAGGATTTGTTTTCAATAGCGGTGGATCAGCCATTCCGTTTCCCGGCCACATTCACATTTGTACTAAGGGCATTTACAACTCTTGAAGGTATACACATGTACATTGCAATTTCATCTTTGACATAAATTAGTTTAGTAAGTAAATATAATGGTATTTTAATATGAATGACATATTACTATAGATAAATATAGATTCTAAGTAACTTAGGGAATGATTTATCAAGCAGAGCATAGTAATATCTACCTCAGTTGTACTTGAATCACTAACGGAAGTAAAATAAATGATATTCATAATTCTGGTTTTGTCTATCTAATGTGCTTCTAATTCCAACAATGGGGGCTTCACTTAGTATATATATCCTTCTCTTTGCTTTTCTTTTTTGTTGTATTCCACTTTTTATTTATATTTAATTCCTTTAGTTCTATTTGTGTGTATTTAGTTTAACTTGTTTTGTTCATTTCTTTTTGTATCTAGTTTGGTTTTATCTAATCTTTTCGGTCTTGGGTCTTGAGTTTTTTCTTGTGTGTGTTCTCTAATATGGTGAAATGCCCCCTTTTTGGCTAAATCAAGAAATAGGGACAATTATCTAGAATTCCAAATCATAAGGTACTTATTATTCCATTAACAACATGTAAATAGAGATCACTACTATATCCAATACAATATGGAGGATTGTGCAAATTGATCCTTGTCCAAGAATCCTAACCTTATCCGATATTACAATAGAGAATGTGCTTGTCAACATATTCTATTGTCACTTAATAATGATCAGGTTGCTGTGTCAAACATGTCCCTTTATTATATGCAGTGACTGGTAAGACTATATAGTCTGTGGTGATCCAGTTGCTATTTGTGATCTGATCTTTATAATACATGCAATGGTGACTGATATGTTGCTTATGGTAACAATATTACTGTCTCGGATATGGAATTTGGGTACTTGCAATGTCCGATATCAATTTTTCTTAACAAGGATACAATCAATGGTGTTATATCTGATATAGAACTATGTGCTTGCAAATGGTTCTTGCTTGAGAAGGCAGAAGTTCCATAAGAGAAAATCCTAAGGGATGGAGAAAATAGGTAATCCACTTGATGCTCTAGGCTGAATTCCATCTCCATACATATATGTTGTAGTATCAAAGGGATTGGTTGTAAGCACATGAATTTTGCCTTCTCACTACTGCATCCCTTCATGGTAACAATTTAGTGAGTCATCTTACTTTAATACCAACTACTGCATGTTTATCGTTGTGTTAATCACTTTTTCTATATCAACTGATTATCCTTGATAGACATTGCACTCTTCCTTGAGAGTCTTCATTATTGTAATTTCTGATTATGTTGCTATACTTTGTTGGTTCTTTCAAACCTCTAATTGGTCTGCTCCATCTTGGCTAAATTTTTTGTAAGTCAGTAGAACTACAACTTGCAAAATCGAAACTTTAGGCAATGGTGTAGTGAGATAAATCTCTCCTCTCAGCAATAGGGGAGGCTCCCTTCTTACTGTAGGTGGCTACAACAGAAACCTAACTAGAATTGACAAATGGGTGGTTCTTTGAATCAATTACTCTTTTTTCAGGAATGATTTTGCTCTAACATCAACTATTTGCAGATTAACAAAAGGTATCTATTGCTACAATAATACCAGTGGCTTAGAAGTTGATATAAGAACAACTTTAAGATAGAAGTTACAACTATACTTATATGATTGAGAATAAGAGCCCACAGTCTCCCACAATGAATCCTCTTCGAATAAAAGGGTGAATAGCTAATAAGGCACAAAGTCTCTTATCAACTATTCAATTTGAAATGATATACAAAAAATTGAAACACAGAGTTTTTAACTCTTTGTACTTGCAGCCACTATTAAACTATAGTAATCTTGTTTACTAAAGCTCAAAGTCTTCAAGAACAACAACAAATACTCAAATGTTGTAATGTCTCCATTTTCACCAGCATTGGAGTTTGAGAGATTAGCCTATTATTGTGATTCTCATAGGCTAATTATTGTGGATAGAGGGTCTTCTGAGGCCGTGACTGGGTTTGGGAGGGTCTTGTCTTCACAATTTAGTAAGCTACAGGTTGGTCTTTATTTGACTCAAATTGGACTTCATTTGGGCTTAGTTTTGTGTATTTACTATTTGTGATAAGCTGGGTGCTGATTGAGATGGGCGCTTTCTATTTTTGGGAAGTGCATTTGGTCATATGGAGAAATTATAGATGTGACTCTTATTTTAGACGGCATATTTAAATGATGAGTATTTTGGGAGTTATTATATTTTTAGTGGTCAAATTATTATTAAATCATTAAATTGTTTATTATAAAGTTATAATTAAGCTTTATAATTTCACTTAAGTTGAGGGTTGAGTCATCATAGGAAAGGGCCATTTATTTAATTAATTATATGTGTAAGCCCAGAATTGAATGTTATAAAGTTCTATTGTGTTGGAGAAGCTTCGTAAGTGAAGTTACATTTTGGAAACAAAAGGGCATTTGGAGATTATAATTATGAGCTCTTTGTGAGGGACAAAGGCTTCCAATAATTTCATTATCTTATTTTCTTGTCTTTGTGACATTCCTGAAGGTCTGATTTTTCATGGCCTTGCTGAGGTATAAGGTTTTGATTTCTGAGTCTTGTCTTTGCATGTTTGCTGCTGAAGTATAACAAAATTGCCATTACTTCTCTACTGTATCTATTGTGGCTAAGAAGAGAATTTATTTGCATCTTCCATTACTGTTCAACTGTGGCTAGGAAGATATTGTGGTGTGGAAGAAATTCAGTGATTTGGGTTGCTGCTGCTAGGTGTTCTGATTTTCTGCAAATTCATGGACAATATTATTAATTCAAGGCATGGTTCAGTCTTCAAATCTATATGCACATCTGCTGCTATTCTGGACTCTTTTCCTAGGCAACAACTTCTAGTATCTCAGTCCGCGTGAGACCAAGAATAATTTACTAGCAGAGTGGGGTATGTTGGGTGGATATTTTGCAACTGACAGTTTTGGGTAAAAATTCAGTCGCAAAATAGGATGACCAGCCACAGCATGTGAGACAGAGTCTCTCCTACCTTAAAGGGAAGGCTCTCCCTTCTCACTGTTTCTTGGATCAACTCAAGGTAAGCAAGAAATTGAGAGATTATAAACTGGGTGTTACTATTATCCTTTCTTCTTAACTTTCAAGAAAGGATCCACTTATTCGTAAGGAGAATAATGGGCAAGGTGAATCTCTAATTACACTTCTATCACGAGCTGGAAATAGTGATACTGATAGATTTCAACTAACTCAAAGGCTAGTCAAAACGTGCCAGTTTGGCTTTAAGTCCTGTTGTACTTCTATATAGTAAAATCTTTACAATTAGGGCACAAAGACTCTTAAAAGTAACAACAATCTAACTATTTTGCAAATTAAGACGAATACCCAAGCTACAGAAAAAGCTAATAGCTATGGATTTTCACAATTGTTCCTGGTCAAAGGTTGAGATTCAATTGTTTCTTAACTCTTTTCTATCAATCACAAGATACAATATCAATGACAAAAGATAGTACGAATCAAAGGTAACTTGAATGAATTATAGACAAAGCTTACAATTCACACAAATAACAATCTTACTTAATCAAAGTTAAGTCTCAAATGCTCCTTTGTATTCACTTTCTCTCAAAATAGTGCTACACAAACAAAGTTCTGTTGACACATTTCTCCAGAGCTCTCTTGCATAAAGATAATGATAATTTTACAATGAGGGGGCACTCCTTTATATAGGCAAAGAAGTTGAGAAAAAGGGGGAGGAGAAAGTGGGAGTAATTCAACCAACTTTGACCAAGTCTAACTACAGAAACTAATGGATTACATGCAACTGCACATGCAATTCGTATTACATCTTTTACATACATGCAACTCGCATTACATGTAATTACACTTTTTCATGTAATGCATCTTCTCCAACTACAAACATGAAAGAAGAAGAAAGAAGACGAAAGAGTAAAAAACAATTCTTAAAGGCCTTGTACTTGACGATGCAATCCCAGATGATAACAGGATTGGGAGTTCCTATACCTTGTACTGCTGCATTCATGTTGATAACCATAGTGGTGCGTCTTTTGATAACCTCTAGCTCTCTTTGATGAATTGTCCATTATCATGTGGAAACTTGATGTGATCCATCTTTTCTCGCTCAAGTTGTCGTGAATTCTCCTTTGTAGATCAGCACAAACTAGAGTCTTTGATACTTTGGAAACCTTCTTGACGATGTTTGGATGTACACTCGAAAACAACTTTCCATCAGCACCTTTAACTCCCTTTTTTTTTTTTTTTTTGAAGTAAAGTATTTGACGCATGGGAATGCGTGTAAATGGAGATTGCCGATTTTCAAAATGTCATTGCACGGAAAATGGATTACATGTAAATGCAACATGTAACGGAAGGTGGAGGGTGAAATGAGATGCAAGTGTGAGTGAAAGATACGCTTTACATGCATATGCGGATGAAGGCTAAGATGAAAAGTATGGAAAGATACGGAAACATGTATTTGCTTATGGAGGTGTGAATGCATATGGAGAGGAGAAAATGACATCTTTTTGACTTTTCAAAAAGTGACTTTTAGTCAAAATTGGACCTTTTAGATGCAATTACACGTAAGACATTTCGTGTAATCGTGTCATGCAAATGAAAGTGAAAAATGAGATGGATGAAAATAGAAGTGGAAAATAGAATTACATGCATGTGTGAATGGCAAATGATTGTGAAAAACATGTAATCACATTTGTCGGATGAGATGTGAGGTGTAATGACATGGAAATGGAATGTGAAAAATGATAACGCTTTCGCATGTAATGAAGGAAAAACAAATTTTTGGGAAAAAAACTTACAACTTTTCTAAATGGAGAAAAACCGGCAAACAAACACAAACTAAAACAAAAGAAAAACAACAAACCTTTGAAAACAACTCAAAACATGCCAAGATGCAATGCACTCCAAAGATGAAATTCGAATTTAGAACTTGGGGAAGAACCAAAAACATCAAAATGAAGGAGAAATTCATATTTAAAAGAAAATGCACATTCTAAGGCAAAGATTCTCACAAATGGCATCCATTCAATGATTTCATGCATAAAATCAGCAAGGATAAGCATGAATTAAAATGTAAGAAAGAAGAGGTCCACTTACATGATGAATATGTGCCAAAAATGAAGGAAAAGATGCTAAAATAGCAAGTTTTATAGTCTTAAGACCAATTCTCCCTTAAATCCGAATTTTCAAACAACCTTTTGACTTTTTGTGCACTTGCATGTAATGGACATTCAATGGTCGGATTTGACATGAAAGTGCCAAATAAATGGTTTTCAAAAACAATATCATGCATTTAAAACTCAAAAAAAATCCCTTTTGATCAAATGTATGGGTTGAAAATGCAATTTTTTGAGTTTTTTGAACAAAAACATGACTTTTTTATTTGAAAATTTGGGCCGTTTTTGCAAAAACGTGGCTGGCCAAAAACTGCATGTTTTTGAGTCATTTTTGGCTTGTGAATGCAAAAACGACTTCCCCAAATGAATATACATGGATTCAAATGCAAAAAAGTTGCTTTAAAACACATCAAAGTGGATTAAAACCCCAATTTTCCGGGCATTCTAAGCAAAAACGTGTTTTTCCAAGCAAAAACGATTTGGTGTTTTAACACCAAAATAATTATCACAATGTAATGGAATCAGCAAATAAGGTCAAAACGATTTGATTCCAAACAAGAACATGTTCCAAATTTGAAGATTTATGGAGTTTTTTGCAAAATTGTGCCCTAACTTGGGAGTTTTGAACACATTTTTGGGTGCAATAAACTGATTTTTGATGAGGGCAAAATGATCACCTCTCCAAAACGTTTTGAATGCAACTGATTTCATCGAAATCCATGGAAAAAATTAAAAGTTATGATCAAAATAGGAGGTTTTTGGAGCAAGAACATGTTTTCTTCACATAATAGGACATTTTTATGTTCATTACATATTTTAAAACATGTAATAAGACAAAATCGGATCTTTTTGAGTCCAATGCATGTTTTAAAATATGTCTTTGATCATAATCTCACTTTTTGAAGCCCATTACATATTTTAAAATGTGCAAGTCTCCAAAATTTCACTTTTTGGAGTCACTTACATATTTTATAAACATATCTCACCTTTTTGATGCACAAGCATAAAAACTCAACTTTTCATGTTATTGCATCAAGAAGGTCCACTTTTACAAGCATTTGATGTAATGGCATAAAAAGATCTTCAAAATGAGTTTTTATATGCATTAGCATGAAAAGTTTCCACTTTTCATAGTTTTTTACATGCATATGCACATAAAATGTCCACTTTTAGGCTTTTAAGTTATGCATTTCACTTATTTTTATAAAAATGTCAACAATATGGGTCAAAAATAACATTTATGCATTATACTAATCAATATAATACATAAACATTATATTAAAGTGACATTTATATAAGTATTTGATTTAAAAAATAAAAATTAAAAAAGTAACTATATAGTTCTATAGTCATTTTAAGTTATAAATTTAAATGAAAAGTAACCTCAAAACATAACAAAAAGTGAGTAAAATGTTATATTTTCAAAAAGTGAATGTCAAAATGAAAATATAACATCATATTTTTAATTCATGCTGTTGCACCTAAAATGTCCATTTTTGAGGCACTAAAATGACCATATCTCTTGACTGGCAACTCTGATTGACCTCTAGGTTAGACCGAATCGAAGGGGAAAACGAAAGGCATGACATGAGCAAAACCAAAGGACTAAAAACAAACAAATGCAAACTCAAAAGCAAAAAACGGACTTTGAAAGCTTCAAAAATCAAGCAAAGGCTCGACAAAAAGCAAAACAAAAAAGACTTGACGAAGGCCTTCAATAAAAAGATTCATTGTATCAATTGGTACCGATTGGTTGATCAATACTAACCAATTAAATAATGAAATAAACTCAAAGAAATGCGAAACTAATTTGAAAAAGTTTCGCACTATTACCTACATTTTGTGGTGACAAAATACAGGACAATAGGGTATTCTACAAGGGTTTTTAATTCAAAATTTGAAAGTTACAATTCAGTCCAAGCATGTGTATGTCTTTGTTGCAAGTCGTCCATTTGGATTGAGATTAACAGGTTCCTTTTATTTTGGGAATTCATGTTTATCAGTATTGTAATTGGTCATTAGTAAGTTGTGATGAAATTGCATGTCAAGTGTCTGATGAATTGTTTGTATCCATGTTGCATGCCAAATGTTTGCATTAATGTCTACGAGCTGTAGGTATCCATTTCTCATGTGTTGGTCTTATGTTTTGCATTTGAAACCCAAAATAAATTGCATCTGCATTATAGATATTTGAGTTGACATTCTTGCAATCATTCCAAAGCTTATTTGCTATCACTTTAAGCAATAACAATCAAATTGAAATCAACAGCAACAACCATAAAAATTTAATGAAAATTGTTTGACAATATTCCTTGAGGTTCAGTTTTGCAAAGTACAACAAGTTTTGGCAAGTGTAAAAACCCCAACCCAACTCACACTACTTAAAGTACGCTATTTTCCTAAATTTGAAACACCACATTGGAATATGCACTACCTACAACTAATTGATCAGTTTCAAATAGATCTAGCAATTAATTTCATTTACTTAAATACAGCTAGCAGAAAAATGGCCAAATTATATAATTAACTATAATTGGTACCAAACTAAATGTCTTGTTATTGGGGTTTATGTCAATCTGCAATTTGGGTTTTAAGGCAATGCTGCAACAACAATAAATAAATAAAAACCTGTGACTTCAGATCCAAATCAATTTGCACAAAAATTGACATCCAGTTGAGATAATGAAGTTGTTTGTGCTCCTAAGAAACTAGCAAGTGCCTCCACATAGATTCTGATTTCCCAACAGCAGCAATGCCTAGAGATGATCAGCAGGTCACCAAACTTGGCGATAGCGAACTCATAATCATGCCCTCCAATGGTGTCTGAATTCCTTCAGCAGGGTGACACTAGAATTTACCCAAACTCCACAGGCAACTACAGCTCCCAATAACAAGCAAACAGCAGCAGAGAATGTCAACAGGCTGCCTAGTAATCCATGACCAGAATTGCAAACCAATTGTAGATCAATTTCCAACATTTTAACAGAGATAGACATGTCAAACAGTAGACATTAATGTGGCCTTTGACAGGACTTTAGACCACTAGAATTCAACGCTTGTAACTAGAAATCTAGGTGTGTGAAGAGCCAATGAGAAATTACAGAAAAAATCTGAGAAATGATGGCAAAATCCATACCCTAGGTGTACCAAAGCATGAGATTTTCTTTAGCTATCAGCCCTCTTCTCAATCAATGGCAGAATATAGATAACTCTAGCCAACATATATCTTCCAATCCACAATAAGTACAGTAATGGAAGATGCCAATCAAACTCCAGAAATGCAATACTCGCAACCACAAATAATAACTGTAAGGGGGATTAAATGGAATCACTTTACCTCAACAGTGATTGGAAAACACTTCTTAGCTTCCCTTATACAATGAGCTCTCTCCTTTATAAAAGAAAATAGAAGAGAGAAAAGTGGAGGGAAAAGAGGAACTGCTCAACCACCTTGACTTATTCTCTAACAAATTCCTAACTAATTAATTTGAATTTATATAAAGTTGCATGCCTAATGCGATGCAACTTGACTACATGAGCTGATAGTACATGGGCATGTTATCCTGTACTTACAACATAATTGCTCTTTACATGTAATCTTTTTCATCCTACTCTAAGACATCTAAAAAAATTGAAATGCTCATAGAGTCTCAACTATCTTTGCAAATTTTTGCAATGAGTTACAACTTCAACATCAAGCTAACCGGTGTATTCAACAACCATTATGATCTTTCAATATGTACTTCCTGCTTCTGAAATTTCTTTGTTGGAAACTTCATTTTTGCTCTGTAGTTCATCTACTGAACACTTCCACCTTGCAAATGCAGTCATCACACTGATATTGAAATCATTTGCTTCAAGTTGTAAACGAATAGCTTCCAAGAACCCTGTAAGGATATCTTCTTCTTTCTTGAGTTCATTGTTCTCAGTGATAACTCCACATGACAGCTTTTTGTAACATTCGCTGATCATGTCTTTTTTTTCATTATTCATGATTACTGCTACCTTTGCATCTTTCTAATGGAGGTGCTAAAGATATTTAGTGTTAAACTTAATTTATTTAATTAAGTTGTCAAGAATTTCATGTTATTCTAATGGAGTTGTACCTTGAGAGTAATCTACTATTTATTCTCAATGATTTAGAAGCTTATGCAATGGAAGAATTTTAGTTTTCTATACAGCCTTTGAATTAGATGTGGGTTCTTGAGTTACAGTTTGGTTCTCCTTAGATGAGCTTCCTATAGAATCTTCTCCTTGATGACCCCTCCCGTGATCGACCTTCCTCTCTCGTGACCAACCTTCCTCTCCTGTGATTGACCTCCCTCTCAGTGTTAATAGAGATCGTTGTTCCTATTAAGTGGTTTCCTGCATTCGGATTATGTTTGGGCTACTTCGTTCGACTTGCTTGTTGGTGGTTTACTGCATTCGGGTTGCGTTCAAGTTACATTAGGGTTGTTTCTCCTTGTTCCTGCATTCGAATTGCTTGCTAGTGCTTATGCTTGCACAACTTTTATGCCTCGTCCATCCTTCCTTGCTAGCCTTCACGTGTTTCAGTTTATTGCCTTCTGCTCCATCATTGTGTGTCTTCTGATTCAACAACTTTCTCTCGCTTTCCTCCATGGGTCTCCTTTCTCCATATTCTTCTTCTTTACTAGCCCTTCATTTCTCTACCCTCTGTCATGGTTACTGTTAGATGCATGCTATTGGTGTGGGGTTCAAGGAGTTTGCGTATTCTGTCATTCACTTATAGGCAATTGTATTATCTCTTTTCTCTCTGCCATACTTGCTAGTGCATGCATATTTGTTCGCTAGTGTAGTATTTTTAAGGAGTTTGATGCCTTTCACGTATAGAAAAACCCTCTCATTGTTTATTGCAAACAATCAGTTTGTGTGCTAACAAACATGACTACTGGTGATGGCTGCTCTCAAAATCAAACTTTGACCTACCAGCGTCTTTGTGAATGTGTGAGCAAACTTGAAACTGATAATACTTTGCTAAGAGACTAGCTTGCTGCACTAATGGAAGAAATTACAAAACTCAAACAAGCTACAGGATTGAATATCTCACATATTCAATGTTTCTTCGATACCTTCATCTTTGAAACTGTGGGCTTGAAGTCCAATATAGAATCTGTCATTGTCAACTGGATGGATTGGAAAAAATCAAGGAACAACAAACTGAAATGGCCACAATACACTCTTCTCCAAAGAAACGTGAATCAGAATCGGATCGGAATCGGCAAGGCCGAATCGAATCGTGAATCGGCAATGAATCGGCGATGAATCGGCAAATTTGAAAAAACCCTTTAAATTTAAAGATTTTAACAACTTAAAACTTATTTCATGCACCCTTTATTGAATATAACTTAAGCACACTATAACATCATCAAATAGAAGTTAAAACTTAACATACATAAACATGAAACATAAAATCCATCACATACGTAACTATGTTATCTAAGATTCTAAAATGTAAATTGTAGGCTAGCTGAAGTAAATAGAAATCAAATGATCATAATGATTTAAATCATAGAATGTATGTAAGATGATCCATAAGACATCAAATCATAAATTTATGTAAGAATCTAAGATGAAGATCCATGAAAGTTTGAAACTTTGAAACATATGTCTATCAATGATTCAGTATCAATATCTGTAAACAAAATATAAAAACAAGGCTCCAGCTCAAGCCTCAGGCTCATAGTCATCATCATCCTCAACATCATCCTCAAGCTCGGCTACAGCCTCAGCCTCAGCCTCTGAGTATCCAGTCTGCCTAGTAGCAAGGCGTCTAATGTAGGTCCTAGAGGACTGTCGAGCCATATCTCCCGCATATAAGATGGGCTCACGAATGTCGCTAGGGCCTGTGTCTGTGCGTGCACGTGTGCGTCTACCAATGCCTGAAGAACGTGCTCTAGCTGCCTCAGCCTCTATATCCACCTGGTCAATCCACGCACGGTCTTCCTCAGTGAAGACTGGATCTACAACCTCTGTGAGCCACTCTGATTCTGGATCAATCTCCTCCAGAATGATCGGAGAGGAGTCAGTGCCCAAAATCTGTCTGATCCTAAGACGGAGGTTGTAATGAACGAAGACAAGATCATTCAACCTCTGCACTGTCAACCTGTTTCTTCTCTTCGAGTGGATGTGCTCGAACATGGACCAACTGCGCTCACATCCAGAAGCGCTGCTTGGCTGACTCAGAATACGAATGGCAATTTTTTGAAGTTTTGGGGTTGTGGCCCCAAACATTTGCCACCATCTATCTGAAATAAGGGAAAATAAAAATAATTAGTCTCATTTATAAATTACAAATTACAAGTTAACTCTAAAATTACATAATCAACTTTAAGTTTAGAATCTAGATTCATGAACATTGAATATATTATTTAATTTTTACCTGGTTGTATTGTTTCCCGAGCATCTATGGCTACCCTGCTAGAGAAAAGTGGCCCTTCTTTATTATTGAACTTATCAAGCTCAATAATTGCAGCACTGCTATCCTCATCAGTACTCAACCTCTGAATCACTGTATATAATCCGGTGAGAACCTCCTCATCCGCCTTGAAGTCAGGACGGAAACGAAATGCCGAATTCAAAAAGTAAGCTGCTGCATGGATGGGTCTATGGAGCTGATTCTGCCATCTCCTATCAATGATGTCCCAAATAGGGGCATACTTCTCCTGCACTCCTGCATACTGAGCTCTAATGGCCTTCTTGGCCCTATCCATGCCCTCATATATGTAGCCCATAGAGGGCTTCTCCCCATTAGCAGTTCGTAGGAGAGATACAAGAGGCTCAGTGGCCTACATATAAAGTAAAACAAAAATTTGAGTCAAAACTTAAACATAGAATAATTCAATAATATAAGGTAAAACTAAATCATTAAACAATTAGCATAGTAAACTGTAAAATATTAAATGTTAAATTGCAATAAAATTACCTTAAGTATTTCTCTAGCAGGTTTCCAAAAACCATCATCATCAAATATGCAATCCACCACATCTATCCCTGCAGTGGTCGTAGCATAGGAAGATGAAATCCACTCCCGCCCAACAAACATGCTCCTCAAATCATCCCTTGATGTCAACAAGGACTGCAAGGTGATGAAATTCGAGGCAAACCTCGTGATCCCTGGACGAGCTAACTCTTTGTCTCCTGTGTACTTCCTCATTGTGCTAAGGACAAATGAATGATTATAAATAAACTTACATATGTTTTTTGCCCTTTCCACACATGACTTGACCCACTCAAGTTTGCCAATTTCCTCCAACATGAGGTCAAGGCAGTGTGCTGCACAAGGGGACCAAAATATGGTGGGGTGCCTCTCCATCAAAAGTTTGCCTACAACAATTTTAAGATAATTAGAAATTCAAATTTCAAACATGTTAGAACTTAGAACTTAGGAAACTTAGAAATTCTAAGTTAGAATTAGAAAAAGTTCAAAATTCAAATAAATTTATTTTCAAAACTTAAAAAGTTAAAAGTTTACCTGCAGCAACATAACTTGCTGCATTATCCGTCACCACTTGCACCACATGTTGTTCCCCCACCTCTGCTATAACTTCCTCAATAACCTCACATAAGTATGTGGCGTTTTTTACATGAGCAGAAGCATCAATGGATTTGAGGAACATGGTATATCCTACAAGTAACAAAACAACGAATTATAATTACTATTAGCAATCAACAAATCAAAAGTTGAAATAGTCAATCACGATTCAAAATTATGTATGTAGGAAAGTAGAATGATCAATCACCTCCACAGGATACAAGAAAATTGAGGAGTGTTCTTCCCCTCCTATCTGTCCAACCATCAGTCATGATGGTGCAACCTTTTTCGATCCACTCCTTTCGGTTGTCCTCAAGCTCATGCCTCATATCCTCAACCATTTCCTCCAGGAGGTATCCACTCAACTCAGCCTCAGTTGGGGCTTTAAACCCCGGACCACAAATGGCAACTGCATCTATCATGTTCTGCCAATAAGGAGTCCTGTCACAAATAGATAATGATATTGATTAGAAATTTAGATGTCAAAAACTAAAATCATAAAACAAGTAGATATAATTAAAGTTTTACTTTTACTTTTAACTTTAACTTTGAAGATAACAAAGAAAAAAGAATCAATTACCTGGTTGCAATAAATGGAATGTTGCAAAAGTACCAGAATTTGCAAATCTCTTTTCTGGCAGCATCATGAATCTCCTTGTTCAAACCCATGCCCTCAAGCGTGGGTTGGGAGCCAGGAGTAGTGCGGGGCACAAAGTAACTATCCATTCTGCTTTTCCGCACTCTAGGCCGCAATAGGTTGGTGTTGGACTCTGTCTCAGTATGAGACCGACTACCACTAACACTCACATGAGCACTAGCACTAGGATGAAAAGGAGGCCTAGAAGAACCCTCCCCAACACAACCTACGGATGCGGAAGCTGATGCAGATGCACTTGCAGATGTAGATGCGGTTGCGGATGTGGGAGCACGGGAGCCAATACCTCTTAACCCTTCAAGTTGCATTTTCTTAGTCAACTTGTCTTGTTCAATTTTTTCTAATGCCACTAAACAAGAGCGTTTTGCCTCAGCGGTTTGTTGAGTGCAAACTGTGACATCATGGCCAGGTATGCCAGCAATGTGGTATTTCAATCTATAGATACCTCCCGAATTTATTTTTTCTTTGCAAAATATACATTTTGTTTGATATTTGGTTCTCCCAGGAAACTCTTCATTATATTTCCAGCATTCATCTTTTTTACCCATTGTGGAAATTGGAAAATGAAAGCAAAGGGCTGCTGCAATAAAAAAATTCATGTAAAAAATCAAAGTTTGCAACTAATAAACAAAAACTACAAAACAACAAACCCTAGTTTGCAATTTAGTAAAACTAAAAATAAAAAACATTCAAGATTTGCAAATGAACACTAAAAAAATTTAACAAAAAATGCATACTACACTAACATGCAAAAAAAAAACCAACACTTACCTCTTGCAAATGAGTTGAGGAGTGTTGATATTGACTCCTTAATGCTCCCAATGCAATTTATGGCCTCCCCAAATGGACTTCTGATCTCTTTGGTGCTCTTCCTTCTTGCCGGTTGGAAACCTATGGATTCTCTTTTCTCTTCTTCTCTCTCACTCTTCCTCTCTTCTACTCATACTAAGCAAATAGAAGGCTCTTTAGGGTTATAACAAAGAGGAAAGTCAACTTAGAAAGCAAATAAAACATGTGTTTTTTTTTAAAAATTGAACTTTCTATCCTTGCTGCCGCGGCCGATTTCTGGAGATTCACGATGGCGATTTTGGCGATTTTTGCCATGAATCGCCGATTTTGGCGATTCAGGCGATTCACGCGAAAAAATCGCCACCAGCGATTTCCGATTCCAAAAAAATCGGGAGCCATGAATCTTATCGCGATTTCGGCGATTTCATGGCGATTTTTGGAACTATGCTCTTCTCTGATTGCTGAAACTGAACATAAGCTGAAGTCACGGGCCTCTCTTTGCACCAACATTGGTACTATTGCATCCCGATTGAGTTTAGACAAGATTGTCCAAGGTAAGATTGAGGATGAGTGTGTACGATGGGCACAAGAGCTCAACTTGCGTGTCCGTGGTCTCTCATTCACTTTTGATTCTCTTTCTACTAGACAGTCTTTCCTCGCTGACTAGCTCGGTATCTCCGATATCACTTTAGATAAGTGTTGTTTGGTCTTGGAGAAGCCCTTTTCATCAAAGTTCTTCTCTTTCTCTGATAGGCTTCATGCTCTTAGAGCAAAGAGACAGTTGTTCTCTTTCTCTTCTAAGATTTATCTTGACGAAGATCTCACAAAGGCACAAGTTACAGAGCTGAAACATGCTCGGGGAATTGTGGTAGAGACTAGGCAGGCTGAAAAATGGGTAGTTATTAGGAATCTTAAACTAGTTGTTCATGATTCTCCTCCTAGTGAATGCAAGGCGAGGCAGCCCTCAAAAACCACATGACAGTTTAGACAGCAATCTGACAAGAGGAAACCTTCATCTCTTCTTGTCCACTGTTGGAATGGTAATGGCTTTTTGTGTTCACTACCTAGTCTCTTCCATGATGCGGTGGGGTTTGCTGATATTTTGGCTATTAGGGAAACCCATGAGAGTCCCATGCTCCCTCTTCTTGGTTGCCGTGGATACCAGTGGTTGTTTGTTTGTAGAGAGGAGGTTCGTACATCCAGTGGGGTCCGTGGGTCTGAGGGTGTTTCTTGTTTGATTAGAGATGATATTTTTAGCTACACATCAGTGGTTCATTTCGATGCCTTTGCCATATTCATGTGGGTTTGTGTTGGTCATCAGAATCACTGTCAGAGGGACATCTTTCTTTTCATTTGTTACTTCCACCGACATCTTCTCCATATGCCATTCATGAGGCCGAGGATGGGGATCCTTCTTAGTGACCTTCAGGAGAGTATCTCACAATTTGTAGCTTTGGGTGACATCATTATTCTCGAATACTTCAACACCCAAACCAGGAATCTCTAGATACCTATACATGACCGGGGCTCTGATTCAATCTGTACTTTTGAGATAGATCCAAACAGTCTGGGACTTCAGCGTAACTTGGATGATGCTCCTGCACCACTCTCTTGTTATGGTTGCCACCTCCTCCAGCTCAGTGAGTCTTCTGGTATGTTGATTTTGAACGGTTTATCATCTTTTCCTAGGTCTAACCTCTTTACCTACTGGCCCTATTGTGGTGGTGCGAGTGTTGTGGACTATGTCATCACCTCTTCTTCCTTCACTCCTTCCATTCACAGTTTCACCATTTCTCATCTCCCCTTTGTTAACCATGCTCTTCTTTGCATTGCTGTGTGCAACTCTCCCGTTTGTCGCCTTCTCCCCAATCCCCTCTCATCCCGCTTGATATTGCCTACACCCCTACTCGCTTCTGCTACCCCGAGGGAGATGTTGAGCTCTTTGCCTACCACCTTAAGAGACTTTTGGCACCTACTAGTTTTAGTGATTCATTTGCGGCCTCTGACATGTTTGATTTACTAGCTTTTGCTATTTGGGAGTCCGCTCTCCTTTCTATCCTGCACCTCTTTCCTCCCTGTCTCAGGTCTTAAGTGTTGGAATACATTTCCCGTGAACCAATAGTTTGATGCTGATTGTAAAGAATTTCATTGCTTTATTTGCTTAGCATTTGAGATTCAGTCCCCTACCTTCACCCACCTACATTCCTCCTACCTTCATTTTCTTCACCACAAGAAATGTTCTTTTGCTGCTTCTCTCCATGCTTATTCTGAATCCCTAAATCTTTTGGCATACCCTTTTCCCTTATAGTTTCCCCCATCTTCCATCCTTGACTTTCACTTTTATGCTTTATGATATTCTAGGGCAGCCACTTCTTCATTTCACTCCACCTCCCTTTTGTCATCTATTCACCTCCTCTAGTATTTATGAGGCCATCAGATCCATGAGATACAGTCGAGCGGCGGATGAAGAAGGTTTCTAGGTTGAACTTTTCAAACTTGGTACTTTGGTCCTTGTTTCCTATCTTCCTACACTCCTTAATAGAGTAGTTTGTACTAGATTTCCTGAGTCCTCGTCGCAACATGTGATTTACCCTATTCATAAGCCTGGGTCTGATTTTGACCCTGGTAACTGCAAGATTATCATGATCAGGCATACTTTGCCAAACTTTATGCCATTGCTATGAACACTATGTTATCTATGTTATCTAGGGCAGTTGATAGGAAAGGGTGTAGAGCAAGAGGTCAGACTGGTTTTTGGGTGAACTGCTAAACTATGGATCATGTCTTATGTTGCGGGCTATTATTGAGGAGGCTAGACACCGCTCTGAGAAAGTCTATTGTTGTTTTGTGGACTTCCACAAGGCTTTTGATTCTATCCCTAAGATGGCCTTATTTCAGAAACTTAGCGAGATTGGAATTTTAGATATGTTGTTGACTACTATTATGCGTTTGTATGAGAAGGTGATTGGTCGTTTCAGGACTCCGGAGGGCTTTTCTATTTCGATTTAGAGCACCATTGGGGTGAAGTAGCTTTGCCCCCTTTCTCCCACCCTTTTTGGATTATATATTGATGAGCTTGAGGATTTCCTTGCGAATTCCTCATAGCCTGGGGATGGATGTTATTTACATCAGGTCTTGATTTCCATTCTTCTATTTGTTGATGATGTTGTTCTTTTGGCCTCTTTCAGGACAGTTTATAGAGACTCATTGATGGTTTGGCTTCATTTTGTGATCAACGTCAGCTCGTGGTCACTCGGGCCAAGACTCGGGTCATGATCTTTAATTGTTTAAAGACCTCTCATCTTCATTTCTTCTTTCAGGGTCAAGAGGTTGAGATTACTTCTTACATGTATGTTGGGGTTAAGTTCTCAAGACCATGATTTAGCCTGAGACCAGCTATTCAGTCCAGAGTTAGTAAGGGCATGGGCTCTTTGTCCATGCTCGAGAGATAGTGTTTCAGACACCGTTTTCAAGACATTTCGTCCAAGTTGTTCCTCCTCGACTCCTTGGTTTGACCAACTGTTCTCTATGGCTTGGTCATTTGGGGACCTCATCTTCTTGCTTTTGATTGGGCCTCTATTGAGCGTGTTCAAACATTGCTTTTACAGCATAACATCAAATGTCACAGATTCACCACTCGGAGCATTGTTTTGCTTGAGTCTGGAGCTCATCGTTTCAAACTTGCGGCCATTTTTGACTTGGTCTGGTTTCTCCATTAGCTTCAAGGCTTTACGGATTCGGCTGTTGACTGACACAGATATTCTCAATTGGCATATTGTTCTTTTGTTACAGTTATGAGATCCAACACTAGCACTAAATCTCGCTATTGGTATGCTCAGGCCACCTCTCTCTTGAGTTCGATCGAGATCGAGATTGATCGTCTCCCTCCTTACCATTTTTCGCTAAATGTTCTTGCTCACCTCATTCCTTCACGTCAGTAGTTGAATGAGCATGTCAGACAGGATATCTATAGATAGTACATTACCATTTTCCACTAGATGCTCTTGGTCACCTCCTTCCTTCACGTCAGGAGTTGAATGAGTATGTTAGACAGGATATTTGTAAACAATACATTATCACTACTTGGCGCAATCCTCCTAGCGGACTATGTTCGAAGATAGCCTTCTATGCTAAGCATTCTCTTGAGATTCAGAATGGTATTTTTGTCTGCCCTGCTTATCTTTATTGGCTTTGGAGTCACACTTTGAGATTCTCTTTGGGCTCTTTCAGAGTTGGCTCTCACCATCTTCAAGTTCAGACTGATCACCATATGGTTAGAGAGGACCTTATTTGTCGACTATGTACTTTTGCAGAGGTGGAGACTAAGACTCACTTTGTATTTCACTGTCCTATCTACTATGAGATTAGAGGGAGATTTTACTACCTATTCAGAGATTGCTTTTCTCTTTTAGATTTCTTTAATTATACTGACTAGTGTTGCCTTGCACTTTACCTACGAGAAGCCACCTAGCTCCATGAAGATACCCTGCAGTCACTCATACCTTAGGCCCATATTTCAGACCAGCTCATCATTGCCTTTTTCTCTCCCCTATCTTCTCCACGGGGCGCGAAAAGGCCATCCAACACTATTCACTCTAGATCGGTCCGACACTATACTAGTCTTTCCAGGCAACGACATTCATCCAGTGGTTCTCGATGAGGATCTAAGACTCTGGATCATTCATGGTTCTACCCTTTTTTGGCTGATTTCTTTGTAACAAGGAAGGATCCTTAATCCTTACCTTGGTTTTTTCTGGTTGTGCGTCTTGTTTTGATTCGCACCTGCTTTGGTCGGCTCTTTTGTTTGTATGCTCAGTCCCATAAACCCTTGTGGTTTTTTGTTGGACATTAATATTATTATCTTATCTTATCTTTCATGAGTTGCTGCGTAAGTTGTTCTTTGTTAGTCATCAGGTGCTTGTAATCATGATACATCTCAGCAGATGAGATGACTTCATAGTCACACAAGGAATCCAAATCAAACTCCATCATGCTCTTCTAAGCATCAATGTCTCCATCTAGCAACTCTAATTGTCTTTTAAGTGATTCTTAAATATCACTTAATTTGGCAGCAACTTTCTTTCCTTTCCTTAGCATCTTATAGATATCTCGAATGACTTGAACATCCTGTGACTCAATATTGGCAGTCTACTCATCTAGAATTTGTGCCTTTCTTTTAATTCTTTCTGTTGAAGAAAGTTTCTTTATCTCAATTGTTTTCAAAAGATGCACATTCTCTCTTTTTCAACATATATTTTCTTTTCCCACTTGTCATTTTTCAAAAGTAACGAGTCAAGTGCATCTTGAGCATCTTTTTTGCAACCCAATCGTGTTTGCTTTCCAAGTTCAGTTTTGGAAAATTTGTAATTAGCAAGATGTATTTCTTCTGCTAGTATTCAATAAGAGGTTCAACAACTTCCGCATACTTTATGTTGTTATCATCAACCACAAGAGAAACTGTCTTAGTTTTTTATTCTTTGCAACCCTTGGTCTGGACACTTGCCTGTCAAACTCTTCAGGTAGGATTTCTTCTTTCTTTCTCTTTTGCGTGATAGTGCTCAACCATGGAGGAAGGTTGAAAGAAGATGTGTTGGTTGCACTAGTGGTCACCATGGTTCATATTGGATTACCTTGCATAACTGTAGTGACTAGCAGACTCCTCAATCTAAATGGCTACAAAGGAAGGACTACTATGTGTAACTTTAGTCATAAATTGTTCAAATTGGGTTGAAGTCGTATCAAGCAAAGCCAAAGACTAAGGTGGAATAGAAGGTATGGACATAGAATATGTGTCAAACACATTCTCACAGTCTTTTGTTTCCAATGTAGGTGCAACTGATGACATAGGAAAGGCTTGTGTTATCACCACAGGATCTTCAATTAGTAGATCTTTGGAAAATGCATCAACAATTGTGTTCAAGGGTGAATCTGGAGATTCATTAGATACAGGTGCTAAATCTGGAAGAGATGTTGCTACAAGAACCTCAAGAGGACATGGAACTAGTGGTGAGGGCTCCTTTGATTTCCTAGTATCATCATTGCTTGAGTGAGTTAGGATTGCTTGAGTTTGAATCCCTTTTATCTCAAGTACTCTTGAGTCCTTCCCTCCTTTGATGGATAGTTTGGGCAAACTTTGAATAGGAGGTTCAAACGTTAATGATGATGTCCCATCTTTATTTTATCCCTCTATCTCAAATCTCATCCCAATTGAACCAACAGGATCAAAGTCTCTCCCAAGCTTCATCTTGATGCACTTGAGACCTCTTCTTTTCATCTAGGTGTTGGTATTGGAAAGAATGTATTGAAAACGATCCCAAATTGAGGTGTTTTCTTTGCATGACCATGTAGGAGGAAGAATGGGTAATTTCTCCACATTATGCTGAATATATTCGGGGTCCAAATTTTTATCATCATCCTCAAACCCAATAGGGATTACCGCTAAGTTGAAATCAGCAATTTGTTTCACAATTAACAAAGTGTAGTCCATGTGCCATAAATCCACTTCGGTGCGGACATCAATGTAGAGATCTTATAGGTAGTGTATGTGTAGGAATTCCTTCCTCATCTTATTGTGCAGTCCTCTTGAGTCAAAGCCACTTTTGGCTGCGAACTTCTTCAATGTGATTCTTTGAAGCTCAAATTCATGTTCTTTGCATTAGACAAGGTATCCAAAGAGTACCCACCAATCTTCAAGGGGTTGCTTGATGAAATCCTCACCCCTGGCTGATGCAAATTGTATTGGTAAGCTTGTACCTCCATGAGTTGTCTTGCCAATTCCATGAGTACAATCTTGTCTGTAAGATACCTTGGAAAAGTATATGGCTCTCTCTTGAAACATCCAATTCGATGAGTACAAAAAGTGACATAGAATCTAGTTCTCTAAGTGTCTTCATCCATTCCATTGGGCTATAGAGTTAGGCAACCAAAAAAACAAAAATCTAATGCGACTAAAGAAAAGAAAAGCAAATTCAGCTAAAATAAAAATGTGCAAGCGCACTTATTAAAAGCAAAGAAATACCTACCTATTTAAAAGTAGCTGATAATGCTAATTCTCATGTGAAACCATTTATCAGCTCAACAAAATAGCTACCATTTCTCAGTAGCTTGCGGCACCTTGCATGTTCGCATGCAACTTCATATTCATGGAACATGAACAACTGAAGGAATGATGTCAATGCCTGATGCAACACCTCTTGGAAGAGATGAAAGAATTCGCCTTTATGAGATGAATCATGTGTACTTTTGCTCTACGATAGGTCCATGAATTGAACCTACTACTTCAGAACTAAACATGCTTCTTTGATGATATTCTCATGTTTAGGTTCATGTGGAATCTCTAGCTTTCTATTAGCTCCCAACCATGCAAGATGTCAAATTGGACATCCCCTTGATTGAACATGTTCTGGAATCTTCTTGTTAATTGCAACTTGCTTGACTGGTTCATCAATCACCAACACCTCAGGATGATAAAAAAAATCTTGCTCATGTGATTTCCGTAAGGACATGCCTGCACTACATAGATCAATGTATTGCTCACAAAATTTTGACTTAGGAAAGTCTTTATTGTTTATGAGAACTTCCTTTTCAAACTTGAGAACAAAACATTTATGAACAATATTCTTAACTTCATGATCTTGAGACACAAATACATCATTTTCAGCTTGATTATAACTTGCTTGCATGTCAACTTTTATGATACGACCATTTTGAAACTTGGAAGCAAAATTTCCCTTCCTCATCTTTTCAAGATGGGCCTTTTGAGACTGCATACTGTTACCAATTTAACATGCCTCTTAAATTGTTGTGTACATGTGCGAATTTATTGATGCTACCTCAGCATACGGCTAATGTATAGTCATAGAGAAAATAGACCCATGGAAAGAATCTGCAAGAGCTATCCATAGAAATAAAATAACCAACATTGCTACCATACAGATCTACTAGTTTTTCCCCATGTTTATGCATTATCGGATATATGAAACAGAGTGTGAAAAGAAGAGGTCAATTATATACTCACAGCAAGCACTTGAAGGAGAGACCCTTTGAAAATGGTGATGAGATCATGGTAATATAGCAAGAAATAGTGCCTAGCCTGAGAAGCCGTCCAGCACAGAGAAAAATCTGACGTACCCATGACGTCTATGGCAAGGAATGACCTCACCCAGATTTGGCCATAACCAAGACCATGAACACTCGGTTGTGAAGAAAAGGAGCCGTTCAAGACTTGAATATTGGCGTCCACGAGTTCAAATCTGAACTCCATATGTAATACATAGAAAATGCACAACAAAAATCTGCATTAAGCTCACTTTTGGAGAAGATTATAAGACAAATAACCGGTGTCAAGAAAGCTCACAACAACACATGAACCTGCAGCGAATATAAGCATATACAGATACAAAGAAATCGCAACCAAGAATGGAGTTTTTACCATGAAGAACCCGGAAGAAATCTTGCTCAAAAGCAAGATTGAAGTCGCGTAGGAGAGGAAAGCTCAGTCTCGTCATCAAGAAAGACGTCTTCAACAATAGAACAGCTAGCAAATGCATGGAAATGGCTCCTTCCCAAGCAAAAAATCCGACCCAGCAAAGGAAAAAATCACAGAGCTTCATCATAGCAAATATAAGCATATACAGATGCAAAGAAATTGCAGCCAAGAATGGAGTTTTTACCATGAAGAACCCGGAAGAAATCTTGCTCAAAAGCAAGATTGAAGTTGCGTAGGAGAGGAAAGCTCAGTCTTGTCATCAAGAAAGACGTCTTCAACAATAGAACAGCTAGCAAATGCATGGAAATGGCTCCTTCCCAAGCAAAAAATCCGACCCAGCAAAGGAAAAAATCACAGAGCTTCATCATAGCCGCGCCTAGGGTTTGGAGAAACCCTTATTTCTTGCTCCCATGCAAGATGCAAAATGAGAAAATGAACAAAACAACAACGTTTTGCCTTCCCCTTATTTTTTGCCTTTGTCACATTTCATGAAATTTCAAATCTGTGAGTGGGAGTCGGATTTTTATTTTTGCCATGTATGCTATTTTTATATTAGTTGAGGGTGATTATTTTGAACTCTATTCTTATTAGTTTTACAGATATCAATGAATAAAGCTTTGGTCATTTGATATATTTAAAACTAATAGAGATAATATTGCATGATTTATATTAATATTAATATGTTTTAAAATTAACTAATGAAATGTTAATTATTAAAGCATACTAATATTATTATAAATAAAGGAGTTAAAATATAGTTTCCATTATAATACTAATTTAAGATTAATGTGTTCATTTTAAAAAATGATAAAATATAAGAATAAACACGATAATATTAAATTAATATAATAAAATAAGCTTCAATTGTAAAATTAATATATCAAGTGGTCGTAATTATAAGGCCCTTGATTTTATTAATTATTTAATGGAAATTATAAAAGTTGTAAGTATCTATTATGCATGAATGCAAGGAAAAATTGTTGGAAGGATATTTTTAGAAGGGACGTTCAGTTAACAGAGGGTACTCATTGAGGCCAAATTCAGTTCCAGTTCCACATGCAGATTTGTAAGTTATTTGATGACATTTTTAGCAGTTCATGGAGCAATGATGATCAGTTATACATGCAGTTCAGATTGAGGGCTTATTTTATGCATATATTGCATAATTAGGAACAATTTTACATGCTATTTTTGTGGGTTACTTAGTGCATCCGAGTTTGATCATTTTGTGCATAATTTTGGAGAGCTAGAGGCAGTTTTGAGTTATCCATGAGTTGAGCAGATGGTTGAGTGCAGTTTTCAAAGGCTCCTTCATTGTTTTCATCATTTTTGGTGATTTTTCCTAGGCATGATTTTGGAATCCGAGTTAGGGTTTATTTTCTATATGTTGTACTTTCACCTCATTATGAGGGACCTTCTTTCGGATTTAAATTTTTGCGCATAGCAGATTTTGAGTTGATTGTAAGGGCACTTGTGACAGAGATTTTTGAGCATTGATTATAGAGATACAACGGTTCCTTCTCATAGATTCTTGTGCAATTTTGTGAATTTCTTACTTTAATGTTGTGTTCGCCTTCATTTTAGTTACGTTCCTAGTTGCATATTTGAATTGTGATACATGTGATTGCAGGTCTATGTTTGTGATTTTTGTTTTCTTGTAGAGAATTGGTGAAACTTAGGTATCCCTTTGAAAGCAAGAGGTTCCAATCCTTACATAGAAACATTTTTTGTGATTACGTGATTGTCTGAGTATTGTGAGTCAATTATCTTCTCGTAGTTTGTGCTGAAGTGGTCAAAGTTACATTCAAAATCATTGGTGTATCACCTCATTTAAATTATTTTTTTTATCATTCATTATTCATTTCTTACCCTTATCTTGAGTACATTTTTAGGATTAGGTGATCACAACTTAGGAACTAGCCTAGCTTTTGGAGATTCTTCTCTCGTCTTAGGACAACCCACCACCCGAGAGAGTTTCCATTGTTTCACAGGATAGCTTGATTCCATATCTTGCTATAGGCGCAATCTTGATTGATAACAGTTTTCTGGCACGCCCAGTGGGACTACGAACTGCTTCATAGTTTACTGAGTTACAAGTTTTTACTGTTGTTTTGGTGTGAACAGCAATATTCTGGCCTTTGTGAAGTATTTTATTAACACCTAGCGACTCTGTTTTTAAGGTTTATCGCAGATTCAGTTGCAGTTTTGGTGATTTTTAATGAGAAGAACTCCTAGAAGATCAACAAGAGGAAGTAGAGCACCAACAGTTTCAAGAGGAAGGTTAGTTTCACCATCAGAATCAGATTTTTCAGCGTTTGAGTATCCTACAAGTGAAGAACAGCTAACAAATTCTGAAGAATCTGAGATAGTCGTTGATGATACTGGTTTTCCTGAAGATTTAAGTGTTCGTGACCATTCAAAATCTGAGGTGCCCATTTTTGAGCAATTACCAGAGGACCAATTTGTATTTTCAGCATCTATAAGTGGTGCTACAGCTGCTGTTACAGGTCTGAAAACATATTAGCGGAAGGTAAATCAGCCTACACAAACTTCAGTACCATTTGTAGCACAACAACAAGTACCACCAGTTCATCAAGTGGCTTGAAATCTGCCATTTGTAGTTTTTAATGCTGGCAGCCCCTTACAAATTGCTGTCCATCATGATATTCCACCAGCAGCATTAAAAAGTGTGCCATATTTTACTAGTGAAAATCAAGTTTCAGCAGTGGAACATATTAAAAATATTGCTACCCTTTGCGGATTACACCAAGTTCAGTATGAAGATGTGGCCTTGAAGTTATTAGCAGCATCTTTTAGAGGTAAGGCATTAATTTGGTTCAGAAGTCTTGCAGTAAATTCAATTGCCACATGGGATACATTGGGAAGTTTGCTAATCAGCAAGTTTGAAGATAAGTTTGATAATCTTTCCTTGGTTGAACAGTTGACTACTATAAAGAGACATCCTAATGACCATATTTATGGTTTTAATTTTCGTTTTCAGCAAACTTGGGATAGAATTCTAGTAACTGTTAAGCCTTCTAATGATTATGCATTCTTATTTTATTTAAAGGCCTTTAATAGTGATATTTCAGTTATGATGCAATCTATGGGAGGACGTACTTTGCTTGATGCATTTGATGTTGCTGTAAGAGCTGAAAATAGCTTAATACAAGCTGACAAACTACCTCCTAGGCCAACAATGCCTTATTCTGCGAAAATACAGCAGATTGTACCAGCTGTTATACCACCATTGGCTGTAATTCCACCTATGCCAGCATTACCAGCATTTAATGTGCAGGTTGCAGCAGAGGAGCATGCTGCTACAACTCCTATTAGAGAGTTACAAGAGCAAAATCAAGGCTTAATTGAGAAAACTGACAGTATGATGAGGACATTACAGACTTATGGCAATGAGATAACAAATTTGAAGAGACAACAAGGTCAATACAACAGGCCTAATCAAGCGTCCTATCAGGAAAACAAGCAATTTAACCAAACTTCAGGTTCAAACCAGCAAAAGAAACTTCAAGGACAGCAAAGAAATTATGGTCAAAGGACCAACCAGCCCTACAATTATGCAACTCGTAGCAATTCAAAAGAATTGGTAGTTGTTCCTCAAAACAACTATGCACACGAAGAAGAATGGTGCAATACTTGTAATGTTGGTCATCATTGATTGGATTGTGCGTATGCACTTGAGTCAAGGAAGTGGGATCTTTTGAAGGAACAACAGATTACAAACCAAGGAGAGGTTCATTCTAAACAAGTGCAACAACAAGTACAACAACAAGGTAATCCTAATGCTACTTTAATGAATTTTACCAAAGATGAGGCTATTATAGTAGCGAATTTTGATCAAAATCAGACTTGGAAGCCTGTATCAGCGGGAACAAGGTCAAAAGACCAAGCTGCAAATATACAACAGCAAGTTGATAAATCAAAACAGCAGCAGGTCAATGCTGGTAACAACCAACCAGGACCATCAGGTGCACAAAAAATGCAGTATGTGCCAAAACACAGCAAGGACAACAAACTCCAGCTCAAAAAGTGAGTTTACAGCCATCACAACAGCAGAAAGAGCCTGTTGTACCAAAGAATCAGTCAAAGGTTAGTACTCAGAATTTCAATATTGTTGAACAACTGAAAAAGACTCATGTTCCTATTTCTATATGGGATGTTTTAGCACTCCCGGGTCAAAAAGACGTTACAGGAAGCATTACATTCACTCACCTTGTCTGATAACGCTTTAGCACAGCAGACCCCTACAGTTCTAATGGCTGCAAAAGTTAATAATTTACAACAGCTAACCAAAGTAGTGAAGCCACCACCTTTTTATGTCATAGTTATAATAGGCAAATACCTTGTTTATAATTTCATGATAGATTCAAAGGCCACTAGCTCTATTATGCCCAAAAAGATAGTAGACCAGCTAGGCCTCAAATATGAACCAATTGAAAAGGGGGTAGTACAGCTAGATGGGACGGCCATTGAAACAATTGGAGTTATCAGGAATATGGATCTAACTTTGCATACTTGTCCTAGTTTTTCGGTCCCCTTGGATATCTATATCGTTGACCTACCTCCCTATTTTTCCATGTCTATCACGTGATTTTACAGCAAAAAAGGAGGTTATGTGTCTATTGATTGGTCTCATATGCTTTTCCGCACTAGGTATGGTACTAGGGTGACAATTCCGTCTGAACCTATTGCCAAAGATTGCCTTGATCATAACGTTGTTACTCTTGGAAATAATACAGCAGCTGTTTTATTTGATCAAGAGGAAATAGATGCTGTTTATGAGTCTAAAACGCCCATAGATACTATTTATGCTGTATTATTAGATGAATGGGCTACTGAAAATGCTGAAATTTCAGAATCACAGGTTGAAGAACCAAGTTTGGGCAATTACGTTATTCATGAGACTATTGATTTTCTGCCAAATGTCATAAAAATATATAGATTTAAATGCAGGACAGCAGGGTAATGAAGTATGGAAATTATTTTTTGATGGTTCACGCAGCAAAATCGGTGCTGGAGGAGGTTGCATGCTGATTTCACCAGCAAATGAAAGGTATTATGCATCTTTCAGATTTACTTTCAGCTGTACCAATAGTGTTGTTGAATATGAAGCGTTGCTAAATGGATTAAAATGGGCCATAAAAAGAGGTATCGACTGCTTACAAGTTTATGGTGATTCTGAACTGATTGTTAATCAAGTTAGAAACGTTCATGCTACAAAAAATGATTTGTTGAAAAGTTACAAGCATGTGTGGGATTTAATTGAAGGATTTGAAGCTTTTAATTTGCAATCTGTTCCTAGAAATCAGAATAAGCATGCTGATACACTTGCTGCAATTGGTGCGCAATATGATATTCCTACTGAAATCAGCAAGAACAAAGGAAATAATCATGTAAAAGTGGTTGTTAGACCTGCTGTACCAAATGACGCTGAAAGTTGGCAAGTTTTTGAATCAGATCAGCATATTGTTAATTTTTTAAGAGAAGAAGCTGAGTTTTCTCAGTCTAACTAGTAGAAATTGCAGGAACAATATGAAGATCAGATTATCCAATTAAGGACAAACAAGATACCAAAAGTTTTGGTAACTTTAGAATCTATTTTTAATACTGATGATCAGTTTAAAAAGGATAAATCCAGCTTGCAGATCAAAGAAGAGCACTATGAAGAAGTGGAAATTGCAAAGGATAAAAAACTCAAACTTGGCAAGGTATGTACTCCTGAAGAGCGTCAAACTTTTGTAAATTTATGCAATGAATTTCAGAACATTATTGCATGGAGCTATTCAGATTTAAAGGGATTTGATCCTAACATTGCTCAACATACCATTGAGCTAGAACCGGGTGCAAAACCGGTTAGGCAAAAATAGAGACCAATTAATCCCAAGTTGGAACCTCTTATGATTAAGGAGCTGAATAAATTAATAGAGAGCAATATTATATTTCCTATTAAGCATACCTCTTGGGTCTCTAATTTGGTTCCTGTTAGGAAGAAAAATGGACAAATTAGATTATGTGTTGATTTCCGTGATTTAAATAGGGCTTCATTGAAGGATAGACATCCTTTGCCTTCAATGGAGAAAATCTTACAAGTTGTTTCAGGTTCAAAACGCTTCTCATTGCTGGATGGCTTTTCTGGTTACAACCAAATTTTGGTCAAAAAAGAGGACAGATTTAAAACAGCTTTTACCACCAAATGGGGCACTATGGCTTATCAAAAGATGCCATTTGGTTTATCAAATGCTGGTACAACTTTTTAGAAAGGAATGGATAAGGCTTTCGTGAATTTAATGTACAGGTTTGTGCTGGTTTATCTTGATGATATCACCGTTTTTTCAGAAAATGTAGCCGATCACTTTCAGCACTTGAAGGTAATATTCAAAAGATGCAGTGAGTATGGTATATCTTTGAATCCCAAGAAAAGTGTCTTTTCTGTTCATGAAGGTAAACTATTAGGATTCATTGTATCAAAAGAAGGTATTACCATAGAGCCGGAAAGAGTAAGTGCAATTCTCGCTCTACCACTTCCAGCACATAAAAAGGGGTTACAAAGTTTCCTAGGAAGAATCAATTTTATAAGAAGATTTATTCCAAATGTTGCTGAATTATTGTCCCCATTAACAGCCATGCTTAAAAAAGGTATTGTTTTCAGCTGGACTAAAGAAGGTAAACGTAGTTTTGAACTGATAAAAGAAGCATTAGCTGCTGCTCCTACATTGTTAAATCTAGATTTGTCTAAGGATTTTATATTATATGCTTATGGTAACATTGATTCTATCGCTGCTATGTTAGTACAACAGAATGATGAAGGTTCTGAACAACCATTAGCATTTTTCAGCCAAGGGCTTAAAGATTACGAGTTGCATTATTCATTTGTTGAAAAGCATGTTCTTGCTATTATCAAAATTTTGAAAAAATTCAGGCAAAATTCAGGCATATGCTGTCCAATAATAAGATCAAAATAATGGTAGCTCATCATTCTATTAAGGATTTCTTGCTCAATAAAGATTTGAATACTAAAAGAGCAGGTTGGATTACTAAAGCCATGAAATACGATATTGAAATCAATGTAACCAAGCTGGTTAGAGGTAAGGGATTATGCGAACAGCTAGCTGGAAATGGGAATAATGATTTGAATGATGATAATAATGTTGTTTTGACCATGTTAGATGAGGAACAACCTACTGTACATAATATTCAGACTGATTGGGTAGAAGATATGACAAGATTCTTGCAAATAGGACGCTGCCCTGAAGGTTTGGAGAGATCAAAACGAAAGTATTACAGATTACAAGCTATTCCTTACTGTTTAATGAATGGTATTTTGTTTAAGAAAGATTTGCAGGGTGTATTGCTGAGATGTATAAAACCAGATCAGATTGAGCATATTTTGCACCAATTTCATGAAGGACCAGTTGGAGGTCACTTCTCGCTAAGAGCTACAGCTGTTAAGGTGATGAAGGCAGGCTACTATTGGCCAAGCGTGTTCAAAGACGTGCATCTTTGGGTAAGGAAATGCAAACAATGTGCAATTTTTGTAGGTAAAGAGAAGTTATCAGCAATGCCTTTGAAACCTATTCAAGTGGACCAGCCATTCATGAAATGGGGTCTAGACTTCATTGGCGTCATTAACCCACCTTCAAGTGCAGGTCATAAATGGGTATTGACAGCCATTGATTATTTCACCAAGTGGACTGAAGCAGTAGCTCTTAAAGATGCAAATGAGACTGCTGTTCTGAATTTTTATGAGGATTTAATTTGTAGATTTCGTGTACCAGATTCAATCATTTCAGATAACGCTCTTGCATTCACAGGAAATAGGATTGCTGAATGGGTTGTTAAAAAGGGCGTGTATCTGAATCAAAGTAACAAGAATCGGAATCGTGAATCGGCAATGAATCGGTAATGAATCGGCTATGAATCGGCAAATTTGAAAAAACCTTTTAAATTTAAAGATCTTAACAATTTAAAACTTATTTCATGCACCCTTTATTGAATATAACTTAAACACACTATAACATCATCAAATTGAAGTTAAAACTTAACATACATAAACATGGAACATAAAATCCATCACATATGTAACTATGTGATCTAAAATGTAAATTGTAGGCTAGCTGAAGTAAATAGAAATCAAATGATCATAATGATTTAAATCATAGAATGTATGTAAGATTATCCATAAGACATCAAATCATAAATGTATGTAAGAATCTAAGATGAAGATCCATGAAAGTTTGAAACATATGTCTATCAATGATTCAGTATCAATATCTGTAAACAAAATGTAAAAACAAGGCTCCATCTCAAGCCTCAGACTCATAGTCATCATCATCATCCTCAACATCATCCTGAAGCTCGGCTGCAGCCTCAGCCTCAGCCTCTGAGTATCCAGTCTGCCTAGTAGCAAGGCGTCTAATGTAGGTCCTAGAGGACTGCCGAGCCATATCTCCCGCATGTAAGATGGGCTCATGAACGTCACTAGGGCCTGTGCCTGTGCGTGCACGTGTGTGTCTACCAATGCCTGAAGAACGTGCTCTAGCTGTCTTAGCCTCTATATCCACCTGGTCAACCCACACACGGTCTTCCTCAGTGAAGACTAGATCCACAACCTCTGTGAGCCACTCTGATTTTGGATCAATCTCTTCCAGAATGATCAGAGAGGAGTCAGTGCCCAAAATCTGTCTGATCCTAAGACGGAGGTTGTAATGAACAAAGACAATATCATTCAACTTTTGCACTGTCAACTTGTTTCTCTTCTTCGAATGGATGTGCTCGAACATGGACCAACTGCGCTCACATCCAAAAGTGCTGCTTGGCTGACTTAGAATACGAATGGCAATTTTTTGAAGTTTTGGGGTTGTGGCCCCAAACATTTTCCACCATCTATCTGCAATAAGGGAAAAATTGAAAATAGAAACAATTAGTCTTATTTACAAATTACAAGTTAACTCTAAAATTACATAATCAACTTTAAGTTTAGAATTTAGATTCATGAACATTGAATATATTATTTAATTTTTACCTGGCTGTAGTGTTGTCTGAGCATTTATGGCCATCCTGCTAGAGGAAAGTGGCGCCTCTTTATTGTTGAACTGGTCTAGCTCAACAATCGCAGCAGCGCTATCTTCATCGCTACTCAAGCTCTGAATCACTGTGTATAAGCCAGTGAGAACCTCCGCATCTGCCTTGAACTCAGGGCGGAAACGATATGCCGGATTCTGAAAGTAAGTTGTTGCATGGATGGGTCGATGGAGCTGATTCTGCCATCTCCTATCGATGATGTCCCAAATAGGGCCATACCTCTCCTACACTCCTGCATATTGGGCTCTGATGGCCTCCTTGGCCCTATCCATGCCCTCATAAATATAGCCCATAGAGGGCTCCTCCCCATCAGCAATTCGTAGCAAAGCTACAAGGGGCTCAGTGACCTACATATAAAGTAAAACAAAAAACTTGAGTCAAAACTTAAATATAAAATAATTAAACTTAAAGTAAAAGTAAAATACTAAATATTAAATTGCAATAAATTTACCTGCAGGATTTCTCTAGCGGGTTTCCAAAAACCATCCTCATCAAATATGCAATCCGCCACATCTATCCCTGCAGTGGTCATAGCATAGGAAGAGGAAATCCACTCTCGCCCAACAAACATGCTCCTCAATTCATCCCTTGATGTCAACAAGGACTGCAAGGTGATGAAATTCGAGGCAAACCTCGTGATACCTGGGCGAGCTAACTCCTTGCCTTCTGTGTACTTCCTCATTGTGCTAAGGAAAAATGAATGATTATAAATAAATTTGCATATGTTTTTTGCTCTTTCCACACATGACTTGACAAACTCAAGTTTGCCAATTTCCTCCAACATGAGGTCAATGCAGTGTGCCGCACAAGGGGAGAGGTGCCTCTCCATCAAAAGTTTACTTAAAACAATTTTAAGTCAATTAGAAATTCAAATTTCAAAATTCAAATAAATTTATTTTCAAAACTTGAAAAGTTAAAAGTTTACCTGCAATAACATAACTTGCTGCATTATCCGTCACCACCTGGATCACATTTTGTTCTCTCACCTCTGCTACGACTTCCTTAATAGCCTCATATAAGTATGCGGCATTTTTTACATGTGCGGAAGCATCGATGGATTTGATGAACATGGTATATCTTACAAGTAACAAAACAACGAATTAGAATATTAAAATTAAATGGATCATCAACAAATTAGCATTCAACAAATCAAAATTTACAATTATGTATGTAGGAAAGTAGAATGATCAATCACCTCCACAGGATACAAGAAAATTGAGGAGTGTTCTATTCCTCCTATCTGTCCAACCATCAGTCATTATGGTGCAACCCTTTGCAATCCACTCCTTTCGGTTCTCCTCGAGCTCAGCCCTCATGTCCTCTACCATCTCATCCAAGAGGTATCCGCTCAACTCAGCCTTAGTTGGGGCTTTAAACCCCAGACCACAAATAGCAACCGCATCTATCATGTTCTGCCAATAAGAAGCCCTGTCACAAATAAAAATTTAGAGGTCAAAGACTCAAATTATAAAACAAGTAGATATAATTAAAGTTTTACTTTTACTTTTAATTTTAACTTTAAAGAAAACAATGAAAAAAGAATCAATTACCTGACTGCAATAAATGGAATGTTGCAAAAGTACCAAAATTTGCATATCTCCTTTCTGGCAGCATCATGAATCGCCTTGTTCAAACCCATGCCCTCAAGCGTGGGTTGGGAACTAGGAGTAGTGCGGGGCACAAAGTAACTATCCATTCTGTTTTTTCGCACTCTAGGCTGCAATAGGTTGGTGTAGGACTCTGTCTTAGTATGTGACCGACTAGCACTAGCACTAGCACTAGCACGAGCACGAGGAAAAGAACTAGGATAAAAAAGAGGCCTAGAAGAACCCTCTCCAACACAACCTACGGATGCAGAAGCTGATGCAAATGCAGATGTGGATGCGGCTGCGGATGCGGATGCAGGAACATGGGAGCCAATACCCCTTAACCCTTCAAGTTGCATTTTCCTATTGGTTTTGTCTTTTTCAATTTTTTCTAATGCCATTAAGCAAGTGCGTTTTGCCTCAAGAGTTTGGTGAGTGCAAATTGTAACATCGTGTCCAGGTATAGCAGCAATGTGGTATTTCAATCTATAAATACCCCCAGAAGTTATTTTTTCTTTACAAAAAATACATTTTGTTTGATATTTGGTTCTTCCAAGAAACTCTTCATTATATTTCCAACATTCATCTTTTCTACCCATTGCGAATTTGCAAAAAATGAAAGCAAAGGCTGCTGCAATAAAAATTTATATGTAAAATATCAAAGTTTGAAGCTAATAAAAGCTACAAAACAACAAACCCTAGTTTGCAACTTAGTAAAAATAAAGAACATTCAAGATCTAAACTAAAAATCTTGAAAATTATAAAAATTTAACAAAAAATGCATAATACACTAACATGCAAAAAAAAAAAAGAGCACTTACCTCTTGCAAATGAGTTGAGGAGTGTTGAGATTGGCTCCTTAATGCTCCCAATGCAATTGATGGCCTTCCCAAATGGATTGCTGATCTCTTTTGTGCTCTTTCTTCTTGCCGGTTAGAAACCTATGGCTTTTCTTTTCTCTTCTTCTCTCTCACTTTTCCTCTCTTCTAATCATGTTAAACAAATAGAAGGCCCTTTAGGGTTATAATAAAGAGAATAGGTCAAAAACAAAGTTAAAAAAAAAACAATTTTTTTAAATTTTAGAAGTCTATACTTTATTGGCTGTGGGCAATTCATGTCGATTTTATCAGGCGATTCATGCGATTTTTTGGATGAATCACCCAAATCGGCGATTCAGGCGATTCACCTGATGAAATCGGCGATGGCGATTTTCAACTCCAAAAAAATCGCCATCGCTAAATCTAATCGCTGAATCGCCGATTTAGGCGATTCTCGTTATTCTGATTTGAATTCTTCATCAAATTATGACCCACAGGGTAATGGACAAGCTGAATCCACCAACAAGAATCTGATTCGTATTATAAAGAAAACATTAAAAGGGAATCAACATTCTTGGCACGAGAAGTTGGAATCAGCACTGTGGGCTGATAGAATAGCTTCCAAAAGATCAACTGGTATGTCTCCTTACACGCTGGTTTATGGTAAAGAAGCAAGATTACCAGTTTGAGTTGAGTTTCCAGCATTAGATTTTATGCATCAGTTAGATATGATTGATGAAGAGCCTATGATGGCAAGGCTGGCCCAACTAAATGAACTAGAAGAGAAAAGAAAAGATGCTTTACAAACCATTGAGCATCATCAAGCTCAGATGAAGAAGACATTTGATAAAAAACATCTCCAAAAGATTTCCAGCTGGGAGACTTAGTACTAAAATGGGATGAAATGAAAAGTAGGTCTGGAAAGCATACAAAATTCGATGCCATGTGGGCTGGTCCGTACATCATAATTGGAACCATGCAAAACAATGCTTTCCATTTGTCCACATTAGAAGGAGAAGAGTTGAAGATCCCAGTTAATGGGATTCACCTCAAGCGATGCTTTTGAGGTATTTTTCAGATTATAATAAGTGCTTTGGCATAGTAGAGTAGAAGTACGATTTGATTTCAGATTTCAATAAGTGCTGTTCCAGCACAACTAGATTCAAGTTTCAGCATGTTAGTTGTTAGTAATAAAGCTGGAAACTACACCACATCATTATCAATCTGCCATCAACACATGAGATACATATCACGCAAAGCATGGAATGAATTCCAATGCTCTGAATCATACATACCTCACGGGTTCATAATAGGTTCATAGTGACATGATGTAATTCTCATCCATTCAGCCGTAAGGAAATCAGAAAGCATTTAAGCATATTGCTGGTACAGATCTTTTTGACATATTTTTCAGAAAAACAGCAAGTATAAATTCTGGTTTTGAATATTGGTTGACTTGAATGAATATCTTACCCCATAGCAACAAGATGATGTGTTATCCACCATCATACTAGACTGATATACCACTGTGTATAACATAAAATACTGAAAAAAGGGGGAATGGTCACTCCAGGACAGCCAGCATACCACCCTAGTACAATCATGCAGAACACACCACGTTGTTGTTATGACATAAGGTACACATTCAAGCTTAATAGTTCAGGGTTTGTAGTATGTTTTCAATAAACTTTTCAGTCAAATCTGAGAGGTGTCATAACAACCAGCAACTATTGATCTTCACAACCACAATACAATTGTTTTATCATAGAATAGAGGTCACAAAAGCAACAAATTTTTCTCTTTACTGTGATACAATTCGATCTTGGTTATCAAAAGGAATAGCTACAAGATCCTATGGCAGCTATCAGATCTGTTTGAAAATGTTTAGTTTTCAGTTTTCAGTTTTCAGTTTGGTGTGGTGAGGTGTGTTTATTTCAGCAAGGTTTTCAATTTGAGTTTTTCTAAATTTTTGAGAAGGTTCAGTTTTCTAAGTGCTGAAGATGACTCTATACCCAATAGATTGACAAGACAACTGGTCTATTACTGTTTAGCAGGCAAACAACCCTGAGAGGTCACCAAAAATGTTACCAATTTAACATGCCTCTTAAATTGTTGTGTTTTACGCTAAACTGAATATGTTTTATCTGATAACTAAGTGTGTTTAGCTGCTGAGAAATGACAGTACAGAACTAAAAGAATGCAGTAAGCAAAGTACAGGAATCATACAAGTACCAAAAAAAATATATTTTATTCAAGTATTAAAAAATATTGTTACAAAGTGTTTATGTTTACACAGTACTTGAATACAATGCATTCAGATATTACCAGTGCTCTCAGCTCCTAACATAAATATTTGAATTAAACATATTGTACAAACAGAAAAGTACTAAAAAGGAGATAAAAGGAAACGCATCCATTGCCTGAATGGAAGGTTTATAGTGTTGTACGCTGAAGGGCTGATCCCACATCTCCATCTGGGAGTGAACCTGCAAAAAATGAATAAAGAAATGGGTCAGTTCATATGAACTGAGCAATGGAAAACTTTCCTATCATCTATACTCTACTGTTTATACAACATGGTTATCCAGATAACTATGCTAAAAGGCAAGAAGGCAAGAACAATCCGAAAAAAAAAAAACATTTTTTTACTAATGACTTTGTTCCATGTGCAGATACAGGTATGAAGACTTGAGGCTAAGTTTGTTCGAGCAAAGACAGAAGATATTGGGGAGACTGTTGAGAGTGCATACATAAGTTTTAGGTATGGGACCTTTCGGTTAAACCAATGTAGCTGATTGAAGACTTTGAGGAGATCATGGAAGGACGTACATAAGTTACAAGCATGAAACTTTCTGATCAAATCAAGGAGGGGCGAAGACCAAAGACTTGAGGAGATCATTGAAGGGACACACATACACTATAAGCGTGGAACCTTTTGGTTGAATCATGTAACGGCAAAGGCAAAGGACGAGGGGAGACTGTTGAGGGGGCATACATAAGTTTCAGGTATGGGACCTTCCGGTCAAATCATGGAGGACATATAAAGTTTCAAGTCTGAAGTTAAAGGAATTTCAAGTATTTTTTCAGCATATATCAGTAAAGTACAAGTGCAATCAGTCACAAGGACAGCCAGAATAATTATCGAGTGCTAAATCAATAGGAAAAGAGGACAAATCTGCTATAGCAAGATATAATGCACATAAACAGGGACATTAGCATCAAACAAAACATTAATGTATACTGTTTAAACAAAATAACCATCATCTTGCTGATACAGGAACAAAGGTTTTTTTTTAACTGGATCAGGATCTCTTGAGAACGGGATGTGAATATCAGATGCTTATGTTAAAACAAATTTGTAAGAATATTCTAAAGATGTTGCTCATGTAATGCAGACTTGGTATTCATAGCATGTTTTAAAGTAACAGCAAGGTAAGCTCATACTCAATATCAAATTTATTACCAAATAGAGTGGAGCTAAAAATCACAGAAGATATGCAAGTACACGTGCAAATTTATTGATGCTACCTTAGCATACGGCTAATGTACAGTCATAGAGAAAATAGACCCATGGAAAGAATCTGTAAGAGCCATCCATAGAAATAAAATAACCAACATTGGTACCATACAGATCTACTAGTTTTTCTCCATATTTATGCATTATCGGATATATGAAACAGAGTGTGAAAAGAAGAGGTTGATTATATACTCACAGCAAGCACTTGAAGGAGAGACCCTTTGAAAATGGTGATGAAATCATGGTTATACAGCAAGAAATAGTGCCCAGCCTGAGAAGCTGTCCAACAAAGAGAAAAATCTGAGGTACCCATGATGTCTATGGCAAGGAATGACCTCACCCAGATTTGGCCATAACCAAGACCATGAACACTTAGCTGTGAAGAAAAGGAGTAGTTCAAGACTTGAATATTGGCATCCACGAGTTCAGATCTGAACTCCATATGTAATACATAGCAAATGCCCAACAAAAATTCGCATTAAGCTCACTTTTGGAGAAGATTATAAGACAAAAAATTGGCATCAAGAAAGCTCACAACAACACATGAACCCGCAGCGAATATAAGCATATACAGATGCAAAGAAATCGCAACCAAGAATGAAGTTTTTACCATGAAGAACCTGGAAGAAATCTTGCTCAAAAGCAAGATTGAAGTCGCGTAGGAGAGGAAAGCTTAGTCTCGTCATCAAGAAAGACGTCTTCAACAATAGAATAGCTAGCAAATGCATGGAAATGGCTCCTTCCCAAGCAAACAATCCGACCCAGCAAAGGAAAAAATCACAGAGCTTCATCATAGCCTCGACTAGGGTTTGGAGAAACCCTTATTTCTTGCTTTCACGCAAGATGCAAAATGAGCAAATGAACAAAACGACGTCGTTTTGCCTTCCCCTTATTTTTTGCCTTTGTCACATTTCATGAAATTTCAAATCCGTGAGTGGGAGTCGGATTTTTATTTTTGCTATGTATGCTATTTTTATGCTAGTTGAGGGTGATTATTTTGAACTCTATTCTTATTAGTTTTACATATATCAATGAACAAAGCTTTGATCATTTGATATATTTAAAACTAATAGAGATAATATTGCATGATTTATATTAATATTAATATGTTTTAAAATTAACTAATGAAATGTTAATTATTAAAGCATACTAATATTATTATAAATAAAGGAGTTAAAATATAGTTTCAATTATAATACTAATTTAATATTAACGTGTTCATTTTAAAAAATGATAAAATATAAGAATAAACACGATAATATTAAATTAATATAATAAAATAAGCTTCAATTGTAAAATTAATATATCAAGTGGTCGTAATTATAAGGCCATTGATTTTATTAATTGTTTAGTGGAAATTATAAAAGTTGTATCTATTATGCCTAAATGCAAGGAAAAAATGTTGGAAGGATATTTTTAGAAGGGACGTTCAGTTTACAGGGGGTACTCATTGAGGCCAAATTCAGTCCCAGTTCCGCATGCAGATTTGTGAGTTATTTGATGACATTTTTAGCAGTTCATGGAGCAATGATGATCAGTTATACATGCAGTTTAGATTGAGAGCTTATTTTATGCATATATTGCATAATTAGGAGCAGTTTTACATGCTATTTTTGTGGGTTACTTAGTGCATCTGAGTTTGATCATTTTGTGCATAATTTTGGAGAGCTAGAGGCAGTTTTGAGTTATTCATCAGTTGGGAAGATGGTTGAGTGCAGTTTTCATAGGCTCCTTCATTGTTTTCATCATTTTTGGTGATTTTTCCTAGGCATGATTTTGGAATTCGAGTTAGGGTTTATTTTCTATATATTGTACTTTCACCTCATTATGAGGGACCTTCTTTCGGATTTAGATTTTTGCGCATAGCAGATTTTGAGTTGATTGTAAGGGCACTTGTGACAGAGATTTTTGAGCATTGATTATAGAGATACAACGGTTCCTTCTCATAGATTCTTGTGCAATTTTGTCAATTTTTTACTTTAATGTTGTGTTCGCCTTCATTTTAGTTACGTTCCTAGTTGCATATTTGAATCGTGATGCATGTGATTGCAGGTCTATGTTTGTGATTTTTGTTTTCTTGCAGAAAATTGGTGAAACTTAGGTATCCCTTTGAAAGCAAGAGGTTCCAATCCTTACATAGAAACACTTTTTGTGATTACGTGATTGTCTGAGTATTGTGAGTCAATTATCTTCTCATAGTTCGTGCTAAAGTGGTCAAAGTTACATTCAAAATCATTGGTGTATCACCTCATTTAGATAAGTTTTTTTTATCATTCATTATTCATTTCTTACCCATATCTCGAGTACATTTTTAGGATTAGGTGATCACAACTTAGGAATCGGCATAGCTTCCGAAGATTCTTCTCTCGTTTTAGGACAACCCACCACCCGAGAGAGTTTCCATTGTTTCACAGGATAGCTTGATTCCATATCTCGCTATAGGCTCAATGCTAATTGACAACACATACACCACATATTAAAATCACCAGCTATGTCTTCTTCCGTTTCCTAGAAAGAGAATAGCAATATCACTAGCTTCAAATATAGGATGCTTTATTGTTGTCTTCGCTATAGGTTTTCTCAATTGCAAGCTTCATTTGATGGTGAAACCAATTTATGAGAAATAGTTGGGAGAAGCCTCCTTTGTACATCTTCGTGAGGAATGAATAACATGCCTTGAGCTATTTTCTTTTCTAGGGCAAGTAATTCAGGTACTACCCTTTGTATTGCAAGATCATTTCTTGTGCTAGAAGAAAATGATTTAGAGGAATGATGACATTCTTTAAATCCACTTGCTTCAATTCTTATCTTCCCAACAAGAATAAGATCATCTTCAACCTCAATAGCCAATGTTTGTGCAACTGCAAGAGTAGTCAGGGATGCTCTTCTTAAAAGAAAACTGACTTCAAGAATTTGAGCACTGACAAGGAAACACTTCAAATAGGTAGTTGTAGGTTGAGAAACAATTGGAATTCTATGTCAATTTGTCGAAATGAGCAACAAATTCATGCATAGGCACATGAGATAACATCTTCAAATGAGCAAGTTGGGCCAACAATGCATGAGTATCTTTAGGAGGCTTGAACCTTTCCTCAAGCTTCGCTATGAGAGTAGTCCAGTTTGTGATAATGCATGGTGGTAAATGGTAGAACCAATCAGAAGCCACGCCTTGTAAAGTTTTCGTGAACAACCTTACAGACACATCCTCATATTCAATAGCATGAACATTGCATGCTATGTAGAAAGCAGTGATATGTTCATCATGATGTTGTTGTTCATCACTGAAGAATTTGGGAAAATTCTATCGCAAGCCAACCGGAAGATCATGTAGAGGTGGAGCTAGATTCAATGGTCCAAAAGCATTATTGCAAGGACCTTGGGCCAGTTACATGTCCTTGGTAAATGCTTGAAATGATTTTAAAAATTACAATGAATATTTGCAATGAAAAATGACACGTATATGCTTCAAATGAAATTATGAGGCTCTCAAATGCACGTTGTGTTTCGAATTGAGTTGCCAAAAAACTGTTGGGTGGATATTTTGCAACTAACAATTTGGGTAAAAGCCAGTTACAAAATAGGTAGACCAGCCACAGCATGTGAGACAGTCTTTCATACCTTAAAGAGAAGGCTCCCCTTCTCACTGTTCCTTGGATCAACTCAAGGTAAGCAAGATGTTGAGATATTTTGAAAGGGTATTACCAATATTCTTTTCTCTTCACTTTCAGAAAAGAATCCACTAACTCGTTGAGGGAGTAATGGGCAAGATGAAACCTTTAACTACTCGTCTATCTCAAGTTGTAAACAATGATATTGATTAACTAACACTAACTCAAAGGCTAGTTGAATGCGTATCGTTTCTGCTATAAGTCTAGTCTTTATTGATGCTATAAGAGTAACTTTTACTATTAGGGCACAAAGACTTCTAGAAGTAAAGAATTCTAGCTATTTTTGTGAGTAAAGAAGGAGATATAAGCTACAATCAAAGCTCCTAGTCTATGTATCATGACAACCGCTCCCAATCATAGCTTCAGCTTCGATTTCTTCCTAACTCTTTATACTCAATTATCAAGAACGCAAAAACACATGAATAAAAGATAATAAATGCAAATCATAGTCAAATCTGCCAACTTGTACTCGTCACAGTTGCACTCTATCAAAGTTCAGCTCCAACTGTTTCTTTGTGTTCACTTTTCTTTCAAAATAGTACTACACAATCAAAGTTATGCTTGCACAATTTCTCCAGAGCTATCTTGCATACAATAAAAGATTAGTTTTACAATGAGGGGGCACTCTTCATATAGGTAAAAGAGTTGAGAAAAATGAGGAAAAAATGGGAACAACTCAACCAACTTTGATATTTTCAAACTAAACAAGAGAAATTATTCAATTACATGTCATTAGGACATGTAAATTCAATTACTTTGATCTTTGATGAGTCTCTAGTTGTCTTTTGAAAACTTGATGTGATCAAGCTTTTTCTCATTCGAATTGTCGTGAATGCTCCTTTGTAGATTGACACATTCTGGAGTCTTTAATACTTTGAAAACCTTCTTGATGGTGTCCGAATATATAATCGGAACAACTTTCCATCAACACCTTTAACTTTTATTTCTTTTTTCTTTTTTAAATCTTTTTTTTTTGCTAAAGCAAAGTGTTTGGCACATTCCTACACGATCTTAGGCTCTTTGACAGCCATTGGGAAAATGGATACCAAATGAATTATTACTTATTTAGATTTGAAGCCCGCCTTCTTTACTAGATGTCTTCATTCTTTGTAGAAGTTTGACATATTTTGAAAAGTGCATTGTAACATGAAGATGAAAACGTCTTCCAATGAGATTGGATCCATGAAAACTTTGGGAGTTGAGTTACAACAATGAATCCATGAGGGATGAGTGTTCGAAGTATGGATTAGATACTTATGGAATACATATGATGGCTGGAAATGAACTAGAAAGCATATGTAGTTGGGTGAAAAGGGCCAAAATCAGATTGTCAAGGGTGGATTACATATAAGTAAAGACAAACTTTTGTGGGTATGGCCAAGATTGCAAGTTGGGATGCATATGGATGTGTGCAAATGGCGACTTTAGTGTTTAAAAGTGTGACCATTCACCAAAATTGGGTTCTCTAGATGTCATTACATGTAGGGTGATTTACATATAATCATGACTTGATGTAATCATGTAATTAGGTTCGAAGGATGAGATTACATGTAAGTGGGATTGAAAAATAGATTTATATGTAAATGCATATGAAGGATGGAATTATATGTAAATGAGGATGGAGAATTAGATTACATGTAATTGCTCTCAATATGTAATTACATATGAAGGAAATGGATGCAACATGTGTTGACATGAATTGGCGGGAATAGTGTGATGCACTTGCATGAAAAGGTGAAAATTGAAATGGTGTGATATGCTCTTGCATTCTTGGTTAAGATTTTTTAACTTTCTTCCAAAAAGGAAGCCAAAACAAGCAATCAAACAAAACAAGCAAAACTTATGGACAAATTAAAAAAATACATTTTTTTTTTTACTCAAACTTAGTAAATACCAAGTTACTTTCCTATGCAAATTCGAAATTGGAATTTGGGGAAATTCCAAACACTTGAAAATGAAGGTTTTTATCTTATTTAAAGAGGATTTGCAAAATACATGGCATTTTTTTGGACAAATGTACAAGGATGAACCAAAATATGCATGGAAATATTAAAGAATGGAAAACTTCAACTTACATGGTGATCAAAGAACCAAATATGGAAGATTAATAGGTTTGAAGAATGTTTTTCCTCCAAATGTGAATCTTCAACCAACTATATTAACTTTCTCAACACTTGCAAGTGATGGATATTGATGAGCATTGAATGGACGTTTGGCATATGGATATGCCAAAAATGTGGTCTCTTTCCTCCAATACACAAGTCTATTTTTCTAAAAACCGTATAGAGGGATGTTTTGACTTAAAACGTAGTCTCAATATGCAAGAACATGAATCATTTTTGTTCTTGGAATGCAAAAATATGATCACCAATAACAATGATATGGATTAAATCCCCTAAACGATCCCTTCTTGAGCAAAACATGATCTAAAAACTCCAAATCTGGACTTTTTTTGCTATAACGTGGCTTCAAAACACCATGAAATGCAATGTTTTTTGCATGAGATTCAACGTCTAGGGGATGAAAATGCATGGGAATGCAAAAATGACTCTTATTCCATGGATTTCATGCCATGAAATGAGTAAATCTAGAGATTTCTTTGCATAACGTGTTCATGGAGGGCAAAAGCATAGACGTTTTTGCTCGTGGAAGCAAAAGTGTGGTCTCAAGATGCAAATGTATGTATTGGAAGTCCAAACACATTTGTCATGTCCCCACTCTAGCTCAGTCTAGCAGAGACATGTGAGTCAGCTTATTATGGGGTCTTGTAGGCTGACAGGGTTGGATAGAGACCCAGTATGGTTATTCAGTGTTGGGGACTTGGTGTTCTAGCGGTTATTAATCAGTTGGGAGACGTTCCTATATTTATGGGGTTCATTCCTACTTTTTAGGAGGTATGATCATGCACAGGGTTGGGTTTCCATGAGTTTTCTCTTTGGGTTTAGTTTCAGAGGGATAGAGCTTGTTTTCTAAAATTTAGGAGCATCCCTAGATTTTAGGGATGAGACTGCTAGTGGATCCTTGATTTCCGACTTCAGTCATAGACAGGGGACAGGATGATTTTATGGTTTGTGATGTCAGTTGGGCATTTTGTAGCTATTTGGGTTATATTTTTAATATTTCCTAAGTTAGCGTTTAATAATTAAATAAGGCTAAGTTAATAGCCATTTTGGAGTAATAAGGAGAATTTTGACCTCATTTGGATGCGTACCCCTTGGTGTGATAACTCGTTGGAAAGGTCTTGAACTTTTCTAAATCTTTCTCTTTGGTCTCAGGGCGATTCAGTGAACGGATTTATGTCTATGGAGAAAAAAGGGTCATTTTTAGTAACATTGCCACTTTAAAATAAGACTTAAATCACTTTTGTAACCCAACGCCTTTTGGAGTCACTTAGGGTTCGATTTGCTTTTGAAGGGGCTATAAGAAGATGTAGGCGCCATTCCTCATTCATATTATGCATATTTTTCAAACACTTCTTTTTAGATTTGCTCTCCCTGAGCGATTTGCATTCTGGGACGCAAACCCCAAGGTAATTGCTGGCTGGGACGTAACCCTCAGCAGCATTGGGTATTGGTTTGTCAGTAGTTTCAACAGTATTCAGGAGCAAGGTAGACGCCACTTCAGCTTGGGCCTATAGTTTGTTTTGTTGGGCATGTTCTTTGGCGTATGGGAGGTGAATTCTAGCAGCCGTACACTATCATTCTTCCAACCGTACTTGCAGCCGTACTCTGTCATTTGCAGCACTTGGATACATAGAAAATCAGTTACTCAGCAGCAAAATCTTACATCTTATCAGCCCGTTTTCATCAGCCAGTTGTGGCGTCATTGTTAGAGGAAATGTACTGGATCTTTTATTTAGAGATCTGCCTAGTACGATTTGTATCAACTCAGACTTTACTGCATATTGTTATTTATTTTCAGACTCTTTTCTTGCCATTTGTTACTTCTCATTTCTATGTGGAATAATCATCAAAAACACAAAAACAAACAAACTCTTCTGCATTTTCGTCTAATTCTACAAGAAAACATTAATAAACAGGAAAAAACAAAAAAATAAAATAAATCTAGAGCAGAGATCCATCAGGGATCTTTCAACATTCTTTAGGAGAGTTTACATATTTTAAAATGCATCTACATTGGTCTTTTGTGCTAAATGCACTCTTGGGGTGCCTTTGTATATTTTAAATAATATGTAATTGGCAAAATGCACTCTCCAAGCCTCATTACATATTTTAAAACTTGCAACATGGGAAAACAATGCAAAATACACTCTTGGGCCCTCATTACATATTCTAATACTTGTAACATGGGCAAACAATGCAAAATGCACTCTTGGGCCCTCATTGCATATTTTTAATTTTACTTTGGAAAGCCAAAATGTGGACTCAAGATGCAATTACATGTAAAGTGGATTACATGTAAAGGAGGTTTTTATGCAAAATGGACTCGAGGAAGTCCATTACATGCATTTTTAGTGCAAAACAAACTCTTGGAGGTCATTTGCATGTTTTAAAATGCATGGGACTTGGAAAACATGTAAATGGGTTGGAAGTTGCTTTACACAACTAAAATAATCAATTAAGCACATGTTTAATTGATTTTTGAGGAAATTTAACTTAATTGGGTAAAAAATAACATTTACACTATATAATTAAATATATTATGTGCAAATATCATTTCAAAAAGTAATATTTAACTTGGATGTTTTAAATAAAACATTAACTTAAAAAAATTTCAAATTATATAGTTAATAAAGTCACTTAAGTGAAAAATTCAAAGAGTAACTCAACATGAAAATTTAACATAAAGTGTTCTATAGTAACCTTATGTAATATTCCCCATCTTTTGGGCTCTCAATGAAGTTCTTAGTTTTCCATTCTCCGAAAGCTAAGTGGAGAAATAAGGAAAAATAAATTAAATTAAAGTCAATAAATAAATAAATCTAAAGGTGACTTCATATTTAATTAACTTAATTTTTTAGAAGGACAACTAATTATTTTATTGGAAAGTGGGAAGCTTTTAGAGAGTGCATTTTCTAAAAGCACAACTAATTATTGTAATGAAAAGGGGGAAGCTTATAGAGAGTGCAATTAAATAATATTTTATTTCCTTCTAGAAGGGTGAATAAAAAGAATAAATAGAGGCAAGAGCTTCATTGTTAGGCATCCAATTATTGTCAATTGCATTTGATATGAACTTGGGAGAAGAAACTAAGGGTTTCTGATTTTAGTTAGCCATTGGAGAGCGTTAATTCTTCAATGTTGCAACCATTTGAGGTGGTGAAATATCCACTAAATTTGGCATTTAGGAGAGCTTTATTCTAGAGTTCTATTTGTGCTTTAGGAATAACTGAAGGGTTTGAAGAATATTGAAGGACTATTGAGTGCAGACCTGAAGATTCATCTTTGGCATCCATTAGTAATCTTTTTTTTCTTGCTGCTATAGTACACATGAACAGTGCCGCGCTACAATATTTATGCTTGATTTCGATTGCAACTTCATCTCTATCCTTGGGCATCACTATTATCAGGTTTCTCTTGCAACTATTAGTAGTTAGCACTGTAATCTTAGGCATATAATTTTGCTGTTGTAAGTGATAATTCAGAATCAGATTTGGCATTGCTATAGTGATTATTGTAAGGCCATTTGTCTTGGCAAATTCATAACAAAATTGTACATGGAAATGAATTAAATAGAGGAGATATATGTTGCATACCATTTGTTTGACGAAATGTCCATTTATGTAATGTCCCTTCTAGATACTTAAGAACTTTGGGACAAAATACTTGAGTTCTTTTACCTTATTCCTTTGTAACTCAATATTAGTAAGGGATAGGTAATATTACTATTGGACAGATTTATGGTAATACAAAAATATACACTTCAGAAGTGGAAGAGACAACGTATTTGAAGAATAATCCTTCCTATTTCAGATATGTTTGAAATATACAATTTACGACCCTTGTGGTCCGTGATAGGAGTGATATCTGCAACTGACGAAACTATTACAAATGATCTTCAAGACTTTGCTGCAGCCAGAATTATTGTGACTATTGGATACTTCAATATTATGTGAGTGGTTTGCTAATGTTGTGGTCGATTGGGAACCTCAACAATATGCAAATGCTTGGATAGTATGTCTGATTATCAATTAAATAGGTTTGTGCTCTTTTGATAAGAGATGTACCTATACTTCAATATTATGTGAGTGGTTTGCTAATGTTGTGGTCGATTGGGAACCTCAACAATATGCAAATGCTTGGATAGTATGTCTGATTATCAATTAAATAGGTTTGTGCTCTTTTGATAAGAGATGTACCTTCAACAGCGTTATATATTTAGTGCCAAGTAGATTCGTATTTGAATGTCTTATTTACACAAGTTCCTTTCAACTATCATTGTTATTGCCTGTATCATATATATTTCTCTCTACTAAGGAGTTCTGAAAAGAAATTAAAAAATGTAATCCCCCTGTTCTTCGATGCCCCTTACCTTCTTATATTTTCTACTGTTAGAAGTCGTGACCTTTCAATCAATGAAGAGTCATCTTCTTTGACTTTTAATTATTTTCTAATGAAGGGTTATAATATATAATCTATTTGGGCAGCAACCATAATTGATTACACTTCCAACGTCCTTCATATTATATAATGATTTGTATGGCATAGTCCATGGCGAGCTGGTTTCCCGTGGATAAGTATATAAATCGCTATCATATAATGCAGTGATTATAAGATGTCAATGTCACCCAAATATGAAAGGAGGATAATGTCGACATCCCTAGCAACATGGTTAAATAAAATGGAATCTAGTTTAGCAGATCATTCTGTCCAATGTTATTATTAAAAATATTTCAGTGTATTACTTAATTCCATTCTTATATGCATATTCCCATTGTGTATGGAAACCATAGGAATAGTTTCAATTATGTAATAAGATTTTGTTGTTATCCATATATGTGTCTTGAAAATAATAAGTGTTATAGAAGATTATGTATTAGTTTATTATGTATACTTGTTATGTTATTTGTGCTCATATATTCTTTATTATATTGTATTATATCGATAGAATATTATATTTAAAATATAATATAATATTAATATGTTATAATGGCTTACTATTATAGTATTCTTATATCGATTGACTTAATATCATATTATGTCAATTCGATGTAGAATTATTTATAATAAATTATATTATGTTTATATATTTGCTTGGTTACTATTTAGTATTATTTAATATAGTGAATTAAATTTGCTTAGTTACTATTTATTAATCATTTAGATATTATATTTATTATTTAAATATTGTGTCATTTAATTAATTCGACCTCTAAGGTTGGGGATATCACAATTTAATAGCACATATGATCAGCATAATAGTTGTATGCCAATTGTTTGTCAAAATGTCAGTTGGCTGTAGGTGCGCATTCCATATCTAGTTTCCATGTATATGCATTGAAAATACCAAAAAGAACTGCACTTGCATATTAGTTCATTATAAGAGGTATTGTAATATCATTTGCAAACATTTTAAATTTCTTAGCATCATTTAAACTATTTCAAACAATTTGAAACACAAAAAAATCAGAAAAGAGAAAGGCAACATACAAGTGTTTGACAATATTCCTTGAGCTAAAATCAGTCAATTTGGGCAAGGGATATTATATTGGTATCAGAGCAATTTCCTACCATCCTATGCGGTAGGAAAATATTAATTATTGTTAGATTTGCTGTTGCATTTGGAGTGACCAGCACTCTAGCATTTTCTAGTGATGGACAAACATAGGAGGATTGACAGTTCTAGAAGTTGGTGGAGTAATGAGGAGGTTAGCGCGAAGATGAATGCTTTGCAAGAGAGTATGGAGATACTCAAGCTTCATCAACAGAGATTGACGAAGGGCTTGTCAGATCCAGAGATAATTGAAAGGGCGACGAGCTATATGGTTTTTGCTTTAGAAGGCCTACATCAAGGTTGCAGGGAAAACAGGAATCCTTGATGCAAATGTACCTATATTTAGTACGGTACTTGCTAGTCCTATCTGCAGTGTTGACGATGGACTTATTTCACAAGGACATTTGGTTGTGTCAGTGGCAGCAGAGGATAGCGGCACTGAGCTTCAGCAGATTGAGGCTCCCAAAGCTGTTGCTACAGATAGTGTAGAGACAATTGATGTAGTTGTTACCACTGATACTTTCGGCTCTCTCGAGGATAGGATTATTATTGGAGATTTGTATGTGAGATCTCATGGTGTCGCTATAGTGCGGGAGGCAGTTGCTTCCTCAGGTGGGACCAAGGCATGTATAGAGTCACCCAACTATGATGTTGGTGATATGGGTGTTTCAGAGGAGTTAGTAGATGTGGGTGTTTCAGCGGAGTTAGTAGATGTGGGTTTATGCTCTAGTGTTACTAATTCACAACCTGGCATTGAGTCATGTGTTCAGAGTCAGGAGTATGCAATCGAGGCTTTGTTAGGAGATGTTGATGAAGATAGTATGGACATATTTGATGATCCATTTGATAATGCTATGAGGTGTACTGGGTATGACACCCCTTGTCAGATATTGGGTGATGACTTTGAGGAGGTTTTGGATGAGCCCCAGGATCAATGCTTATAGGATCTTACTATTGAGGTGGACGCTGAGACATGCAAGGAGATTGATACGACAAGGGCTTCCATTTCTTTGGATGAGGAGTTGGTTGAGGTACATGGTAGTTGTATGTCGGATGGAGAATTATGTGAGGAAGATAACACACGTATGAGTGATCTTGTGATAGAGTTCTAATTCAGTTTCCTATCTTAGTGCAGTTAGTAAGATAGAGTGTAATGTTCCAGCCTAGCAATGGGGACGACCAATCAATTTCTAACACAAAATGCCTGGAATGGGAGTTTGTACAGAAGGATGTGCCAGTTGGAGGGAGCCGTATGGGAGTGAGAAGTTGCAAAGTGTATGAAAGAAGGCTGTACGGAGTGGGATTCGAAGCAGTATTGCTGTATGGTGAGATGGGGCTGATTATGGCCGTACAGAGCAATAGGTTGGCCATATGGTGCCTTGTGTTATAGATGTATGGTCACACCACATACCTGTACGGTGACAAATAAGGCCGTACAGAGGCTGAACGATGCACAGGAAGAGTGGACGGAGTGTGTGTGAATATGCAGGGTCTGTACAGTAAGAGGGAAAGGTTCTAAGCCCGTACGGGATTCTATGAAGCAAAGAGAAGCTATACAGTAACTTGGATAGGCCGTACGGTTAATATAGGAGTTCATACGTTGATCCAGAAGGGGATTTCAAAGCCGTACGGGTGGGTGAAAGATGAGGGAAGATAGTACAGAGGGATGGAAGCACAATATTGCACGAACACTAGTTACAGAATAAATCACTGAAGAGTTCAAATACCAATCAATAACCACATAAGTATGGAAGAACATTCACCAGATTGATAAGAATTTGCAAATAATATGAGCACTCCAATTGGCTCGATACAGACCAGTTGAACATCGACGAAATTGGGTGACGGTTGAATCCCATTGAAACTATGCAAGCCAAATAGGGAAGGTCTTTCACTCCCAAAATGGCGAACAATGCCGAACTCCAATAGGAATCCGCAGTACAGAGAGATATAATCCAAAAGCATGCATACATACTACTACGAGCCGTGCTTAAATACCCATCGGGAAAAGCTTTCTGAGGGTGTACAAAGATAGCCGACGGCGACACAAACTATGAAAACAAAACAAAATAAATGGGTCCGAGACAAAATAAATCAATAGGCCCGTTACAAAGATTAAATTATTTATTTTATAACGAGGACATTACAGAGAGCTTGTATAGGAGTCAAGGATTACGGAGGCATCATGTGACTTGTCAGCTGAAGGTGAGTGATAATAACATTTCTTTAGGTCTTGAGCATTATGATGCTATCCGTCAGATACTAGCTACATTTGGTTGGGGTGCTCCTATGTTTCATGAGCATTTTGATAGTACTCTTTCTCTAGCAGAGGTTTATGCACTTCGAGAGGCTATCAGGATCTTGAAGCATAGCTACTCTCAGTTAGTTGCTGACAGGGATTACCTTCTGGAGTGGGGTAGCACCTGCTATGAGACATCATTAGGGAAAGAGGAGGAGGTGGTTGAGCTCACCCAGGAGCTTGAGGTGACTATAGACTCTCTTCACTATAATCAATTGGCTCTGCAGGAGTTATGACTCTTCATGAGTTACGATTATAGTTAGATGAGGTTACCATGGAGTTAGAGCGAGTACGGTCCACACCAGCCCCAGGCCCTGTTCAGTTACATATTGTGGTTGGTGGTGAGTTTGCTTCTACTGTTGAGGATGAGGAACATGATGATGTAGCAAGCACATTCATCCAAGATATGAGTGTAGTGTGTACAAAGGAGGTGAGAGCATCAGTGGAGACGGGCTCTCATGGTGATTTTCTTCCTTCTACTAGAAGTGGATTTATTTCTTCTTTTCATATAGCTAGTAGTATTAAACAGTTGGCATTGTCACATTTTCAAAGAGATTAGCTGTGGATTGCAAGGGAGCAGATTGATGCTTCCACATATAATTTTTATTGTAATGAGTCATTCATAGAGTATTTGCTTGAGAGCTCGAATTTGTGGGAGGTTCCATACAGTATATCCGAGGGTACTCTCATTCAGGGCTCTTGTGTTATATGACGATTGGTGAGGAAGATTGTGCAAACCTTGGCTACAAAGCTTTCCAATAAGGATTTTGTGGTTGGGTTTGCTGAGAGGGTTGCCCAAGATCCTGCTCGATCAATAGTTTAGAGTTAGAGATTGGAGACATCTTCTGATTCCCAGTTTGTTGATGATGAGCCCTTGATAGAGAGTGGGAGTTTTATAGGCATTACACTGTGAGGAGTGCTCATCACTTTTCTTTTGACCCATGGGTAGAGGACTTGGTTTTTTAGCGTTATGGATGGCGACAAAAGGTTTGGTATTCATTATACCCGTAGAGGGTGTACTTCTCTGCCAAGGCATGGAGATTCTGAGATACAGGGTATTGTGAAACAGTTATTTTACCACATTGATTAATGATTAACGCACACAGACAATGAACAAGAATAGCAACAACAGTACTCCCTTTATTCACATATGCCAAAAGATTACATTATGCTCGATCAGATAAGATTAGATGATTACAATGATCCCAAACGGGGTATAAATACTTTTCGTCAAACCTTTCCGAAGGGGTCCATTGACTACAAAACAATCCTAATCTACCCATCGACTACCAAATACAAAATCTCCAATGGCATAACCCAGTCAGCTATAGAATGCAAAATCTACCGACAACATCATCCCCCCCAAAAAAAAAGTCGTCTCCTGATGACTAACAAAATAGGAGACAACCCACATACAACAAAATACTAGAGAGAAGGTGGTGCCCCTAAAGAATGTTGCTGTCGACACAACTCATAGACTTGCTCCATCTGGATGCTCAAATCTCTCTGAATTCATGTGTTAACCTCTATGGCCTCCTTTAGAAGAAGTGTCACATCCATAGCCTATGTCCTGGCTAACTGCAACTCCTGTTCTGCTGCATCCTTATCCTGCACAGCCACTTCCTTATCTCTCAACAGTGCTGCCCATGTTGCCTGCTAGCTGGCCAAATCCGCCTCTAACTTCTCTCTAGCCTCCCTCTCAACTGTCAGAGATCTCTCTGTTGCAATCCTGTCCGCTGCCCTATTCGCCTGTGAGCATAATAAACCTCCTTATACAGTCCCACAATCTCATGCGCCAGCTTCTCCAGCGGAGTGTTGCGCGGCCCCAACTCTGGCTCAATGGCCCAATTTGCCAACATCTCTGGTGTCTCAACTGCTGGCCAACCTCTCTCCTCAAAACATGAATGGAACCGCTGCAGACAAATCCCCCTGATCTAAGCTCGAACCAAATGCCACTCCCTCCGCCGAGTCATAGCCTACAATGCCACATCGCATCCTTTCTTTAGCACAACCTTCATAGCCCTGAGGTAGTCCCTACACCTGTCCTCATCCGACCCATAATCTTCCTTTGCAAAACCCTTTATCATCCACTCGGCATCACTATTCTCTTCCTTATCTGTGGGGACCATGCCCACATCTGGTGCGGCCTCCTCTACTCTCGACATAACCTCGACCTGTGGCACCTCCACCTTCTAAGGCTCTGGTACTGTAGCTGATACTCCTAGTGCCTGGGGGACTAGATGGACGGACCAACCTCAGCAGGGATGAGTCGAAATTGCTATCTCAAGAAAGCATTGGCTCTATCCATCACCTCCGGCTGCTCTGACTGTGTGGGCTCCATGCTCTCCTCCTACTGTGCTAGCTAGGCTGACTGGACTGTTTGTACTGGCTCGGTGGCTGCTAACAAGGAAGAGGAAACGGTGACAACTGCATTACAGTCAATCACATCCAAGCGAACCTGGGGCTCAGGCTTCGGAGCTGGCAACTCTACCCTTTGCGATACTGGCTCCATTGGTGCAACTAGAACATCTGCTACAGCTATGGAGAAAGTAACACCTGGAGTGGTCGTTGGTGCAACATTTGTCGCCAGTGGGATACCCTCAGCCACTGCCCGTGGGACATTTGCTACCACTGACAGGGTCATCACGACGTGTGCATGATGTTGACCAAAAGGAGGAATGTATGATGTGGGAGCGGACAAGTGCGCCGAAGTTGACAACTACGGCAAGTTGAAAAATGTGGGCTCACTATCTGCTGGTTCACTGCCAACCTTGGCAGAAGTACTCTCTTTCTCATACTTCGCCCCGCTACTCTCCAAAGTCTCCTCCCGCTCGTTGTCAGTGTCCCCGTGAGCCGCCTGCAATCCCCAAAATACCTTCTTCTATCCCGTTGTTGTCCCACCTGTGTCCAGATGTCTCCAATAAAATATCGAAGGCTCTCCTTGTGCCAACTTTCCCCGAGGTGGTGCCTCAAAATCATCCATGGGTATCTGATTAACCGTTGCCTCCAGAAATAGGGCAATCGCATGATGTGGCATAAAGAATGTGCAGTGTTGGAGTTTCATGAACTCCATCCTGTCAGCAAGAACTATAGCCCAATCATACACTGTACCGTTCATGATGCCATTCATGAATACTATCTGCGACAACGCTATATCTAAAGCCCAGGTTGCCCTTGTCAGCTTGCTCATGATAACATCCATAATGCACCTCCAGTGGCCTTCCCGAATAAGATTCCGCCGAAGTCCTCTGCATTTAGACCCCTTTAATTACTGACTCCATCTCCTCCGGTGTAAGATTGCGGCCCACTAATCGAATCCAGTGTTCCTTCCATTCTTGAGAGAACTTGTGATTCTTGATTTCCACCTTCTTACTGCCAGAACCAGGAATGCCAAAAACCCTCGTGAAATCCCTAGGCTTAAAAGAAACTGTTATTTGATGCTTTTAGTACAAAAATGTGCTCATTCTGTTGTGCCGATTATATGCTTCTATCATGGTCCGCAAAACTGATTCAAATAATCAGATAGAAAAACCTGGAAGCTGGATGGCCCAATGCACCTGTGCCCATACCAAAATTTGCTTAACCAAGTCTGCGTTCAGAGTTTCCAACCACCATTTCTGGCATTCACTACCATTGAGACCCTCAAACTGGATAGTAAGATGCGTGAGTTCTGCCCTGACTTTCTATTTCTTGTTGCTGGAAGCAGATGGCCCTGCAACTCGGATTCTAGACGCTAAAACTCTTGCATTCTTCTCCATACTTGCCTTCAGCTAACTCTTCCACTGCTTCCATTTGCTTGCCGATTCCATGCAATAACGACTTCTTCGTTCGTTATATAATGTAGGATCCCTCCTGTTACTTTTGTTTTCTGTGGCAATACCCGAGAATTCCTTTTCCTCCCAGGGGGATTTACATAAGAGGAGTGGCGAGCATTTAATCATACGCGGAGTGGGACAATATTGACTGAGGAGATGAAGCTGCTTGCCCTTACCTCCCTGTTCCACGCAACCCAGTTACATGTTGCTAATGAGTTGTAAGAACGGTTTGGTTCTATTGCAAGAACTGCGAATGTGGTTAATGCCAGTTCCAAATAGGGCTTCTCTCACCAAGACAACTATGCATGGAGGGATTCAATTGATGGTGGAGAAGAATTCTCAATTATGACGTACGACTGAATTGTAGCAATCCTCCAATGTGCTTAAAATGTAGAACTGTGGCGAGAAATGTGACTGCAGGCATACATTGGCGGAATAAGAAGACCCCCCCGTGTGGTTAAGGCATTGGGCGGAATGGTAGACACTGCGGTAAGGCACTCATTGGCGAAAGGGTAACACCCATGGAAGACAAGACAACGGACTCCACGAAAGAGGAGCACCACGCACTAAAAAACATAGGAAGTCCACAGAAGGAATAAAAGGAGAGGATGCGGAAACACATCCGCGGGGAAGACGAAAGTCCGCGGGGGGACATCAACCCGGTGGGCCACCAGCAGTCAAGTCTAGTGTGCGGGGAACAATGACTTCCTACGGGAAGCTTTACCCACGGAGTTATAACCTTTCCTGTGAAGAGATAGCCTCAGGTTACCCAGCTCGCTGAAAGCGTGCGGGGCCCTTTCCGCAATAGCTAGACTCTTTGGTGATTATCAAAATGAGCGGGTTAACAGCTTAATATGCAAAATTGACCAAGCAAGTAAATACGACCTTGCAAACAAGACCAAGTAGAGAGAAGATTTGATGGGAGGATGTAGACGGAGATACCAACCTAGTATGTACGGAGTAAGAGTAAGAGTGCACATCATTTACACATGAAAAGTAATAACAAAAACCCAATATTGTTAAATAAACTTGGAAAAGACAATGAAGAAATGGAAGTGACCACACTAAGGCAATAGGATAAAAGATTGACCAAAAGACAATGAAGAACTGAAAGTGACCATCCTAAGGCAATACAATAAAAGATTGACAATTGCCCAAGACCAAATACAGTAGAGTTTGTTTCTCTTTTTTTTCTTTTTTTTCAAATCTTGAAATATACAACACCTCAATTTTGCTTCCAGGCGTTGCCATTCTACGAGGGAGTCATCTGGCCATTCTGCGATGATGACAAGCTCTTCCTTGCGTGGTATATCCTCAATTTCGATTCGTTCACTGCCTGAGGCACTTCTTGCCCGTCCAAGGTCCACAATTTTATTGCAACATTGTCACCGACCTCCCGGATTTGGTATGGTCCAACCTATCTAACCTTAAACTTTCCCAGTTTGATTTCATTCCACCCATTGTACTTCAATACCAACTGGCCTGACTAAGACCTGTTGAGTTTGAGATGCTTATCGTGCCACACCTTACGTCTATTTTGTGTCACCTTTGTGGCCCACTGCGCCAACAATTGCTTCTCCTCAAGCTTATTCAAATTATGTAGCTGCTCCCTTAAGCTTTCCATGTCACCTAGCTTATTTTCCAATGCTATTCTCAAACTTGGAATCATGAACTCCATCGGTACCACTGCCTCCTGTCCGAACATTAATTGGAAAGGTGTGTGTCTTGTCGTCATTTTGTATGCTATACGATATGCCCACAGAGCAGAAGGTAGCTTTTCCTCCCAATCCTCCCCTTCGACTGCACAAGACTTGTAGATAATGGATACAAGAATCTTGTTTGTAGCTTTGGCATGTTCGTTTTCTCTTGGATAGTATGGGCTCAATAATGAATAGCAGATCTTGAATTCGGTGGTGAGTAGTTTGATGACATGATTAACAAAATGTCCACCCCTATCACTTGTTAACTGTAATGGAATTCCATACCTGGTAATGATCTGCTCATAAATAAACCTTGCTGTGCTGACGACCGAGTTATCTGGTAGTGCGTGTGCCTCCACCCACTTCGTTAAATACTCCGTTGCAATAGTAATATACCGGCACCGTCTAGTCCTGCTCACCTTCAAGGGTCCAATGAAATCTAATCCCCACCGTTCAAAGAGTTCTTGCGCATGTGAGGGATTGAGTAGCATAAAGTCTCTCTTTAGTGGCTTCCCGACGCGTTGGCAAGTGTCACAACCGATGACCCATTCCCGTGCGTCGTTGTACGCCGTTGGCCACCACAATCCTGCCAGTAGTATCTTCCTCACCGTGGTTTTAGGTCCCATATGTCCACCTGCTGGTCCCTCATGTGCTTCCTTCAGTACTTTCGGTATTTCTTCCTCCAACACACACCATCTGAGAATATGATCCGACCCCATCTTGTAGAGCAATCCGTTGATCAATTGGAAGGTATGGCTCCTGATTATCAACTTGCGCCTTTCATTTGGTGGCATTTCACTAGGGAACTGTCCTGTCGACAGGTATTCTCCAATGCTCTTGTACCATTCTAGTAGTACTACAATCCGAAACAACTGTGCGTCAGGGAAGTCGTCGTGCACCCCGTCCGCGGGTTCCCCTGTTTTGATTCTTGACAGATGGTCGGCACTGACATGCTTCTTCCCCGGCCATACAATGATTTTGAAGGTAGACTCTTGCAACAGAAGCAAAAATCTGATGACTCTTCCTTGAATGACAGGTTTATTGATGAGGTACACCAAAGCTTGATGGTCCACATAGAACACAAATGATGTCACCAACAAGTAGTGTCAAAACTTCTGTACTGCGTACACCATGCCCAATGCTTCCCGTTCCATGGTGCTGTAGTTTTGTTTTGCCTTAGACAATAGCTGGCTGGCAAAGTATATCGGATGATCCAAGCCGTGGTTGCCTGTCTGCGCCAAGGTTGCTCCGATCGCATAGTTGGATGCCTCTACATGAACATGGAATTCCTTATCCCAATCTGGATATGCCAAGATGGGTGCTGTAGCAAATCGTACCTTCAACACTTCAAATGCCTCATCATGTTCCTTCTCCCATCTGAATGATTCTCCCTTGCAGGTTAACCTATCGAGCGGATATGACACCTTGGCAAAAAATTTGATAAACCTTCTGTAATAGCCTATATGTCCAAGGAAAGACTTTACCTCTGTCACATTAGTGGATGACTGCATTTCCAGGATGACTCTAACTTTGTCCGGGTTGGTCTTCAATCCTTCTTTATAGATGATGTGTCCGAGTAGTCTTCCCTCCAGAACCATGAATCTGCACTTCTTGGGGTTCAAAGCTAGCTGCGCCCTTTGACATCTCTCCATACATTCGCCTAGTGCTACCAGATGCCTATCCTCTGTGCTGAATACAGCCCATTCGTCGAGGAACGCTTTGAAGTTACTGACGGACATCTTGTCAAAGATGTGCAGTATGATCCGTTGGAAGGTGGCAGGCGCGTTGCACAAGCCGAATGGCATCCGATTGTATGCATACACCCCATCTTCGACGACAAACACTGTCTTCAACTTGTCCTCCTCCGCTATAGAGATCTAATTGTATTCGGAGAACCCGTCCATGAAGGAGTAAATTTCATGTCCAAGGACCTCCTCTAGGATGTTTTCTGTAAATGGAATCGGAAAGGGATCCTTAATTGTAATTGTATTAAGACATCTGAAGTCTACACAAATCCGTATCTAGGTGGTGTCCTTCAGTGAGATAACTATAGGTGACACCCATTCACTTGTTTGCACCTTGAAAATAATTTTGGCTTCCAACATCCGGTTGATTTCCTTTGTAACTCGTGCCGCATAGTTCTTATTCATTCTGTAGGGTCGCTTTCGTACCGGTACTACTCCTTCGACCAGTGGGATGCGGTGCACACACAACTCCGGAGGTATTCCCTTCAGATCCTTGTATGTCCATGCAAATACATCCTTATATTCCAGGAATATCTTGAATGCTGCTACTTTCAATACTGGATCCCAGTTATCTCCCACCAATATGTTTCTTGGTTCAACTTCATCTCACAAATTCATAGTTTGCAGTGTGGCTTCATTATACTTGATTGTTTCCCCCTCACTAAATGTATGGGCAGGTGTGATCCAACGGGGCATCCCCCTCCTTTATCTCGGTGAATTCTCTTGGAAATTCATCTTCCTTTGGATGTTCCTCAATTGTCAGTACATTGTAGCTCTGGAACAATTCGTAGTCCTCTATTTGCTAGTGGTAGAGACTGTTGATTGAATCCAAATTGTCATCTGTTGATCCACCTTCCAACCGCAGGACTCCCTCCTGATCCGGTTCCATATGCTGCCTCCCTTTATCTTCTTCTTCAAAATCTGATGACAAAACTTCTTCTCCCACCATCTGAGTGTGCAAATCAATGACAAACTTTCTCCCTTTTCTTTCCAGTGATAAAGTGTTTCTCTTCCAGTCGTGTTTATCTCTAGCTTGAATAAGCCACCTGCATCCCAAAATGGCATCGTATCATTTTCTCTTCAGCTGGATGACGACAAAGTCAAGCAGGAAAGGTTGTGTGTCAATTGTTACCGGTTGTACCATCAGAACCCCAAGAGGTTTTATGCCATGTTGGTCCGTTGTCAGCAACTGAAATGTAGGGGGCCGCAACATCGGTTGTCCCAGCTTCATCCAGGTGTCCTCGGGTAAGACGTTCATGCTGGACCCGCTGTCAACAATTGTGTCTGTCAGCACACTTCCGAGAATGCCCATCTCAACGACCGTTGGATGTCGTCCGGATGCAAGTGCCAACAACATTGGGTCTTCTCCACTGGCGGTAATTTCTTTCCCTCTTCCTGGTTCTCCTGTTGCTAGCGCAATATTTGTGACTGCCGATTTGAGCTAAGGCATTGTAAAAAGCAAATCATTTAACTTGACCTATACCTCCGTTTGTAAAATCTGCCATATGATGTTTTGTTCCACGGCGTTCCTTGCCGAGGTGTTGGTGGTGTCTTTCAGTTGGGAGGTCTCCACCTGCAATGTCTTTTCAATCTCTGCCCGCACTTCCCCCAATTTCCTCTTTTCTTCTGCTGGGTCTGGGTACACTTTTGCATTTTGTAGCCGACTAGGTTATGATATTAGAGATTTTGTATTTGGTAGCCGACGGGTAGATTAGGATTGTTTTGTAGCCGACGGACCCCTTCGGGAAGGTTCGGCGGAAAGTATTTATACCCCGTCTAGTATCATTGTAATCATCTAATCTTATCTGATCAAGCATAATGTAATCTCTTGGCATATGCGAATAAAGGGAGTACTGCTGTTGCTGTTCTTGTTCATTGTCTGTGTGCATTAATCAATTAATCTATGCGGTAAAACAATAGTTGGATGTGCTAGTGGATGAGATGAATCAAAATCACAAATAGATGATCCAACTGATTTCGAATCTGAGGTTTGAGCAAAGCATGATATCGCTTTTTCAAAGAACGAAATGTGATGACACAATTGCGGCTTCAAATTTGCGGGACATTTCTTATAAAACACTCCATGAGTTGGTTATAATTGAGGTGGAAGGTTAAGTCAGATAATGCAATTATTGGCATGAGTTCCTCGGATCATGTATTTGATGGCGATGCAACGATAGTGGGTATATTAGCATGCGAGGGTACTGTCATATTAGCAGCCACTTCTATGTCGGTTGAGCTATCCAACAAGGAGTTTAACAGTATGCATGGAGTTGTAGATGTGTGCTCTGATGATAGTACACTTGTTATTGTTGATGAGATGAGTGATATAGTGACAGAGACATGTTATACTACTGATTAACAAAGTGTTGATGTTCACTTCATGGACAATCCTATGTTTGACATGGATGCAACATTGTCTTATGACAATTCAATGTTTGAGGTTGATGTTGATCACTCACCTGAGTGGAGTTGGGCTCAGTTTTCACCATCTGTAAAGATTTTGTTTTGTGTTGTGGCAGTTGGTGATGTTCCTATGTCCATAGATTTTGATGCGGCTACACCTATTGTTGCTACATTGGCATGAGTGCATATGGTTCTTCTATAGCTACGTCTCTTCAAGGGATTGTTGATCAAGATTCCAGTCCAATATATATTATATGGGTGGGGATCAAGATGAAGATATTTCTTGTGGGGTTTTCTTCCGGTGATATTCTAACTCCTACATCATTAGCACAGATTTTGAGTGCTATATTGCAAGTTATGTTGTTAATCCTGATGATGTTAGTGGTATGCAATTGGTTCAATGTTGACAGGGATGTCACATACTACTTCATTTGGGATCTAGGTGGAGGTTGGAGTTCATTGTGTTGCTAGATTGCTTGAGGACAAGCATTTTCAGGGAGGGCGAACTATAATGTTCTCCATTTTTTGGGCCCTCAATGGAGTCCTTAGTTTTTCAATCTCCAAAGGCTAAGTGGAGAAATAAGGAAAAATAAATTAACTTAAAGTCAATAAATAAATAAATCTAAAGGTGACTTTATATTTAATTAATTTTATTTTCTAAAACTAATTATTGTATCGAAAAGTGGGAAGCTTCTAGAGTGCATTTTCTAGAAACAGAACTAATTATTGTATTGGAAAGGGGGAAGCTTCTAGAGAGTGCAATTAAATAATATTGTATTTCCTTTTAGAAGGGTGAAGGAAAAGAATAAATAGAGGCAGGAGCTTCATTGTTAGGCATTTGATTATTGTTAATTGCATTTGATATGGACTTGGGAGAAGAAACTAAGGGTTTTTAATTTCAGTTAGCCATTGGAAAGTGTCAATTCTTCAGTGTTGCAACCATTTGAGGTGGTGAAATATCCACTAAATTTGGCATTCAAGAGAGCTTCATTCTGGAGTTCTATTTGAAGAATATTGAAGGACTATCGAGTGTAGACCTAAAGATTCATCTTTGGCATCCATTAGTAATCATTTTTTTCTTGCTGCTACAATACGTGTGAATAGTGCCACTCTACAGTATTTATGCTCGATTCCGATTGCAACTTCATCTCCATCTTTGGGCATCACTATTATCAGGTTCCTCTTGCAACTATTAGTAGTTAACATTGTAATCTTAGGCATATAATTTTACTCTTGTAAGTGATAATTCAAAATCAGATTTGGCATTGCTTTAGTCATTATTGTAAGGCCTTTTGTCTTGGCAAATTCATAGCAACACTGTACATGGAAATGAATTCAATAGAGGAGATATATGTTGCATACCATTTGTTTGACGAAATGTCCATTTAATAGCATATATGATCAGTGTAATAGGTGTATGCCAATTGTTTGTCAAAATGTTGGTTGTAGGTGTGCATTCCATATCTAGTTTCCATGTATATGCATTGAAAATACCAAAAAGAATTGCACTTGCATATTAGTTCATTGTAAGAGGTATTGTAATATCATTTGCGAACATTCTAAATTTCTTAACATCATTCAAACTATTTCAAACAATCTGAAATACAAAAAAAATCACAAAAGAGAAAGGCAACATACAAGTATTTGACAATATTCCTTGAGCTAAAATCAGTCAGTTTGGGCAAGGGATATTACACCTTAAGTGATAAATTTAAGTAATAAAGTAACTTAAAAGCATAACATAAAGTCAATTTATGATATATTTTTCAAAAACTGAATGTCAACATTAAAATATAACATGATATTTTAAAATATGCAATTGCATCTCGAGGTAATACTTTTTGGGCACCTAAATTGTCATATCTTTTGAGTGTCAAACTTGATTAAGCCTTAAGATATACCAAATTGAAGGAAAAACTGAAAGCAAGGGTTTGAACAAAACTAAAAGACCAAAAGCATTAAAACACACTCAAAAATGTGAAAAAGAACATTTAAGGCTTCATAAATCAAGCAAAAGCTTAATAAAATGAAAAACAAGAAAATCTTGATGAAACCCTTCAGTAAAAGGGATCATTATATGAATTGGAGCTAATAGAATGATCAATATTAGCCAATTAAATAATGATCTATCTCAGAGAGATGTGAAACTAGGTTGAAAAAGTTTTGAACTGTTATCTATATTTTGTGGTGACAAAATGCAGAACCACATAGATGAGTTTTAAAACATTATATACACATGCAATTGGATCCAAACTTGCCACTTATGTCTTTGAAGAGCATTTGCATATTGTAAAAACATGCAAGTTAATTTCAAATGTCCACTAAGTTGTTATTTTAAAAGATGTATATGCAATGAGTCTTAAAACTTCTATTTGAATGCATTAATATAACTAAAATAAACTATACATACAACATCATATGTAAATGATTTAATTTTCTCACTTACATTAATTAAATAAGCTTAAAATATGTAAATACATATGAAAAACTCACTTTATACATTAAAATGTGTTATTGCATATAAAAAGTCTATTTAATTAATGCTCAGACTTATAATTTATTGGAAGTGGGTTTTCACATAGCGATTTACATATTGATGTATGCAATTGTAATAAAAACCCCACTATTAAGCATTTAAGTTATCTTTTTTAATTAAATTTAATATTTAACTATAGCTTTAAAAAAAGTAATTTGAAAAATTGTCTTGAAATAGGCTATTTTCATAAAATAGAAAAAACTATAGTTAATTCAACTTAGAATGAGTTGAAATTTTAAAATGAACCACAAAATCCATTTTAAATATCAAATATAATTGTATATCTTGTTTGCACCAATAAAAATCCCACTTTTATGTAATAACCCCAACTGCCTATATCCTTACCAATCATCAATTTACCTTTGCTTATCAACAGTCTAACATTTTGTCAAACATTTGGCTTCTTTACTGTTATTGTTACAAATTTGATAATCTAATTCTCAAAATCACACTAGAGAATGCAATTGGGCACTTACAATTTCAGATCAATTTAATACTAAGGAGTTTGTATGAATACCAACATTAATTCATAATTCTGCCCTATGAACTGTGCGCTTATATAATTTTGAAAGACAAAAGATTTGCTCCAACTTTAATTCATTACCAACAATGTTTCAAACATACAGCAGCAGCAATAATATATTAAAATGCCAAGAACCTAGAAATATAGATTAGCTTTGACTTTTAATTTGTAGTCCATTGTGAATTTATATTAGGCCCAGTAATATATATTAGAGGCCTTCCAAGGATAAATGCAGTCAAAATGTTAAACCGCTGCCTTGGGGAATATCAACAACCCTTTAACATGCACAATGACTCGCCAAAATTAATCATAGGTCTTTGAACATTTCTAGTAGTCAATGAATTCTCTTCCATATCAAACAAATCCCTTAGCATAAAACGGCTTCTCAAATACAATGTAAGACAACAGAGAAGCTTCAACCAATACAGCATATAGCAATCATTATACTTCAGCAGTGATTCGAAAGAACTAATTCACAATACCTCAACTATGAATTCCCAAGCAACTCAGAACAAAATCTTAGATTTGAATCTACAGTACTTAGGCTATGGATCCAATGGAACAACTCAGAATTTAGACCCTTATACTTCAGCGAGGGCACAAAAAATCAGAACTCACAAAAGCCACAAAGGCAACAAAAGAAAATAAATATTCAAGCGTATTTTTTCCAATGAACTGAGCTCATATATATAATGCTTTGTTTATTAAAGTTTCCAAAAGAACTCAACTTCAGAAACTCAGAAAGTTTCCAAATGAGCTTAACTCTTGAAACTTTCCAACATAATATCACTTTAAATATTTAGTACTTGGCATAGGCATATGATAAATGACCCCTTCCAGTGATGACTCAACATAAGCGAAATTATAAAGTGAAATTTTAACTTTATAATAAGCCATTTAATGATTAATAATAATTTGGCCACTAAAAATATATTAACTCCCAAAATACTCATCATCTAAATATGTTGCCTGAAATCGAAGTCTTACCTATTATTTCTCCATGTGACCAAATGAACTTTCCAAAAATAGAAAGGGTACATCTCTATCAACACCCAACTTACCACAAATAGTAAGTACGCAAAACTAAGCCCAAACGAAGTCCAATTTGAGCCAAACGAAGACCAACCTGTAGCTTATTGAATTGTGGAGAAGATAAGACCTCCCAAGCCAAGCCACTGTCTCAGAAGATCCTCTATCTACAATAATTAGCCTACAAGAATCACAATAATAGGCTAATCCTTGAAACCCTGATACTGACAAAAATGGAGACATTACAATCCTCCTTCTTTGAGATTGCTTGTCCTCAAGCAATCTAGCAACACAGTGAACTCCAACCTCCACCTAGATCCCAAATGAAGAAGTATATGGCATCCTTGTCAACACTAAACCAATCGCATGCCAATATCACCAGGTCTATCAACATCGCCTGCAATATAACACCTAACACCTGTACTGATGATGTCAAAGACAGGGCATCACTAGAAGATAACTCCATAGGAGACCTCAGCATACTCTTCTTCCCTATAGCCACCAATATAATATATAGTGGACTGGATCCTGATCATCACCAACAATCCCAAAAAAAGACGTAGATACAAGAGAAACATATGCGCTCATGCCAACTGTACCTATAGCTATAATGGATGTAACTTCACCCTCATCAGAATCCGTAGCTACATGCACATCACCAACTATGGCTATAGGAAATTGAATCGTGTCTACAGATGGTGAAAAATGAGCTTAACTCAAGTGAGCGATCATCATCAATCTCAAAAAAGGGATTGTCATAAGACAATGCTACATCCATGTCGAACATAGGATTGTCCACAAAGTGAACATTGACATTGTGTTGATCAGTAGTATAACAAAACTCTATCTCTACATCATTCACCTCATGATCAATAACATGTGTACTATCATTAGGGCACACATCTACAATTGCATGAACATTGACATTTTGTTGATCAGTAGTATAACAAAACTCTTTCTCTACATCATTCACCTCATGATCAATAACATGTGTACTATCATTAGGGCACACATCTACAATTGCATGCATACTACTAAAGTCCTCGGTAGATGGCTCAACCGACATAGAAGTGGCTTCTAATATGATAGTATACTTGCATGCTCCTACCTCCACTATCACTGCATCACCATCAAATGCGCAATCCTGGGGACTCATGTTAAAAAACTGTATCATCTGACTGAACATGACATGAATTCCCATTATACCTCACATCCATCGAGTCCAACTAATCTTGTGTCTCATAAGAAGTGTCCTGCACATCTATAGCCACCATTGTATCATCGCATTTCACTCTTCGAAAAAGTGATACCACACTATTCAAATCTCGAATTTGAAATCTGTTGGGTCATTTGTTTGTGATTTTGATACAACTCATTTACTAGCACATCCAGCTATTTCACAATATCTCATATCTCAAATTCTCCATCCCTAGGTAGAGAAGTACGCCCTCTGCGAGTATAATACCTACTCAGAATGGATCTCTTATCACCATCCGTATCACTATACCAATCACAAAATCAATGTGACAATCTTAGAAGTAAGCGCCAATCAAAATAATAACTAAGCCCAATTCCTGCAGGCTGGCAAGAAACTGCTCTGATGCCACTATAATAACCCCAGCTGGCTATATCCTTACCAATCATCAATTTACCTTTGCTAATCAACAGTCTAACATTTCGTCAAACATTTGGCAATCTTTACTATTATTGTTACAAATGTGATAATCTAATTTTTGAAATCACACTAGAGAATGCAATTGGGCACTTACAATTTTAGATCAGTTCAATACTAAGGAGTTTGTATGAATGCCAACATTAATTCATAATTCTACCCTACGAACTGTGCACTTATATAATTCTAAAAGACAAAGGATTTTCTCTATCTTTAATTCATTACCAACAATGTTTCGAACATACAGTAACAGCAATAATATATTAAAATGCCAAGAACATGGAAATATAGATTGGCTTTGACTTATAATTTGCAGTCCACTATGAATCTACAGAAGACCCAATAATATATATCGGAGGACTTCCAAGGATAAACAGAGTCCTCAAAATGTTAAACCGTTGCCTTGAGGAATATCAACAACCCTTTAGCATGCACAATGACTCACCAAAATTAGTCATAGGTCTTCCAATGTTTCCAGCAATCAATGAATTCTCTTCCAAAAACAAATCCCTTAGCATAAAATGGCTTCTCAGATACAATGTAAGACAATAGAGAAGCTTCAACCAATGCAACATATGGCAAGCACTATACTTCAGCAATGATTCAAAATAACTCTTAAAACTAATTCACAATACCTCAACTCTAAATTACCAAGCAACTTAGAACAAAATCTCATATTTGAATCTACAATACTTTAGTTGTAGATCCAATGGAACAACTCAGAATCCAGGCCCTTATCCTTCAGCAAGAGCACAAAAAATCAGAACTCACAAAAGCCACAAAGGCAAAAACAGGCATATAATAAATGACCCCTTCCAATGATGACTCAAACCTCAACTTGAGTGAAAATAGAAAGTTAAATTATAACTTTATAATAAGTCATTTAATGATTAATAATAATTTGGCCACTAAAAATATAATAACTCCAAAAGTCATCATAATTTAAATATTGTCTGAAATAGGAGTCATACCTATTATTTCTCCATGTGACCAAATGCACTTTCCAAAAATAGAAAGGGTCCATCTCTATCAACACCTAACTTACCACAAATAGCAAGTATACAAAACTAAGCCCAAACGAAGTCCAATATGAGCCAAACGAAGACCAACCTGTAGCTTATTGAATTGTGGAGAAGATAAAACCCTCCTAAGCCAAGCCACTGCCTCAGAAGACCCTCTATCCACAATAATTATCCTATGAGGATCACAATAATAGGCTAATCCTTGATACTCTGATACTGACAAAAATGGGGACATTACATTTTATGAGGTTTTTTAATCGAGATATGCATTTGTCCTCAAAATCCCCACATTTTCCCTATAACTTGTGCTCGACAACTCCGATTTTGACTTAAGTTAGCTCAAAGCAAGTGGAATTCCAAGGGGCATTCACCTAAGGTAAAAACATGACTGAAAACTATTTAAAACACAAAGAAAAATGAAGGGCATAAAGGATTGGCAAAAATCATGTGTTTGCAATTAGAGAAGAAAGACTCTTACTAGCAAACAATTGGGATTCAACTCGACGGAAACCTTCAAAAAGAATGCAAAGATAGGATCACAGAGAGTAATTCAAGGATAAAGAATTGTCTTTATGATACTACATCAATTGACTAAAACTTAGAGGGTTTGCCTACGAATCCATAAGAAAATTGCATAGGGTTGCCTCAATTTGTGAAGCCAAAATTGAGGACAACACTCCATGAAGCTCCTCAACTCTTGGGCTAGTTGTTCTGCCATGGTTATTCCTCCTCTTGTGCATTGATAAGTTTGCATGAATTATTATTCACAAGATGGCATGATTATTTCTCTGATACCACTAAAATGTCTCCGTTTTGGCTAAGTCAAGAAAAAGAGGCAGTAATTGAGAAATCCAAATCACAATGAACTCCTTTCCTTGAAATCCTTATTTTTTGTTATCAATTATGACTTATGAATATGAAAGTAATGTAACTAATAGTTTGTGGTTATTATTATTATTTCAATAGCAATATGTAAATCGAGATCAGTGCTATATCCAATACAATATGGAGGACTGTGTAAATTGATCCTTATCCAAGAATCTTAACCTTATCTAATACTATAATAGAGAATGTGCTTGTCAACTTATTCTATAGTTTCTTAATAGAAATTAGTTTTCTGTACCAAATATGTTCCTTGATTATATGCAATGACTTGTAAGACAATATTGTCTATGGTGATCCAATGGCTATTTGTGATCTGATCTTTATAATGCATGTAATGATGACTGATATGTTTCTTATAGCAACGATATTGCTGTCTTGGATATAGAATTTGGATACTTGTGATTTCTAATATCAATATCACTTAACAAGCCTATAATTGTTGTCTCAAATGTGGATGTATAACCTTGCAACAATGTCTGATGCTGTATCTGATATAGATGCAATTATTGCTTGCAATCAATGGTGTATATCTAAGGCAGAAGTTCCATAAGAGAAGATCCAAAAGGATTGAGTAAATAGGTAATCCACCTGATGCCCTAGGCTGTATTCCATCTTCATACATATATCTTGTAGTATTGAAGGGATTGTTTGTAAGGAGATGACATGCCTTCTCACAACATCATCCCTTCATGGCAACGATTTATTGAGTGAATAATTTTTTTTTTTGGCTTGGAAATAGTGATTTCATATTATTAAAAGCGAACCTGGAAAAGTTTGCCCCAAAAAAAGGGTGGAAATAAATCGGGGTACCACCTCCCCGAGAACACATAAAGATTGTAAACACACCATAAAACAGAAAAATCTCTAAACAGAAACGCATTCATCTGAGATTTTACTTGAACCCCATTTTGAATGGGACTGAAGTACCATATCTAAGTTCTTTTGTTTCCTATCTTTTTTGCTATCACCATATGCCAGCCATCTTCAAATTTTTCTGTCTCCTGCCAATTTGAGGATTTATTCGTTGAATCTCGCCTAACATCATCCATACCAGACAACTCAGCCTGAAAACCCATTGGCTCCGCATCTAAATAGCCCTAGTTCCTTGTTGATCCACGCTTCTCTCACCCCTCTGGAATACCCACACCATTGACCTGTGAAAGACCTTTTTCTTTATCGGCCATCTCAGAGTTAATGATGTGCTCTTTAGGAAGAGTAGCCTGAGACGCTACCCCTTCTGGCTCTTGCATCCTTTCTTCAACAACCTCATTACATGAAATTGGAAGAATATCAATACAATCATGAAGTACCTTCAGATTCACTCACTAGGCAAAAAAGTGGATCTAAGGAACGGTTGATTGCTAGAGCGAGTTGGTGTTGATAATGACATGTCATTCACGAGTCTTCCTTGCCAAATCCGTACATGTATAGATGACCATGTGAGAAGGATCTATAAATCCTTTAGCTTAATTTTACACCAGTTCATTAATGATGCTAAATCTATGTCCAAAGTTGTGGTTGAGAATGAAGGCATCTTGTATTGGATGAAATCTGGTAACAACTGTGTCATTGATTTATCTGTTTTTCTTTCATTTTTATACAATTCTTCTGTCAACAGTACGCAAACACTTTAATATGCAAATCTGAAGTAAAATGGGTGGTCATTCTGAAAGTTATAATTATTATAAACTTCTAGTATATATTGTTATTGTTTCCACCTCAGACTGTAACAGCAAGCCATTCAATTTCAACTTAGAACAAATATTTACTTGTTATGTGAATAGAGCATGCAAGGGGTTCGATCATAAAATAACCTTGCAGAAAAAATGATTTTTTTTGATTTTATGAACATTCAAGTGTTTGACAAAAATACAAAGGAAACAAGTGAATTTTTATGCAAGTTTTCCTAGAGCTCTGCACCAGTACACAACTTCAAACTGTTTGACAAAAGGTCCATACAATGCTTGTGAAAATTTTGATGCATTAATGGAGTTAAAGTTAGTAGGGCATCTTTAAGTTGTTTTCTACACTCAAGATCAGAAGTGAGGCCGAATCTTTGAAAGCTTTGTTTGTTATTTCAGTCGGCTGTCTGTGATTGTTCTCTTCGTGATTAGTTCTGCCAATTAACAATTATGGGGAACATGCCTTGTGTGAAAAATGTTATGAAGGATCTTCCTCAAATACAACAACAGTTAGCTCAGAATGGGAAGCAAGATAATAGAAATAAAGTATTCAGTATGTTTGATGAGTATAATACTCTTCCACCACAGGTTAAGAGAGATCTAACTTTCACTAGCTTCATGGACTTACATCCAAGGCTTCAGCACAAGACATTGATGGCAAAGAAACAGTACCATTAGTTTGCTTGTGAACTACTTGCACAAGGAAGGTGCAAAATTTTTCATGAAGAGTTCCTAGTGGTCACTATTCAGCCCACATGTGAAAAAAAACTTAAACCAACTATTGAAGAAAAGCATCATGAAGTTGTCATTGAAAGGGGTAAATGTGAAATGAATACTGAACCAGTTCATTTAGGAGAGATCAAAGAGGAGGCAAGGAATGTAGAGGAATTGAACCCATTGAATTTGCAGGTTATAGATGGTCTAGAAAAAGAACAACCCACTCTCAGTGATTTACAGTCTTCGTATGGTCGTGGGAAAGATGTTAACGGTTTCCCAAGTTTATTTATAGGTGAAGATGTATCTTGTGAGGCTGACTACACTAGTGCACTTGATGGTCATGTTGATAGCCCATGTGAAAAGGATGCCCAATCAGCTGATGATGAAGACTTTCCCTCCTATGTTATAGCCGATGCTTATGTTGCGCAGTGTGAATTGATCCCTGTATGTGTTGTGAATTGTTCTTGGCATTGATTTACTTATAACCATAGTGTTGGCCCTATGTCCTATACACAGTTGGACATGAAAGATGACATTCATGACATTTATATTTGTGATGAAATGTACTCCCTTACCTCATGTATATCTGATTTCTCTCATATATCTACTAGCTCACCTAATTCGGAGAGTCAAACAAATGTAACTAAAGATAAAAATGTTGCAGTTGTAACACATTTCAATGACATCCATCAGATGATTGAGAAAGACCTTTGGAAGGAACAGTTGGTGGGAAACAAAAGGGGCTTAGAGGAATTTTGCAATTGCTAGTGATCAAAGAAGGGATAAGAACAATGAAATCAGATTATCTTCTTCTCCTTTCAGATCGTGATCATGTCCTAGATCTTACGGAGATTTATTGAGAGTTCTTGAGGAAGAAGGAAGAAGAAGTAGGTACACTTCCTGTTGAGCTTAGGAAAACTAAGGACACCCTAGAGGCTACATTAGTGGCACTTTAGGTTGCTGAAAATCAGGTGGTTGAGCTTGCTCAAAAGTTAACTTTTTCATATTCTACTTCAGCTCAACATTCAAATATAATAGATAAGGAGGACCAACAGGTAACTCGAATTGACTGACATAAGGTGGGTAAATGTTTACAAGAAGATCCAGTTAGCAGTAATGAGATTGTTATATGTGAGCTTAATGTTGATTGTCAATCAGTTGTGGGAGAGAATAAACTATATAACGATACTAATTCAAGCTTTGAGGTTAAGACATTAATATGGAGTGTGAATTAGTTTCAGCAGGTTGAACCTCTTGCTACAATTATTGAAAATGTGTACCTACAAATGGAAGTGATATCACAAGCCATTTACCAAGTTGATAGCTCAAGGGTTGAGCGGGATGAGTATGATTCGTCTACATTTAGTAGGAAGATTGTGCTTAGTGATGAGTCACTAACTGAGGTCGTTGTTCTTTTTTGCAACTATATAGTGAGGAGTGCTCATCATTTTCCTTTTGATCCAAACATAGAGTACTTAATGTTACATAGGTGTAGTTTGGCTCAAGCATTGTATCATCCATTTTGGGATGGGGTGTGTCCATTTTTAGAAGATGGGACTAGAGCTTGCAAGTATTCAGCTTAGGTGATGTGGGAGATTACTTGAAGCAATACTAGCTAGTTCTCCATCATACTGACATGTAGCTGAGAGGGTTGATTACTATTATATCACAGAGATTTCATACAAATACATGGTTATAGGGTGCTTTCAATGTCAATAGTTGCAAGGTGGAGTACTTGCAGAGTTAACACATCTGTGGGAATCTAGCAGAGGTTGGAGATAGTTGTTGGGTTGCAGATCCTTTAGTGATTGTATCTCATAATCGATGGATGTAAGAGTAGTTTGCTTTGGGACACAAGTAATGACAAGGTTAGCAATGTAGTTTGGGTGTGTTCCATTATTTGACTTAAGTAGTTCTAGCATGGTGAAGATGAGGTCAAAGTTGAGTAGCAGGAGTCCTAGGATCTTCATGGCATACTTCTATTCAAAGTTTGGGATTCCTTAGTTGCATCAGGATTACAGTCAAGGTTCATATTTGAGCATTGTAGCATGTTGATTGTGCTAAGAGGATATTGGTTCATTGTTGGCTTTCTCAGACATGTTTTGATTTTGATGGGTTATTTTGGTGTATGGGGGTTGGATAGTTGGCATGATGTTTGTCCTTGTGCAGTTGTGGGAAGTGAATTGGGTCAGCTTTCTGAGTTGCTTTCTTTTGATATGTTCACTCCTGCGACACCTACTATTGGATTACTCCACCATTTCTTACATGGTGACTTTCTGATTGTGTGAGTTGGGTCATTGGTGTAGGTATTACAACAGTTTCTTGGTAACATCAGGGATATTACATACGTCTTCACTTGGGATCCGAGTGGAGCATTCCCATGGGTGGATATGTATTAGAGAGTTGGTTGGAGAGACTTGTTTCATCCATTTCCTAATAGAGGTTGGCATAATGTTGAGCTCCAAACAGCACTTGACATTAGAGGTGTATGTGATTATAGTTGGGGTGAGGGTCTCAATTGGATTGAGGGTTTTTTCATACATGATAGAAATAAATGACAAGATCACTCAACTCGTTATGCATGTGGGGTGTTTTGGGATTGTGACATCCAATTGATTGTTGCATTAATGCATGATGAGTTGTTTCACAACTATGGGGATGGAAATGTTTATTCTAGTGTAGTGTAGCAGATGAGAGGAGCATCATTTTTGAGGCAAATATGGGATCCAGACATTTGATTTCAGTAGGCAGGTACAGCTTGCTTCATAGAAAATCTTTGGGAAGGGAGGATTGTAATGTCCTCTTTTCTAGTCCATTAATTTATGATGTGTTGTTAGCCCATTTTTCCTTGGTCTTGTGAGCCAACCAGGACTTAATAGGGATCGAAATGAGAATTGCCCTAGGCAATTCTAATTACAGGCCAATTAGAGTTGTTCTAGCAAGGTTTCCTGATAGTTACTATTTACAGTAAGTCAATAGGGCTCAATATTCTTGGCATGTCAGTGTTTAATAGTGGGCATCTCACTGAGACCATTCCAATGAGCTATCATACATGATCATATGTGTGTGAATTGATTAGTAATTTTAATGCCTAAAGATTAAATTATTTATTAATAAAGTGACTATTAAATTAAAGTACATATTATTATGTCTCTTTATTATAAAAAGAACATTTATTCACTTAAGTGGGAAATGATATTGTTACCAATTTAGCCTACCTCCTAAATTGGTATGATTAGGTTTTCTTATATATTGCACTATGTGTTTTAAGTTGATGATCATACATACTACAAAATGGTTTGGATGCGAAATGTAAAGTACAGAAATCAATAAACAAGAGAAATTGATCCTTTTTTATTCAAGATACATATGAGTACCAAAATAGTACACTTTATTGAAATATATTTCAGAACTGTTTTGATAAGGTACAAAATGTTCAAATTTTAGACAATACTTGATACAATGCATTCAAATACCACACAAGTCATGACAACTCCTAATATAATATCTAAATAAACACATTGCATAAACAGAAAAGTACTGGAGAAATAAGGGGAAGAGCCTCCATTACCTAAATGGAAGGATCGTTGATCTAAATGTTGAAGAAGATTTGAGCCCGCATCTCCATCCAGGAATAGACTTGCAAAATGCAAAAGAGGAGGGTCAGTTCATACGAACTGAGCAATAGAAACCATTCTAATTATCTCTACACTACTTAGTGTTCCTACAACATGGTTATTCAGACAAAAGCATTAAAAGATGCAAAGGAAAGAGAAATATCTGAAAGAAAAGTAGGTTTTATGTTAATAAGTTTGTTTCATGTGCAGATATAGGTATGAAGTTTGAGGTTGTTGAAGGATCATGCATAAGATACATGCATAAAGCCTTTCAACTGAGATTTGTAGAGGCCAAGAAAGAAGGATTGAGGAGACTATTAAAGAGACATGCATAAACTACAGGCGTGAAACCTTCTGGTCAAATCATGTAGAGGAGAAGACTGAAGACATAAGGAGACCGTTGAGGGGGCATACATATGTTATAGGTATGGGACCTTCTGGTTGAACCAAAGCGGCTGACTGAAGACACGAGGAGATTGTCAAAGGGACATACATAAATTATAGGTATGAAACCTTTCAGTTGAATCATGGAGGGATTGGAAGTCTACAAGTGCATAATCAGCTACAACAAGAAACAATAAGACTTTGTGTTGTTTAATTGGCTAGAAAGAAATCATTTACAGTTTGAACTCTCATATGTTTTAGATTATGGTAAAAGCAAGTTTTGAAGGGACCCGAAACCCTTTACAAAAAACTAAAGATAAACATTATAGCACCACCAGGTTTTACAAGGTCCTGAAACCTAAAGTTTAAAACATCAAAACCAGGTTTTACAGGGACTTGAAACCAAAAGTTTAAACCATAAAGAATGACCAGGTTTTACAAGGACCTGGAACCTAGAAAGCATGTTCGAAAGCAAAAGGAAAAAACCAGAAAAACCACCCAAACGAGAAACCAGCACACCCGTTCCACTCCCAACACCTATTGTAGTACCTTGATAATGTTTGCCACCTCTTTACCTACTTCTACAGTACTCTGGATAATGTCAACCGAAGAAAGAATAGGAGCCTCAAGAGCCTCAGCAACCTTTTCCCTTGTGCTCTGCCTAGTTCTCTTCCTTGAACTCTTATATGTTGGATAATAAACTGGGGTAGTGATTAACGCAATAAGGCATGAGTGTCTCATTATTGCCACAAATATTTCAGATGTACAGATCAAGTATCGTTCATCTATTAATGATTAATCTAAAGTAGCGTTGAAGACTGCAATAAGTGTATGTACAAAAAATAAGTATTATGTTATACAGTTTGGGACAGACTTTGCAATGATTAAGCAACTATTTCATGGATAAGGTAATTGTTATTTATGGAGAAATTCCTTCTTTCATAGTCAAGGTATATGACTCATGCAAACAATGCTGGAGTGAACCTTCAATCAATTCAAATATGGAGGAATAAGGAAGATGGAAAAATCATCTTCAAAAAAAAATATTTCAAGTAGTGACCGGACTGTTTATTTTCTTAACAAAGAAGAAAGAACTGTGTTTTCCACATGTTTTCACCAATCATAATGCATGGAACAACAATAGTCCAAGCATCTACAGCAAAACATGGATATCTCACGGCATTTCCAACCACTCATGGCATTCAAAATATATAAACAACAAAGTAAGTGTTTCGCTACAGCAAACCCTTCAATGGTATAAATAACAGCAGCACAAGTAAATGAAGGAGCAATAACAGCAAGAAAAATGTGCATATTTGCCAGTTGAAAGACCCACCTACAAGAGATATCTACAGCAATATCACTTTCTACAAAATGCAGCAATAAGAGATTAGAGTCATAATATAAACTGCTAAAAAATGTACATATATTCTCTCTGAAATCTGCAAGGAATTGTGATTCACGACATCTCGTACCAGTCATGGCTACTTTTCCAAACAACAGCAACCAAGAATACCATGGAAAAGAAGATCATATGGTACAAAAATGAAGGTAAAAGAACTTTCATAAAATACTAGTCATCACGACATGCAAATGACAGCCCAATATGCAGTACAAAGCCACGATATGGAGAATAATGGAGTTCAGAGTGAAAATCGCAGTAGTCATGAAACCACCATACCAGTCACAGCAAACAAAGCTCATGGCATCAACAAAGAGCTATCATGGTGTCCAAGAGCCACAAGTGAAGACGGAGAATAACCAATTCAACAAAGACTAGAAACTTGTGAGCAATCAAAGCTCATGGCTATAACCATGAAAGACAACAGACTGCTATTGAACTGCAACAACCCAATCAAAGCTCATGACTAGAAGAAATGGAGAGCCACAAAACCCATGAGGAAACCCACGCATAGCTAGAAGAAATGGAGAGCCACGAAATGCAAGAAACCCAGCTCATAGCTAGAACTATGAAAGCCCAACACTCATTTTTTACCATGCAAATAGCAAGAGCTCACGGCATAGAGATAACCCATCAGTCGGATATGAAACAACATGAACATGGAGAATAACCAAAACGTCAAAGACCAGATAGCAGTGCAGAAAAACTCGAAAATACAGAATACCTTGCATTTCAGCTAGGGTTTATAATACCCTCCTTCAAAAAAGATGCATCGAGGATAAAATGAAACAATAACTCTCATCCTTCACCTGTTTTTCCTTTGTTAAAATATTGAACTTGCATTGATATATTTTTGGGTCTGCAAGTTTGCAAAGGAGATGTAAATTTTAATTTTTTATTTTCTTTTAAAATGATAGTATATAACTTAAATTCTATGCTATTATTTTACAACTTTTGCATTTTTATATAAAATGTAATTATTATTTAATTAGTTGATATGTTATAAATCAACTAATTAAATAATAAATATTAAAATGCAAAGGTTGTAAAGGGGAAGTTTAAAATTATAAAGGAAGGCAAAAGAAAGGGTTAACTAGGCTATTTTTAGCTTAAAGGTATTGTCAAGAGAGAGTTAATGTTTTAAATACCTAATGCAAGGATAAGGGGTTCAATGGCTATCTTTGAACTTACAGATTGTGGAGTCAATTATGTGTCTATTTTTGGCGAGATATGGAGCAGTTAAGGTCAGTTTTGCATGGAGTTTATTTGGGAGCCTGTTTTATGCATATTTTGCATATTTTTTAGTAGTTTAGCATGTCATATTTTTGGGTTGATTTTGAGATCCAAGTTAGGGTTTTGTGCATGATTTTGAAGATATAGAGGCAATTTTCCAATTGGCTATCAGTTGGATAGGTGATTTAGAGTATATTTCAAGGGTTTCTTCATAGTTTGGATCAGTTTTGACTTATTTTTTCCAAGCATATTTTTTATATCCGAATTAGGCTTTTGAGCTCTATTTATTGTACATTCACCTCATTATGAGGGATCTTCTTTTGGGCTCATTTTTTTGCACATTGCAAATTTTGAATTGATTGTAAGAGCATTTTGTACTAGAGATTTTTCAGCATTGGTTATACAGATTCAACGGTTCCTTCTCCTTGATTCTCGTGCAATATTGTGGATTCTTTGCTTTTATGTTGTGTTCATCCTTCATTAAAGTTATATTCCTTATTGCATATTAAAATCTTGATACTTGTAATTGCAAGTCTTTATTGATGTCCTTATTCTTTTTGCAAAAAATTGGTAAAACCTACATTTTCCTTTCTGAGCAGAAGATTTCAGGTCCTTGCATAGAATCACTTTTGTAATTGCATGCTTGTCTGGGTATTATGAATCATTCATATTATGGGTAATTTGTGCTAATTTGATTAAAGTTGAATACAAATCATTGGTGTATCACCTCATCTAGGTTTAGTATCTGTTATTTTCATTCTCATCCCTTTTCCCGCATATAATTTAGTTTCTTAGGTGATCATTATTTAGGAACCAGACTAGCTTCCGGAGATTCGTCTCTCGTTTTAGGAAAACTCACCATCCGAGAGAGTTTCCATGTTTCAACAAGATAGCTAGATTTTGCATCTCCATTAGGTGCAATCCTGATTGACAATAGTTATTTTAAAGGTGAAAATAAAAAAAATAGATAAAGGAAAGTGAAGAGTTAGGCAAAAGGGAAATAAAGAGTCACATTGTTGTGCTTTAAAAGAACAGGGAGAGGCTCATTCTCCTTGGTTATATGATTTGATTACTATTCTCTTGGAGAATTTGAAGGCCTCAGGTTTCAACTAATTTGAGAATGGAAACCCTTGAGCTTGGAGTTAGTGGATGGAAACCCATTGTTCGTTGGATATGTTATACAAGTGTCTCACATGTGCTTAAAGTCTTTATTTCTTATTATCCAATTTTGTAATCTCTTTTAACTATGATTGGGATTTGTTATTATGACTGAAGATTGAATTTTTCATCTAGGTATTTTGGAATTTTTGCTGGATAATTTGAAATCTATTGCATGAAATTATCTGTTTAATTTTTTCTGATATATTTTGAGAAAACTGGAAAAATATTCTTACCGTGATAGTAAATGGTCATGTTTTCAAAATCTATATTTAGTCTTAGGGAATGGAATCTTATCTCTTATCTGGGTATATAGGAAGTCTTCCAGAATAATCGTACTGACTAAATTAACCAATTCAGTAATTTGATTGTTCCTTTATATTTTACCCTTCTTGCTCAAATATGAACATATTTGTTTCCATGGTGCATAATTATTGCTCTAATCCTAAAAACACCTCTATATTTCATGTTTTTTTAACTTTTCAACTTGTCAAGGCTGAGTGCTATCTGATTTGGACCAAAATATCAACCAAATGTCTGAGCCGAGTCCAAGTCTTGTAACTATGGTAGTTAGTCTTTTGATACAGTATGTGTCTCGTGTGATAGTCTCAAAACTGAAAAAAATGACCAATTCTTCTATTGTGATTGTTAACTTTTCCAAAACAATCTATTTGTTGATTAAAATAGAGCAACTTGATTTTGGCTAATTATTGATATACCTTTTTCCTACTCTGTGTATGGCTCTGTCCTTAATAGGTAAGCTTATATAAAAAGTTGTTTTTAAAATGATCTAAATGTTGAAAAACAAATACTTACAATAATAGTGTGAAAGTTTGTTCCCCTACATTAGGGGTGGATGACGATTGATTTTCTGATTCTTTTTTCCTGTTGGCAAAATTTTCTGCAGGTATTGGTTATGTATTAGATCCAGAATTTTCTTTTGCAAAAATAGCTGCTCCATATGCACAGGTACATGTTGTTACTTGTTACCCTATTTGATGAATGTTTTGGTCTGTACAATAGATTATTACGTCCATTGTATTCCATTCATAGGTATTGCAACATGAGTGGTTTTTTCTGAGGAAAACTCTTAATTTTCAGTGTTTAAGAGTCATTTTTCAATTACATGTTACCTTTACACTGACAGGAACTATTAGATATGCGGAGCTCAGCAAACAATGGACCATATCTAGTTGACGAGATTCAGAGACAAGCAAGTGATGTACTCATCTTTCTTTACTCCTAATGTGTAGTCTTTACTTTTTCTATATGAAGTAGTTCTATTTATTTTTAAGGCTATATATTTTGCAGATTACCGTAGTATTTTAATTTTTTTTAAATGTTCTTTTTTCTATCTTACATGAAATACTGAAGAGGGTGATTTGAGCAGCATGCTAAAGTCAGATGGATGCCACACTATTAACTGATATTTTATTGCATGCATTACCTGTGTATATAAACTACACGCATAACTAATTAAGGTATCTTTTACCAAACTATATTCAATGGGACTATGGTGAGGATTTCTTACCAGTTAGAGCATGCTCTATGCCAACCACAACCCCTCTGAAAAAACCCCATTTCGTGGATGGCAAAAAGATGTGTCCCACCAATGATTAAAACATCCATGAAGATGTGTTCTTCTATATGTGGTGGCCAAGGGACTTTCTGTCAACCTTGGGATGACCAAATTACACCCAAGCACCCCTCAACTTCCTTAGGGACAAGGGGGGCCTCCTATCCAAGATCACTTAAAAAAATTAAACCATCAAGAAAGTGAAAAATAAAAAATGGAAAAGAACTTTCCAAATTACAATCAAGCCCCATCAATTTCTTCTCATAAATGTTTGCAAATGTATAGTTCCCTATTTTTGGTGAGCATTAGAGTTCAAGGGATTAGCCTATTTTCTTATGGTTGTAGGATAATTAGTTGGATAGTGGGCCTCAGTTGGTCTATCCAGAGGTTGGTTGACCACTCTAGTGATCAAGATGTTCAAGATTGTTTTTCATTTGAGTTGAATTGCCACACTTACTACTTATAATATCTTTTATGAGAAAGTTAGGGTTTGTATCTTTAGCAGGGCACTTACACAACTTGGTGGCAGTGTTGAGATTTAGTATCATTGGTTCGTGTATTTATTTAGAGACTTACTATTTATAGTAATTCATTGTTGAGGAGTTGTTATACCTAGCAGGGGCACCCGCGGTCATGGTACGCATAGTGATTGGTACGTTCATCAATTGGCTCAGTTTGGGGGACTTGCTATTTACAGTCAATTATGCTCAAGTTGCTATTTATAGTAGTGCACTTGGACTTGTTATTGGTAGAGTTCATTAGTGGAATGAGTTATTGGTCCAAGCCCAAGGTATTAAATAATTAATAAAGAATCCTTTATTAATAATTAATGGTTTAAATTATAATATAATTTTTTCATTTAAGGGGGGGGTCAACTGACACATTAAAGCACATATCATTAGATGTTATTTGACTTTATTATTAAAAGAGTATATTTAATGATCATACAGTCAAATTATAAAGTACATATGAAGGAGATATGAGTGATTATTTAAATATACTTTTTGTTATTTTGTTGTGCATCAAATGGAGGGAAATACAATTATATATTAGATTTCAAATACATTAAAAGCGAGTGCAACAAAAGAAAAATATTTTACAAGTCATGCAAGGAGCATTCAAGGAGCTACTGGCCTGTTGGGTTTGAAAGTTATTAATGAATTCATTACAAGGTGGAAATTATTCTATTGTGCATTGTTTGATGATTTGTGAGTTGTGCTGAGCCAAGTGTTTCGAGTTTCAACATTTGAAGGCTGGAAGAATGGTGAATTCTTCAGAATTTGGTGCACTTTGAATTGTTGAAACTATCCAGTGAATTGTGCTTGTGATGGTCTTATTCAAAGACCATAATTGCGCTTCATATGGTGATGAAATTGACGGGAATGACCAGCATTTTATCACAGTAATAATTAGCAGAGTACAAAGGGTAATAAATGTTCAAATTGCAGCCTTCATTAAGGTCTGCATTTGGAGTTTTGCGGATTTCCATTTACCCACAGGCAGCAGCAATCATTGTGGGCCTGCATTTTTATTTAAAGTGAAGCATTATAGGGTTCGGGATAGTTATTTGGTTGCAATAATACCCACTATTCAAGAAACTCAGCAGGTTGTCATTGCCGCCATCATTTTGGTCACCTAGCACAACCCTTGGATACGCTTGGAGGTTGTGATTTCTATGGAGGAATTCAATTGTTACATACGTTCGAATTACTAAGTTTCCTTGTCTAAATTTAATAATTGTCAATGCATGTCAATTTGGCATTGTGAATATTTGCATCTTATGATTTAGTGTATTAAGAAATAGTGTACTCAATTGTGCAATTGCATCTGAAGTTTCATGCCTATAATTTCTTTGGAGGACATTAAGGAATTATTAAGCCAACTCAAAATTATATTAAAATTGACTTATAGAGGACCTAATGCAGGATTATTTAAGTCAATTTAATATTATAAAAGGGGTTACATAAAGACAATTTGGCAAGAAGACAAGGGACGAGGAGTGGAAATCGAAGAGTCACAACTTGATGCTTTAAAAGAAGGAAGGAGACTCATGTTGGGGATGTTAATATATGTTTTGATTTTGGATCTATTTCTGATTTCTCTAGGAGGAATTTCAGTTTTTTCATAAGATCCTAAGGACGGAAACCTTTAGTCTCTTTTCATTTTATCAGATTTCAACTAGATTCAGCTTAGAGTGGATTCAAGACAGAATTCAGCATTATGCTTACTGTTTCTTTCTGAGTTTTCCAATCTGATTGTGTAATTGTATGTAAGATTAGGATTTGAATATTAGGTTATTGTTTTGTTGTTTTATAATGCAATAACAATTTGTGTTTACCATTTCTTTCTAAGTTTTCCAATTTGATCATGTAATTGTACGTAAGATTGGATTTTGAATATCAGGTTATTGTATTGTTGTTTTATAGTGCAATAACAATTCTGAGGTTCTTTCATGAGTATCTGTTGGTTCAGTTACTGGTCTTAAATCTGAATTAGTGCATGCATTATCTACTTATACTATGAACAATTATTTTTTAATGTTGGGTGGATATTTTGCAACCATCAATTTGTATAACTTTTGTCGCAAAACAAGAGTACCAGCTATAGTGCGTGAGACAAAGTCTCTTCTACCTTAAAGGGAAGACTCCCCCTTCTCACTCTTACTGGGATCAACTCAAGATAAGAAAGAAGTTAAGAAATATTGAAAGGGGTGTTACTTATATTCTTTTCTCTTTTTTTTCAAGAAAGAACCCACTTACTTGTGGAGTGGGTAATGGGCAAGATGGATCTCTAAGTAAATTTTTATCTTTAAATAGGAATAGTTGTAATAACCCCAATAGGTTATAACTTCTTCAAACACCAAAAATCTTTATACTTCAGTTGTTTGACATTTCGTCAAACACTTTGCAAGCAAGGGTCATCTGACTGATATAACTTTTCAGATTGCTGCAGTGATTCTTATTTGGATTTGCCTCAAAAAGAATGCTTACAAAAGACTCCAAATTGTCTAAACAATGACCTAACATAAATATGCAACTAATTTTGGCAATAGTGAATGCATATATGAGTTCTAATCATGAAAATGATCACCTACAGCCAACTGGTATTTTAACAAACAGTTGGTATGCAAGCTAACTGGCTAATAAAAAATGATATATTAACGCTCAAAGACAACTATTAATGACCAGCAATTGTATCTCCTTGATTGAGAATGAGTATCCAATACAATATTCATACTAAGTTAGCCAAGACTCTTGGCATTTACAAAGATATCAAAATATGATGATTGCTGGTAAAGTAATATGCACCTACAGCTGCCAATGAAAACTAATGCAATACTAAATATCTAACTTCAATACTCCCCTACAGCAATACACTAATCACATGCATGATTAAATACAACTAAAGCCATGGATTGCTGATACCATTGTGAGAAATGTAAAAATGAATGATGTATCTATTAATGAATGATAGGTCTGATATGAAATGACAGTTACAACAGCACTCTATAGTGAAAGGCAACTATGAAAATACACATCAGACCTGGCATATGAAGTCGCCTTAGAGAATAGATGTATTGCAATACCACTGAACAGAAAATAACCTCCTCGAGTGCCCAAGTCGTGCCTCTCTAGCTGCCGCCCCTGATTGTAGATGGCTGTAATAATTTTTTTTGCTTTTTCGAATTTTCTTTTTCGGATTGCCTTTTTTGGATTGCTTTTTCGGACTACTTTTTTCAGACTGTTTTTTCGGACTGCTTTTCCAAATTGCTTTTTCGGATTGCTTTTTGTACTCAAATATTTTTTCTCAATGTAGCACAAATAGAAGACTGAAGTATCTTCCTCCCAGCTGCAATAATTCAAGTGATATTTCACACCTTCAAAATTGCGTACCAATTGAGAGTTTTCATTCTCAATGGCCAGTTGTGACTACTGCAGAAACCTTAGGCTCCACAATGCACATCAACAGACATCAACATCAACAACAACAAATCTGGATGATTAGAATGAAGCTCGGGGTGCCTATTAATTCTTTTTTTCTCCACTTTCTCCAGAAGCTTCTAGAACATTATTTTATTTTATCTATTAAGTGACTTTATAAAATATTTTATAATTCAAGTCACTTTATTAAATTAATTAAATATAAACTTACCTTTTAATATTTATTTATTTGATAACTTTATAAATAATTAACTTAATACCACTTATTTATTTAATTAAAATAATTAATTAGTCATCCTCATAAAATATTCATTATTTTGGACAACCTAATTAATTAAATTAATTAAATCAAATTGCCTCCAAAATGGGGACATGACAATAGTGATATTGATAAACCCAAATCAACTCATAGGCTGATTGTAAGCGCACCGTCTTAGATCTGTCTATTTTTTGCACTATAAGAACAACTATGGAGCTCATAGATTCCTATGCAATCCTTCAAAGATAAGTCTATACTATTGGGGCACATAGACTTCAAGAAGTAGATGCTTTCTAAATTCTAAACATATAAGTTATTTCAGCACATAGACATGAAAGTAAGTGATTCTAATAAGATGTGTGAATTAAAGAAAGTGATACAAATTCTAGACACAACTTCCAACTTAAATCACCACAATCGTTTCCAGACATGGCTTTGTAACAAATTGTTTCTTCTACTCACTTTGCTCCAAATGTGAACAAGATTAACAGGAACTAAAGATAGCAATGCAAATTGCAGTCATAGCTTCCAATTCACACTACCACAATTGTTTCCAGACACACTTTCAAAACAAATTGTTTCTTCTATTCACCTCCCTTTCAGTCTTGTAAAACAAATCCCAATTATGCTTGCACAAATTTTGCATAGCTTTCTTGCGTATATGATCCAAAGGATATTTTTCACTAAAATTTGTAGTGTCCCCAATTCTCCAAGAATCAACATCAATCAAAGTGCTTGAAATTCTGATTCTAGCACAACTTGAATGGGTATGGCCAGTCAAACCAACTCCTAGATGCCATCAAAAAGGCAAAAATTCGATCTATTCAAAATTGGTCAAATTTGGTGTCATTGAAAAGGTGTCTTTGAGACGATTCCGACAATGTCTATTTCACAAAAATCGGAGCTCATACGCAGAAGTTATCATTGGTCAATGTTGAATTGACCAAGTTGACTAGAGTTGACCAATGACATCAGCATGATGATGTGGAAAATTTGGTGATGTGGTAGGATTAACCAATCAGTGGTTGACACGTGGAAAATGAGGGCATCAATCAACTTGACACGTGGCATCAAATTTGTCTAATCAATGGACATGTGGCAGATTTTCATCAAATGATGAGATGCCACATAGCACAACCAAAAAATGCCACATGGCACCTCAGAGTCTTGGTTGTTTGAATGCTTGTAACAAAATCTCTATTGTGGGGTTCAAACCCATGACATTATTATACTCAATCGACCACCTTTGTTGCTAAGCCAGCCATCCATTGTCACTATTTAAGGGAGAGAAATTCAAATTATCCTCATGACAAGCCACCCAAAGAAAGAATGAAGCCAATGGGATTTGAACCTCTAACCACCGCATTCCCAAAATGGTCCATAACTGTTGTGCTATCTATAGCCCTTGAGAATTTCGCAGGGTAATTTCTATTTAACCCTTATTGGAATCTGCCTACCCTTAGTTAAATAAGGGTATATGGTTAAAACAACCTCTATTTATGGAGTAAAATCAAAATCATAAAATGATATAACGATAAAGTCAAAGATATTTAATTAAAATCTGGGGATCGTGTTGTTTTATTTGTTTTAGCCTATACACCATACGACCTCCCATTCAAGCAATACCCTTCACCCTCCACCCACACTTCTGTACATTATTTCTATCTTCCATCAACCCCAACATACAGCCTGCCGTATGGCCATCTAGCATCTGACGTACACCATTTTCTCCTCCCTCACCGTACATGGAATTGCACCACCAAACATCAAGCCTCCTAACACCGTATGGAGCTTTAAGCATATCATACGGCCACCATCCACCGTATGGCCATAACTATTACCCATACTACTCATCTTGTTGTCTGTACGACCATCAGCTTCTCTAACAACCGTATGGCCCCCTCATACATTGTCGTACGGCCAGCAAGAAACACCGTACAGTCTCCAGGCACAGCACTGTACGGCCTCACACAGTCTGGATATCAATTTTGACCTAGATGTACATCATCTTGTTTGCCCATTGTATTACACTGTTCGTCTATTCGGAGTTAAACGTATTTGGGAACATTACACTTAACCATGTTGGTAAGCTGCAATCTCCTCAGTAGAGACTAGGATGGTTGTTATTGCAAACATTGATCCTAATTGTATCTCTGTCATTTTGTACATGCATCTATCTGCACAACTAGTATCATGGGTGCTCACTAAGATGACTCTCTCATGAGCAATTCGAACCCAGTAGCTAAAGTATCAAGTTGGGAAACTTCACCTTCTGCGAGAGTAGGAAAAGTAGAGGTCTCGAAAACATTTTCTTAATTCTTGCATTGTTCTATTGTAAGGGCAGGAAGAGCCATAGAAGAGATAGGGATTGCTGAAACGTTCACCTGTGAGATAGGAATGGTGGATACAAATACTATAGAAAAGGAATCCACATCAATGTCTAATGTAGACAAGAAAGGATCTTCTAGGATACATTATTCTTTGGCTTTTGACCGTTGTGGAGGTGAAAGGATGACCACCTCTTCTTATTCATCTGAATCATGCGCTTTTGGTGAAGCTAGAGAAGAATGAGATGCCTCAAAAATGCCCTTTCCTCACTTAATCTTCATTTTTAACCCCTTTTATGGTTATGAAGTAGAGGAACTATCTTTCTTTATAACTTAAACTATGATTTTCTTCCCTCAAGACCAAAATGGTTGCAATCCACATTGCCTTTCAGCTTTATACTTTTCATACCATTACTTTTTAGCCATGAATTGGTATTCAAAAGGATTGTTGAAATTTGTCAAATGTGGATGTAGATTCCTTTTGTTGCCATTGGATAGGAGTAGGAGAAAGCTTTGCAATTTGAGTACTATGGTGTTCTGGATCCAAAATCATATCATTATGCTCAACCCCTTCTAGAATAGGAACTAAGTTAAGATCTATGATCTGCTACAATGTGAGCTGATGGTAGTCCATTCTAATTACTTGTGTTTTGCTCCAAATATATAACCAGACATCCTCCATGCTATGAACATGGGTGAATGTTCTCTAAATCTTAGAGTTTATCCCTCTATAATCAAAATCTGCCCAGGATTTTATTTTCTTCAATGTGATTAGCTGAAGTTCACTTTCTATACATTGGCCTTGGGCAACATGGTGAATGCATACTTGCCAAATTGTAGAGGATTTTTGTAGAGGAGATCACAAATCCTAGTGTGGAATGCTTGCACGATCATGAACTGTCTAGCTAATTCCATTAGGATGATCACGTTAGTGGGATACCTCAGCAGAGTGTAGGGTTCTCCTTTGAAGCATCCAACTCTCATGTATGTGAAAGTCATGAACTGTAGGAACAAAGCTCCATACTAACTCACCTTCTTCCATGCCTCATCAGATACTCTCTTCTTTGCCAACTCTTTATCAAAGCAACATTTGAAATGTCCATAGAAGGCATCCTATACCCTATTATAATGGTTCTTACTTTTTGTAAGAGTGAGTTGTTCATAATAGCTCTAGATTGGAACTAAGGTCGTATCTCCCTTGGTAGAGAGTCGTGATAAATTCCCCATAGTTGCAGCAACGTACACAAGTTAGGAATTCATTTGGAAATAAAGAGAGCTCTTCACACGAACCAACTACTCTAATATTGTTGTAGTTATGATTTCTCCCCAATAGATGTGTTCTTTCCTTTCAAGGATTTGATTGATAAACTTGTACATCCATGGTTCGAAATGGTTGGACTCTTTAAGGCCACAAATTCGGCCGAGAAAGAGTATTCAAGTCATTGACTTCCTGACAAAATTTTTTCCTATGCACCAGCTTTGGCCATCTAGAGAAGTTTATTCTCTTGTTGATTAGCTAGTTCTCATTAGAATATGTAATGTAATCAAGCTTGTTTTCATTCCACATTTGTTGGGAGTTATCTTTTGTCAAGTCTACACATTCCAAAGTCTTTGGTACTTTGAAAACATTTTCTATAATATCTAGGTGTGAACTAAGGACGACCTTCCCATTTGCATGTTTGATTGACTTTGTTTTTGTGTCAAAATGCATGGCACATTCCCACATGAATTCAAGTTCCAGGGCTGTCATTGGAAAGGTGGGAACCAAGTGAATGTTACTTCTCTTGATCCATAACATATTCTCTTGACTTGATGTATCTATACTCTGTAGAAAATCTGCCATATCAACATGACCAATTTCCATATCTTTGATTCCATCAAATGAAGGACAAACCTAAGATGGAGAAGCATGTGCCAGCTCTTTGTCATATTGATATTGTTGTCTTGCATTTTGTCACCACAAAATGCAAATGACAAAATGAAAATTTTTCAAACTAGTTTCGCATTTCTCTAAATTGAATTTGTTATTAGATTGGTTAATGTTGATCGATCAATCAAATCCAATTCACATAACAAATTCTTTTATTGAAGGCTTTCATTAAAAAAATTTGTTTGTTTGTCGAGCCTACGCTTGATTTTTGAGGCCTTCAATATCATTTCTTCTGTTCTTGAGTGAGTGATTGTTTGTTTTTGGTCCTTTTTGTTTTGCTCAAGTCATTGCTTTTGGTTTTCCCTTCGATTTGGTATATCTTAGGGCTTAATCGGAGTTGGCAATCAAAGTATATGACCATTTTAGTGCCCAAAAAGTGGACTCTCTAGGTGCAACTTCAAAAATAAAAAATATCATGTTAGATTTTTCAGTTGAGATTTACTTTTTGAAAATATAACATAAATTCACTTTATGTTATGTTTTCAAGTTACTTCATCATTTTGATTTTTCACTTAAAATAACTATAGTGCACTTTATGTTATATTTTTAAGTTGAGTTACTTTTTAATTTTTCACTTAAGTGACTATATTAATTATATAGTTTGATTTAATTTTTTATTTTTAAGTCAAATGCTCTAGCAAATATTACTTTTAAAATGATATTTGCACATTATATTTTTAATATGATAGTGTAAATGTTATTTATGGCCCATTTAAGTAATATTTCATCAAAAATCAAATTGATGTGTGCTTATTTAAGTCACTTAAGTTATGCATCTCATTCTTTAGACCCATTTGCATATTTTTAAAACATGCAAATGCATCTAGAGAGTGAGCTTTTGAATTAAAAGCATGTAAATGCCTTTATTTAAAAATATGCATTGGCCTCCCAAGAATGTGCTACACATAAAGCATGTTATCAAAATATGCATATGCACTCCAAGAGTGCGTCCAGCATGGGCAAGCACATAAATATGTTTTTAAAATATGCATATGCATTTTGAGAACCCATTTTTGCTCAAGATGTATATTTTCAAAATGTGTATATGCACTCCAATAGTGTGTTTTAATGCATGTAATGCCCTCTTGAGAACCTGTTTTTGGGACAAAAACGTCCATGCATGTTCTTCCCAAGAACACTTTTTTGCATAGAATTCTCAAATTTCTCCACGAAATGCCTTCAATTCTTCTTGTATAGGGACGTTTTTTAAAATCTAAGCTTTCCCATGCCAAAAATGTTGAGTCTCTTCACAAAAAACGTTATTTTCCATGATCTTTTGGATCCATGTTTTTGAGAAAACATCCATTTGAAGGACTTCTATCACATTTTGGGGCCAACGAGAGGCATTTTGGAGTTTTAATATATCTTTGCTATTGGAAAGCATGTATTTGCATTCCATTTGCAAAAAAAAATTGTTTGGGGCAAAGATTGAACCACGTTTTTTATGAGAAATGTCCCATCATCTTGCATTGAATAAAAACGTTGGAACTAGGAAAGATTTTAGGGCACATTTTGGGCATTCTTATGTAAAAATGTCTCATTAGATGCTCATTTCAAATTCATCATACAAAAGGTTGAAGAAGTCCAAGTTTCTTTGAAGATTTTCAACATAGGAGTTTCTTTCTCCTTCATTTCTTTCTCCCTTCTTTCTCCAATTTTGAAAATCTTGCTAATCAATTCATGCTTATCTTGCTGATTTTATGCATGTTTTAGCTTGATGCTTCATACTTGTTGATATAGATGCCACGGAAAGTGCATTTTCTCTTTAAAAATGATGAAACGTCTCATTCCCATGTTTTTGGTTTTTTTCCAAATTCCAAATTCGAGTTTGCATATTGAAGTAGCTTACTTGTTGTCATGTTTGAGTCTTTTGCCAAAGGTATGTTTTTCTTTTGTGTTTTTTTTTGCGTTTTGTTTGTTCACATGTTGATTTTTCTTCATTTTGAAGAAGTTACAAGTTCTTTCCCAAGAACAAGAGCATCATTTCATTCCACCTCCATCATTCCATGTCATAACGCTTTGCATCTCACTCTTTACATGCGATTATATGTATTTCCATCCATCATCCACACGTACATGTAATCTCATTCTCCATGTTCACTTTCACGCATCTCACTCTTTGCACCCAATCGCATGTCATGATTACATGAAATTTCCTTTACATGTAATTGCATCTTGAGAACCTATTTCTGACTAAAAGTCACTTTTAAAAGATGAAAAAATGTGATGTGCATGCATTCCCATGTGCTTGGACTTGACTTCTCCTCAAAGATATCTATAAGAGCTCACTTTGCCTCCCTTTCTCAAGGCACATTGCATCCATTCCTTTCATATGTAATTACACTTCATAAGAAAATTACATGTGATTTCGCTTTCCATGTCATAATGCATTTCATCTCATTTTTCACATGCAATTACATATAAGCTCATCTTTCATTTGCATTTACATGTCATCTCACTTTTTGCTCATTATTACATGTTGCATTTACATGTAATCCACTTTCTATGCAATGACATCTTGAGAACCCATTTACACTCATTTTCATGCATTCCACTTTCATGTCTCAAAGCATACTCCTCACTTTTTATTCCTACTTCATGTTTTCTCTCTCCATCAACCGTTTTCCATCTTTTGCATATGCATGATGTCTCTTTTCATCTCATTGGATCCTTGAAGTGTCTAAAGTCTAAACCATACTCCGAATCGAATTTTATGGCAATATCCTTTGATGATGTGTTCACATTTTGGAATTTTTGTATTGTAGCGCAAGCACAAGAGACACCCTCACTGTCAAAATCTAAAGGCAAAATAAAATACCAATTTGATAAAGAGTTGGCTCATGTAACTCAATCTCACATCACATTCATTCTTGACAATGTGTCAAATACAAAGATCAGACATGTGGACATGACTGATTTAAGTCACTTGGTGTGCATGTTTCCCATGTTAACCCGGGAACCAAAGTTTGTTCTTGGATGTGTGAAACATTTAAGTCCAAAGTTAAAGACGATCAAGGATGGTGATGGCAATGTTATTATAAGCCTTGATCCACAGGTTATTGAGAAAATTTTCAAAGTGCCGTAGAGCGCAAAGTGCGTAGATTTGACCAAAGAGTCATTTTTGGAGATATGGAATGCAAATGAAGGAAATTTTTTAAAAGTATGTTAATCTATATTGGTTGGACTCCAAGAGGAAAAATTTCTCAAGATGGCCAAAAAGCATTCACAGATCTAGTTTCAAGCTGGAATATAAAGACCTTATTATCCTTCTCTTTAGGATTTTTGGTCTCAAAGATTCTAGTGATTTTGAACCATGTATGTATAAGTTCATTTTCCAGATTATTGATAATAAAGAACATGTTTTTTGGAGAGAACTAATCAGCATTGCACTTTGTGAGTAGTTGCTCAATGTAGGGACTTCAACACCTTTCCACATGAATTCCTACCTTGTTTATATTGTTGCTGCCATGGGATCTTTTTATGGACTCTCCACCAAAGGAGATTGTCTTCAAATTCTAGTTTGGGAATACTATGACCAGATTACTCTGACTAATAGCAAGTACCGCTACAAAAGAATTCAGGATGCATTCTTTGGGCATTTTCGATGTTTGTTTGATAGATAGTTGTTCGTTAAAAGGGTATCTAATGTAAGCTTGGGAGAAGGTAAATCAGTATCGTTGTATCTTTATTCAGTTTCCAACCTTTACCTATTTGCAGGTTGGGTACTTTAAAGGAGAGCCATATACCTTACCTAGGTATGCCACTGATAAGATCATTCTTATGGAATTGAACAAACAACTTATGGAAGTTCAATCCAATCAGCATGCTTTGCATAGCCCAAGTTTTGGTATTTCTTCTACGAAACCCCTGGTAATTGGTAATTATATGATCAATTATGTATGCAAAGCAAAAGCCATGGAAGCAGAACTTCAATTGATCACATTGAGGAGATTCGAAGCCAGATTTGACTTTGATTATAGAGAGATGAATTCTCAAATTAAGAGGGCCTTTACTCATGTTGATCGTATAGAAGATCTTTGGATTGATATGTGGTCAAAGTTGGATACAATGAAAATGGATTACTGCAAATTGACTTTGCAATTGATCATTGATCTTAATATGCTTGAGATCTCGTGTGATTTCCAAGTTGAGGATGATGGTAATATTCTTGATCCAGAATATCATCAAGCTAGTTTTGATAAACGATGCCCTTTCCCTATTCAATGGCAGAAAAAGGAAGGTACATCTATCCTTGATCGATTTCACTCTATTTTGGCAAACACCAATAAGTGGTTAAAAATTAAAGGCCTAAAAAGGGTTAATCCGAAATCGGGTTTGGATTGTGGAATTTTTGCTTCTCCTGGAAGGAATTCGCAATTGGAAATCACGGGTAAAGATGTTTCTTCTTCTAATGTAAAGATATCTCTCAAATTCAAGTTGAAGGTTGGAAAGGGACTTAAATCATCTTAGACCCCTGAACCAGTTCAAGAGTTAGAGGAAGAGTCAGAGGAAGAATCAAACAAAGAACTTGACGAAGAAGATGAGGAGGAAGAAGGAGATGTCATGATCGTATCTCCTCCAAGACCTACACCAACTCATGAACCATCCATGCAGGAAGCACCTTTTTTGGGAGTGATAGATGATGATGTGGATTCATTTTCCACTATTTTCACTTCTTCCATCCTAACTTCAGAAGTCAATACATTGGCCCTTCCTATATCTTCAGCAGCTCCTCCCATTTTAAGAAATGAACAATATAAACATTTGGGGAATGTGTTCAAGGATTTTTCAACTCTCACAAAAGATCAAGTTTCTCAACTTGATACATTCTTAATAGGTTTTGAGGTTTTCATGACAGAATCCTCTTGTCATGCACCTATGAATTCAGCTGTGTCCTTAATAGGTTTTGAGGTTTTCATGACAAAATCCTCTTGTCATGCACCTATGAATTTGGCTGTGCAAATTGAATCTTGCTCAATTACAATGGAGAAGAATCAGGATCAATACCAATGGTCTCCGTTGTACTTGCTTCCACAGATGAAAGTTTCAACTTGCCTTCATGGTTGAGTAAGATTACATTGAAAAGAGAGGTTGTGATAATTGTAATGTTCTGTGCTAGCAGTGCAATGTCTAAAACATGATCAGCAATTGGTTAGGTACAAATGGAAGACTATGTTTCAGAATGGGGTCCGTACACTGGAGAAGGCTATGTTGAAAGTAGATCATATAGTGCAGAGGGGAGAGATGTTGCAGGGGTAGTACGAATGAGTTTGTACAATACAAGGTAAAGGTTGTACAATGGCAGGAGGTGGGATGACATACGGTAATGGTAAGATGGTGGTGAGAATGGCCATATGGTGGGCCAAGATGGTTGTACAATGGGGTTATGCCAATGTAGTATGGAGGTACGGTTGCAACAATAATGAAGGCCGTACAATGTCTATATGGAGGTTGTACGGTGGGAATAGGAAGGGTTGTACGGTATGTGTGGGAGAGTCATACGGTCGGTTGGAGGGTAGTATGACTTATCTTGGGGGCCATACGGCGAGTAATGTTGCAGATGGAAATTGTATTGAGTGGTATGGAAGGAAAATGGTTTAGTCCTGTACTTTAAACTATTAACCCTAAATTTATCAAACAATGCCAAACAAGAATGGAGATTTGAACATGAATAACGTTCAATTAATATTTTCCAAGAGATGGTGATCCGATTTGCCAAATCCGAGCGAAGTATTACATGCAACAACGGAATAGGGTGAGGGTTAAGTCTCACCAAAACCGCACGAGCCAAATAGGGAAGATCTTTCACTTCCGAAATGGCGAAGAAATCCAAAACTCGAATAGTAATTCGCAATACAAAGAAATGATCAGAATTGCATACCTACGACTACCTACAAGGTGTGCTAAAATACCTGTCGAAATTTTTTTTCAAGGGTGTACAAAGATAGCCGACTGCTACACTTACCTATGGAAACAAAACTAAAATGGGTCCGAGATATTTTAAATCAATCAGCCCATTAACAAAAATTTGATTAATAATCTATTTTATAATAGGAATATTACAGTCCTTTTGTCCCAAATTTTGCTTGTCCTCAAGAAAACACAATGCCAGATGTTGTAGAATGTGCTTGCCTTCCAAAGTTGCGTTGTCTAGCGGCAAGTGTTCCAGCATAACAAATATTCCTTCACCGTTCGGTTCTGCAAGGTCTTCTCACGTACTTCAATAATCTCAGTTGGTTTCAATATGAGCTTTCCTTCTTTATTGAGTGGCAGAAGGGCTGAAGCTACTGTGATGTTTTGTCCAAAGTAACAAGAATCGGAATCGGATCGGAATCGGCAAGGCCGAATCGGCAATGAATCGGCAATGAATCGGCGATGAATCGGCAAATTTGAAAAAACCCTTTAAATTTAAAGATTTTAACAATTTAAAACTTATTTCATGCACCCTTTATTGAATATAACTTAAACACACTATAACATCATCAAATAGAAGTTAAAACTTAACATACATAAACATGGAACATAAAATCCATCACATTTGTAACTATGTTATCTAAAATGTAAATTGTAGGCTAGCTGAAGTAAATAGAAATCAAATGATCACAATGATTTAAATCATAGAATGTATGTAAGATGATCCATAAGACATCAAATCATAAATGTATTTAAGAATCTAAGATGAAGATCCATGAAAGTTTGAAACATATGTCTATCAATGATTCAGTATCAATATCTGTAAACAAAATATAAAAACAAGGCTCCAGCTCAAGCCTCAGACTCATAGTCATCATCATCATCCTCAACATCATCCTGAAGCTCGGTTGCAGCCTCAGCCTCAGCCTCTGAGTATCCAGTCTGCCTAGTAGCAAGGCGTCTAATGTAGGTCCTAGAGGACTGCCGAGCCATATCTCCCGCATGTAAGATGGGCTCATGAACGTTGCTAGGGCCTGTGCCTGTGCGTGCACGTGTGCGTCTACCAATGCCTGAAGAACGTGCTCTAGCTGCCTCAGCCTCTATATCCACCTGGTCAACCCACACACGGTCTTCCTCAGTGAAGACTGGATCCACAACCTCTGTGAGCCACTCTGATTCTGGATCAATCTCCTCTAGAATGATCGGAGAGGAGTCAGTGCCCAAAATCTGTCTGATCCTAAGACGGAGGTTGTAATGAACAAAGACAATATCATTCAACTTCTGCACTGTCAACCTGTTTCTCCTCTTCGAATGGATGTGCTCGAACATGGATCAACTACGCTCACATCCAGAAGTGCTGCTTGGCTGACTCAGAATACGAATGGCAATTTTTTGAAGTTTTGAGGTTGTGGCCCCAAACATTTGCCACCATCTATCTGCAATAAGGGAAAAATTGAAAATAGAAACAATTAGTCTCATTTACAAATTACAAGTTAACTCTAAAATTACATAATCAACTTTAAGATTAGAATCTAGATTCATGAACATTGAATATATTATTTAATTTTTACCTGGCTGTAGTGTTGTATGAGCATTTATGGCCATCCTGCTAGAGAAAAGTGGCCCCTCTTTATTGTTGAACTGGTCTAGCTCAACAATCGCAGCAACGCTATCTTCATCGCTACTCAACCTCTGAATCACTGTGTATAAGCCAGTGAGAACCTCCGCATCCGCCTTGAACTCAGGACGGAAACGATATGCCGGATTCAGAAAGTAAGCTGCTGCATGGATGGGTCAATGGAGCTGATTCTGCCATCTCCTATCGATGATGTCCCAAATAGGGCCATACCTCTCCTGCACTCCTGCATATTGGGCTCTGATGGCCTCCTTGGCCCTATCCATGCCCTCATAAATGTAGCCCATAGAGGGCTTCTCCCCATCAGCAGTTCGTAGCAAAGCTACAAGGGGCTCAGTGACCTACATATAAAGTAAAACAAAAAACTTGAGTCAAAACTTAAATATAAAATAATATAACTTAAAGTAAAAGTAAAATACTAAATGTTAAATTGCAATAAATTTACCTGCAGGATTTCTCTAGCGGGTTTCCAAAAACCATCCTCATCAAATATGCAATCCGCCACATCTATCCCTACAGTGGTAGTAGCATAGGAAGAGGAAATCCACTCCCGCCCAACAAACATGCTCCTCAATTCATCCCTTGATGTCAACAAGGACTGCAAGGTGATGAAATTCGAGGCAAACCTCGTGATACCTGGGCGAGCTAACTCTTTGCCTTCTGTGTACTTCCTCATTGTGCTAAGGACAAATGAATGATTATAAATGAATTTGCATATGTTTTTTGCCCTTTCCACACATGACTTGACAAACTCAAGTTTGCCAATTTCCTCCAACATGAGGTCAATGCAATGTGCCGCACAAGGGGACCAAAATATGGTGGGGTGCCTCTCCATCAAAAGTTTACCTACAACAATTTTAAGTCAATTAGAAATTCAAATTTCAAAATTCAAATAAATTTATTTTCAAAACTTGAAAAGTTAAAAGTTTACCTGCAGCAACATAACTTGCTGCATTATCCGTCACCACCTGGATCACATTTTGTTCTCCCACCTCTTCTATGACTTCCTCAATAGCCTCACATAAGTATGTGGCATTTTTTACATGTGCGGAAGCATCAATGGATTTGATGAATATGGTATATCCTACAAGTAACAAAACAACGAATTAGAATATTAAAATTAAATGGATCATCAACAAATTAGCATTCAACAAATCAAAATTTACAATTATGTATGTAGGAAAGTAGAATGATCAATTACCTCCACAGGATACAAGAAAATTGAGGAGTGTTCTATTCCTCCTATCTGTCCAACCATCAGTCATGATGGTGCAACCCTTTGCAATCCACTCCTTTCGGTTCTCCTCGAGCTCAACCCTCATGTCCTCTACCATCTCATCCAAGAGGTATCCGCTCAACTCAGCCTCAGTTGGGGCTTTAAACCCCGGATCACAAATAGCAACCGCGTCTATCATGTTCTGCCAATAAGGAGCCCTGTCACAAATAAAAATTTAGATGTCAAAGACTCAAATTATAAAACAAGTAAATATAATTAAAGTTTTACTTTTACTTTTAATTTTAACTTTAAAGAAAACAACGAAAAAAGAATCAATTACCTGGCTGCAATAAATGGAATGTTGCAAAAGTACCAAAATTTGCATATCTCCTTTCTGGCAGCATCATGAATTTCCTTGTTCAAACCCATGCCCTCAAGCGTGGGTTGGGAACCAGGAGTAGTGCGGGGCACAAAGTAACTATCCATTCTGTTTTTCCGCACTTTAGGCTGCAATAGGTTGGTGTGGGACTCTGTCTCAGTATGTGACCGACTAGCACTAGCACGAGCAGAAGAACTAGGATAAAAAGGAGGCTTAGAAGAACCCTCTCCAACACAACCTACAGATGCAGAAGCTAATGCAGATGCAGATGTGGATGCGGCTGCAGATGCGGATGCGGGAACATGGGAGCCAATACCCCTTAACCCTTCAAGTTGCATTTTCCTATTGGCTTTGTCTTTTTCAATTTTTTCTAATGCCATTAAGCAAGTGCGTTTTGCCTCAGGAGTTTGGTGAGTGCAAATTGTAACATCGTGTCCAGGTATAGCAGCAATGTGGTATTTCAATCTATAAATACCCCCAGAAGTTATTTTTTCTTTACAAAAAATACATTTTGTTTGATATTTGGTTCTTCCAGGAAACTCTTCGTTATATTTCCAACATTCATCTTTTCTACCCATTGCGAATTTGCAAAAAATGAAAGCAAAGGCTGCTGCAATAAAAATTTATATTTAAAATATCAAAGTTTGAAGCTAATAAAAGCTACAAAACAACAAACCCTAGTTTGCAACTTAGTAAAAATAAAGAACATTCAAGATCTAAACTAAAAATCTTGAAAACTATAAAAATTTAACAAAAAATGCATAATACACTAACATGCAAAAAAAAAAAAGCACTTACCTCTTGCAAATGAGTTGAGGAGTGTTGAGATTGGCTCCCTAATGCTCCCAATGCAATTGATGGCCTCCCCAAATGGATTGCTGATCTCTTTTGTGCTCTTTCTTCTTGCCGGTTAGAAACCTATGGCTTTTCTTTTCTCTTCTTCTCTCTCACTTTTCCTCTCTTCTACTCATATTAAATAAATAGAAGGCCCTTTAGGGTTATAACAAAGAGAAATGGTCAAAAACAAAGTAAAAAAACCAAGCAATTTTTTAAAATTTTACAACTCTATACTTTATTGCCGTGGGCGATTCCTGCCGATTTTTCTAGGCGATTCATGCGATTTTTTGCCTGAATCGGCGATTCAGGCGATTCACTTGAAGAAATCGGCAATGGCGATTTTCGACTCCAAAAAAATCGCCATTGCTGAATCTAATCGCCGAATCGCCGATTCAGGCGATTTTATGGCGATTCTCGTTACTCTGGTTTTGTCCCACAACTTTCTTCAGGCAAGAAACATGAAAAATGTTATGAATATAGCTCCCCTCTAGAAGTTCTAGCTTGTAGGCGACTTCACCAATGTGGCGAACTACACAATAAGAGCCATAAAATTGTGGCTTCAGTTTTTCTTTTCCCTTTTTCCTTCAATGAAGATTCTTGGTATGGCTGGAGCTTGAGGTAGACCAAGTCTCCTACTTCGAAACTCCTCTCTATTCGATGTCTGTTGACGTACATTTTTTGTTGATTTTGTGCCTATTGTAAGTTTTCCTTTAGGTATTTTAGGATGTCTTGTCCTTCTTGAACCCAGTCCCTCGCCTTTGGCACGCAACTATCTCTCTGAATTGTGTTGATGAAGGAAAGGGGTTCATACCCATATAGAGTTTTGAATGGTGTCATCTCGATGGACATTGTAATGGCCTTTTCCAACAGGCCACTAATAACCACTAATACTGAACTGTGAAATTTCGTTAAACACTTGACATGCAAACTAAATACACTATTGAAAGTAAAATGCTGAATAAAGGAAATTGTTGTGCAACAAATCTACTCAAATAGATGATGTAAAATAGTGCCAATATATTTATTCAATGATAACCAAATGCTTTTACATATGATATGCGACTTTCAACTCAAAGCATTACAACATGGCACATTACAAACAAACCCTCACTGGCTGAATACAATTGAGAATTTCTTGCAACTACAAACTGAAATGAAAGAACTTGGATTGAGCAAATGCTAGAGATTGAATGCTGAAGACGAAATGATGAAAAAGCAACTCCAACCTACCCTCAAACTTGCTAGCCGTACAGCTTGCAGGTACAACTATACATGTACGGACTAGTACGACACCTGGCAAAAATAATGCTGGGCTGAAAGGTGCTGAAAATGCTATGGAAATAATCGCCAGGCTCCAAGGAAAATTCTCCCAGAAAATAAAAATCAAACTCCCAGCGAACAGTGAGATATGAACAAAAATGTATGTCTAGGCTAAAAATCAAACCTTGTTGGAAATGTCCAAATAAGCCCAACTTGAAGTAGCTGAATACCACTTCCAAAGTGCGACCCTTCAAAGGATATTTGACCTCTTCAGTTATGCAAATCCTTAGGAGACTCCGTTCCTAATGATCAAATGACAATCTGCAGACCAAGATGGCGCCACAAATGCTCAAAGAGAAAGGTAGTGTAAACTCAAGTCATAGGATGTCCAAATGAGAAGCCAAGCACTCTATTTATTCACTTTCCTAACAAGCCACTAATAACTTCTAGAAGTATCCATAAAATATTCTTATGAAATTCCTTTATAATGCACTTTTATATAAAAAGTAACTTTATAAAATAAAAAGTGTAACTCAACTCAAAATTGTAATATTTTGGCCCCACATAACACATAAAATAAAAATATAATAAACTCCATCTCTCTAAGAGAAAAATAGACCATCCAATCCCCAAATAATCATCAAAATGACACCCTCACCAAAATCATCTGCCTACGAGAGTCCATGATAGGCAAATTCACTGAAAATGACATGTCACTAAAAAGGGGACATGACAGACATGTAGTACGTGGTATTGTAACAATATTCCCCTAGGTGTATCCATTTGACCCATGCGCGTTGTTGTTTTGAAACATAATTCCGAAGGTAACCTTCGAGCCACTTGTTCACAATCTCCATTGTTCGTCTATCTGAGGGTGGTAACTAGTACTTGGTGACAATTCTGTCCCTGCCAACCGAAACAGTTTTTTCTAGAAGATATTGATAAATCGCCCATCTCGATCATCGACAATGTTTTGAAATAACTCATGCAAACGAAAGACTTCTCTAAAAAAAATAGACAACTTGTGCAGCTTGAAAATCTAAAGGGATGGCGAAGAAATGTGCGTACTTTGTCAATCTATCAACCACCACGAAGATACGATCCTTTCCGTTCACCTTGGGAATTCCAATTATGAAATCCATCAAGATACTTTCCCACTTCTGTTCTAGAATTGGCAAAGGTTCCAGTAACCCAGCGGGTAGTGTATGTTTGGATTTGTTTTGTTGGTAGACCGTACACTCTTTTACATAGTGCAATACGTCTCCTTTAAGACCTTTACATGAAAACCTCTCCCTGAGACGTCTGTAAGTTTTGAGGAAGCCCGGGTGTCCGGTCAAGTGTGAGTCATGTACCTCCCTCAAGATTTTCTACTTCAAATTGGATTCCGGCACTAAATATATCCAATTCTTACAGTAAATGATGTCATCCACCACTTTGTACCAATCATCCTGGGTGTTGCCATCCATTAGCTCACAAGCTAATGTGTTTTTGGAATATTCTACCAACAAATGTGCTTTCCAGTTAGCTGAAATCTGAGTTAGTAAGTAGATGGCGGGTTTCCTGGACAAAGCATTTGCAACCACATTGTTTTTTCCTTTCACATATTCAATGTCAAAATTAAAAGCTTGAACCTTGCTTACCCATTTTTGTTGCCTCTCGTTCAAGTCCTATTGCTCCAAAAAATATCTCAAACTATTGTGATCCGTATGAACGACAAACTTGGCACCCACTAGATACTACCGGAACTTGGTTAGTGCATGTACAATGGCCAACATCTCTTTGTCATAAATGGAATATAAGCATTCTATTTGTGTAAGCTTCTTTCTCTCATAGGCTATGGGGTGTATATCTTGCATCAGTACCGCGCCAATGCCTTTTCCGGATGCATCGCACTCCAAAATGAACGGTTGTGTAAAATCAGGTAATGCAAGTATGGGACAAGTGCTCATTGCCTCTTTCAGGTTATCAAAACCGAGTTGCACTTTTTCATCCACTGGAAAGAACCCACCCTTGTCAGATCCGTTAAGCATGCGCTGAGCTGAGAAAATCCTTTAACGAACCTTTGGTAATAATTGCACAGTCCAAAAAATCCTCACAATTCCATGAGTGATTTTGGGGGAGGCCAATCAAGGATAGCCTGAGTCTTCTCCTGATGAACTTGAACTCCATATTTACTGACAACATGCCCCAAGTACAATATTTCTTTCATACCGGATTCACACTTGGATTGCTTGGTGAACAAATACTGATCCTTTATGATCCTTAAGACTTCATCTAGATGCTTCAGGTGCTCTTCTCATGTCCTACTATAAATAAGAATATCATCAAAAAATACCAATAAGTACTTACAAAATTGTTTGTTGAAGATGCGATTCATGCATGATTAGAATGTAGTAGGTGCTTGTTAATTGAACGGCATGACCAGGAACTCATAATGCCCGTAGTGACAATGAAAGACTATATTTTCCATGTCTTCCTCCCTCATGCAATCTGATGCTATCCAGAATGGAGATTTATTTTTGAAAAATAGATTGTGTCATGTAATTCATCCAGCAACTCATCTATCCTTGTAATAGGATATCTATTCTTTATTGTCTTTTTGTTCAATGCAAGATAGTCCACACACATGCGCATAATCCCGTCCTTCTTTTTGACCAATACCACTGATGATATGAAGGGGCTAGAACTGGGACGGATACATCCTTTCTCCAGCAGTTCCTAAATCATCTTTTTCGATCTCATATTTGAATTTCTTGGGATGGCGGCAAGGTGTGGTTATAACTAGCTTGGCTCCTACTTCCAACTCAATAGTATGTTCAAGCCCTTGATGAGGCAGTATGCCAGGAGTAATGTCTATAAAAATTTTATCATGTTCGCTCAAAATATTCTGGAGATCATCATCCTAGGGAGGTGTCTGTTGCTCTTTTATAGGTTTTGCCAAGACAAAACAATGTGCAACCCAAACAACATCATCACGCCGAAAAATTGCCTCCGTCCAATGTGCAGAAACTTCCTTCAGACCCTCATTTGCCATTCTAGTGAGAACAACCTTCTTTCTATTGACAACAAAAGTGAACTCCATCCATTTGAAGCTTCGAGTAGATTCATTAAGTGTCTCCATCAACTATATGCCCAGAATGACTTCTATATCATTAAGGTCCACTATGAAGAAATCCTCTAGCACCGTGTGATTCGCCATTGTGATACTTAGCTGACGAACAAAGTGTGTGCAAGGCAGAAGAATCCCTCAGACAACCTTGACCTGGAATCCTACGTGTGTCTCCATAGGTAGGCCTCTTCACTTTACCAGAGATGAGTTTATGAAGTTTAGAGTGACTCCGCTATCAAGCATGACCGTAACCCTTTGTCTTTGAAGAGTTCCTTGTACACGAAATATTGCGCACCTCGGGCTACTAGTCAGAGTGATAGTTCCTTTGCGCTGTACCAATGCTGCAATTTTTTATGTATGGTTCAAACTAACCATTTTGGCGTCCTCGTGGGGTTGGTTGTCTTCGGAGGGTATATCTTCCTATTCATCCTCATCATTGGACACAACCTCAATGTAGTGGATTTTTCCTTTCCTGAGGCATCTATGCCTAGGTTCCCATGGTCCTTTGCAATTGAAACATAGTTTTTTCCTTCGGAGCTCGTATTTGGCAGCTTTGTCCAACGATGGCTTCCTCGGTGGAGGTTTGTTATGTTTGTCCCTCGGAGACACTGGAAGTTTGGAATGTGAGTAACTTTGTGAAAATGACATTGTTGATGATGCCATACTCCTTGCCTTCTTAATAGCCTCCGATAGGGTGGCAGGATTGAACCCGTTTACCCAACCCTTCAATGGTTTTGTCAACCTGTCCATGAAGAGCACTATCCGTCTTCTTTCAAAAATGCCCCTGACCAAAACAGAGATTTTCTGAAATTCCGCAATGTATTGGTCAACTGATCTAGTTTTCCCTAGTTGTGCCAAATCTTTGAAATTGAGTTCTAGATCTTTACCGTCAAATCGATCTATCAATCTCTCAGTGAATTCTGCATAGGTATTTATTTGATCATGCCCCAGTGCGATGGTGTTGTGATGCCACCATTCATGTGCACCTTCCTCCAAGTGTAAGGCCACAAATTTAATTGCTTCTTTTGGCATGGGATTAAGTTGGAATTAAGTATCTACCTTCATTACCCATGCTTGTGTAGATATGGATCCAGATCCATCAAATGGTGACAAATTTACTTTACTCAACTTCCTCCTAAGATCATCATTAAAATAACCTATGTTTCCGCCTCCCAAATATCTCATTCTCAGATCTGCATAATCTTTGTAGGATATATCTTCCTCCAAGTTCGCATTCTTCTAATCTTCTCTCAACTGTTGTTGCATTTCTTCAAAGTTTGGCTACTTCCCTCCGAGTCGTGCCTCTGTCCATGGGGGAAAAGATGGTATAGAAGGTTGAGAGCATGCTGGATGAGGGTTTTCTTTACTCGACACCGAGTCCATGTTGTGACCATTTTGTTCACCGGATATTTTATTGTCTGCCAACTTCTTGAGAGTCTCTTCCATGAGTCACTGAGTGTCATTGATCTGCACTTGATTCCTCACAAGTTCTCTCAGTAGTGCCACAAGTTTGGCAGCTGTGGGATCGGTTCGGCAACCATTCTATCAACGGAATGGGTTCTTCTTCTATTCCAGCTATAAACTCTCATTCACTATCCACAGGCTGGCAGGATCGAAGCTTTGATACCACTGTAATGTTTCATGCTAGCAGTGTAGTGTCTAAAAAACGATGAGCGATTGGTTAGATACGAATGGCAGTCAGTGTGTTTTTGAATGGGGTCCGTATGGTGGAGGCTATGCTAAAAGTAGATCGTATGGTGGAGAGGGAGAGATGTTGCAGGGGTGGTATGGATGAGTACGTATAGTACAAGGTGAAGGCTATACAATGGCAGGAGGTGGGATAACATACAGTGGTCGTAGGATGGTGGTGAGAATGCCCATACGATGGGCCAAGATGGCCATATGGTGGGGTTATGGCAGCGAAGTATGGAGGTACTGTTGCAACAATAATGAAGGCCATACGGAGTCTATATAGAGGTTGTACAATGGGAATAGGAATGGTCGTATGGTTGTGTGGGAGGGTCGTACGGTTGGTTGGAGGTAGTACGACTTATCTTGGAGGTCGTGTGGTGAGTAATGTTGCAGACATAAATTTTACTAAGTAGTACGAAGGGAAAATGGTTTAGTCCTATACCTTAAACTATTAACCCCGAATTTATCAAACACTGCCGAATAAGAATGGAGGTTTGAACATGAATAACCTTCAATTAATATTTGCCAAGAGATGGTGCTCTGATTTGTTAGATCCAAGTGAAGTATTACAGTAACCCCAAAAAACCTTCCTATAAAGAAAACTAAGTCTAAATCTTTGAAAGATATGATTGTTTCTAGAATCTTAGTTGATTAAGAAAAAAACATGTTTGTAGAGGTTGTTGAGCCACTGGTGGACAAGCCTATTTCAGGGCTCACGTATTGTGATTACAAGTTCACCAAGGTAGAGATCAAAAAGCAATCACGATTGAGTTGCTTTCAGGATGCTCAAGATGCACTTGCCAATGTATCAAAGAGCAACCATGAATTATGGGAAAGGAAAAATCAGCTCAAGCAAAAGGTTGCTCTTTTAAATGAAGTTATTCGTCAACAATCTTCGCAAAATGTTGTTGTTGTGTCTCAGACATCTAGGGAAAGAAAAATAGTAGAAGCTATTAAGTCTTGGATAGGAGAAGTCATTTATGAAGGAGCTCAAGCTATTACAGATGGTTAAAGTCCTTAGGCATATCAAAAACATGGATGAAATGGAACAAGATTTGATTTCTTCTTTGACTCAAAAAGTTGACACCTTGAAAGGGGTTCTTAATGACTGGGATGAATTGGCTAAGTCTGATCTGGTTGCCATGGTTACATGTGACATTCTTCCATCTTATGAAATGTTCTTCAGATATCAAGGACTTATGGGCTACAAAGAAGAAACACTAAGAAAACTGATAACAAAGTTGCAAGCAGCCCTTGGAGATTGCTAAGTAATAGAAACAGGAATCACATGTGACTTAGAGCAAATGGGATGTCAGATTCTTGATAAAAAAGGTAATTTGAATATAGTTGAAAGGATGACTTTAAAATATACAATCAGGGTCAATGCCGAATTAGATTTTGAGGATTTTGGTTCTCGCACAATGAACAAATTTGCCTCGTATAAATCTTTGGCAAAACACTTGCAAGATTCTCTGGCGGAAAATCCCAAGGTTGTGCAATCAGCATATGCAAATGCAATAAGAATAGAGGCAATATCAAATCAATGGAGATTTTTTATCTTCCTACACTGTGTGATGTTATATCAAATTTAAGGCACTAAAGAACAATCTTTAAGATTGTTATTTTGTTTTTTAGTGTGTAGATCAAAGAGGATACATCGCATAGAATTATGTCATTACATGTAATGTGAATTGCATGTGTAGTTACATGTAATCCAATACTTTCTCTTCTAGTTAGACTTGGTCAAAGTTGGTTGAGTTGCTCCCACTTTTTCCTCCATCTTTTTTTCAACTGTTGTGCCTATATAAAGGAGTGTTTTCTTATTGTAAAATATATCTTTTATTATATGCAAGAGAGTTCTGGAGAAATTGTGCCAGCAAAACTTTGATTGTGTAGCACTATTTTGATAGAAAAGTGAATATAAAGGAGCAATTGAAGTTGAACTTTGATTGAGTACAATTGTTACTTGTGCGAATTGGAAGCTTTGTCTGTGATTTGCATATGTTATCTTTGATTCGTGTGATCGTTTGTTCTTGATAATTGAGTTTAAAAAGAATTAGAAAGCAATCAGAGCCGAAGCTTTGATTGGGAGCGGTTGTAAAGATATATAGACTAGAAACTTTGTCTGTAGCTTACATCTCTTTTTTGATTCATAAAATAATTAAGATATCTTTACTTCTAGGAGTCTCTGTGCCTCAATAGTAAAGCTTATTTATATAAAATTATGACCAGACTTAGAGCCAAATCGGTACACTTTCAGCTAGCCTTTGAGTTAGTGTTGGTTTATTGGTATCACCGAATCCAACTTTAGATAGAAGTGTAGTTAGAGATTTCACCCTGCCCAGGACTCACTCCACAGGTAAGTAGATTCTATCCTGAAACTTAAGAGGAAAGAAGATTGGTAACACCCTTTTACAAAATCTTTCAACTTCTTGCTTACCTTGAGTTGATCTAAGGAACAATGAGAAGGGAGAGCCTTCCCTTTAAGGTAGGAGAGACTATGTGTCATATGCTGTGGCTGGTCATCCTATTTTGAGATTGGATTTTACCCAAAACTGTCAGTTGCAAAATGTCCACCCAACAAATATTTCATCTTTCCCTTTCCTTTTGAAGGTGAGGATTCCTTGGACATGTCATGATTTGGAGGATTTTCTACAACATGAAAGTTCCAAAGGGTGAAAATATTTTCTAATGACATTGAATCTATGAGGGCCTTTGGGATTGGAACAATGATGATGGATCCATGGAGGATAAGTATTCAAAGTATGATTTAGATACTTTTTGAATACATAGGTAGGCTGGAAATGATTCAAACAACTTGTATTTTGGGCAAAAATGACCAAAATCGGAGTTTTCAATGTGGATACAAGTTTTGTGTAAAAAAAGTGAGCATTCCATGCAATCTGGTTTTAGGAATGCATTTACATGTGGCGAAAAAGTCAATATTCTGGAAATGGAATGAATACGAATGCTGGAAATGTGAAAAGATACTTGCATTCTTTGGGAAAATTTTCAACTTTTTCTTCATAAATAAACCAAAAACAAAACAAGCACACAAAGTATTTACAAAACAAAGAAAAGAAAAGAAAACATACCTCTTGCTTTGACACAACTTGATAACTTTCAATACTCCAATCTTGTAAGTGATTTTGTTTTTGGAAGAACTTTTTTGCATTACAAAGAATGAGAGTTTTAAACTTATTTATCAACATAGAACAAAAATCTAGGGCTACAACTAAACAAATGGAAAGCAAAAACATCAAACAAGCAACAAGAACAAGAAATCCAAACAAAACCAAAAACTTACACTTACTTGGTGAGCAAAGAGAAAATCTTGGAGCAAGAAGAAGTTGGAATGAAAGTCTCTTCTCCAAATTGAGTTTTTACAATGTGTTTGCATATAATGATTAAAGCTTTTGAAAATCTTGAACTCCCAACCCTATATCATACTTTTTGTGTGCCATTGCATATTTCAAAAGATGCAATGAGCTCTCCAAGTGCAAATCACAGTTTTTGGGAGCATTTGCATATTTAAAAATGGTGCATATGCAAAGCAAGTATATGTAACTGGAATGCTCAACTAAAATCACACTTCTTGAGGTGTCTTGTGGTGCAGGGGCACCTAGGTAGGGCTCATGGAAGACCTAGGGCTCCTAGGTTTTTTTGACTTGTAGTGGTACTAGCCACACCATTAGAGTAATAAAGGGACTAGCTTGGTCCTAAGTTGAGGTGTGTTAGCATAGGAAGCTTTATCACGCCTTAGTTGCAAGTATCCCCCTATTAGGTCAAATAGAGTATTTTTATGACTTTTGTGATAAGTTGACCAAGAAAAGGGACTTGATGTCCTTTTTCAATGTTTTAAAGCCTTAACTAGGCTTTTGGTGATGTTTGGTGGGCTTAGGATCAAGTTTGAATGTCAAATTCAAAAAGTTGTATAAGTTGTTGAGAAGTTGTCATTAACAACATTGACAACATTTTGTTGCTTAGGAGCAACTTCGTGCTTGGGTTTCATAACTGTCTGAAACCATTGGTGCTAGACCTTGGTCAACTATTTAAGACCATACTCGACTTGTTGATGGGGTTGGCTTAAGAGAAAAGGTGTGTGTATGGACTAATTGACAACAATAACAGTCACAGTTCTTGTTTTCTAAACATTTTGGTATTCTAATGGATTGAAATTAGGATTGTAGTATTTGGAAGTGTTAGAGGAATTCATCTTAAGGTTTTGTGTAGTGTTAAATTGCAATTTTCTGGGTTTCTAGTTGTTAAAATTGTTTTGCTTCCTGCCAATCTGTTGTCTTGAACCAGGCAACTGGTAAAGATGGGGTCATAGATCCTCTTGCCATCGTAGAATCTGCACAGGATTTTGGGATTAGGGAGATAACTCCATGTACATATTGTACAGTGAAGGAGGGGCCCTAGAAAGCAAGGAAGGCATATTTATGGTGATGCCCTAGGCGAGCCAAAGTTGCATGGCTAGGGATCACAGTGTGTTGCAGAAGTGTTAGGAGAGATTGAAGGCATTGATAGCTTCAATCAAATCTTGGAGAAAGGTAGAAGCATGATTGTGGAAGTCCCAAATTCAATGGGAAGTGTTGGTGAAAGATCTTATGAAAGGAAAGTGAAGTTTTTGCTAGACAGGCTTGAAAAGCCTTAAAGCCTTATTTTTAGGCACATTTGTAGATTGTACTATACGGACAGTTTGGGGGCCATAGACCTTGGAAATATTTTAGGTCTCTAAAAAGAGTGTCTAGATCCATGATTAGTTTCCCTCCTTGTTAAGGACTTTCTCAAGTTATTCAAGATTTTTGTCAAATGCAGGTCTAATTGCTTGTAGCCCTATTTGGGAGGCAACTATGGTGTTTTTGTGAACTTGATTAGGGTTCCAATCTCAAAAGTTATTGTAGATCTTGGAAAGGATCCAAATGACCTCCTGAAGGTCTCTGTCTATTGTAGGAGTGTCTGCTGATCAGTTGGAGGTAGGATGTGGAATTGGTGAAGAGGAAGCATTGAGGGCTAGTGCAAGCCTTGGAAGCAATGTATAGAGTTGTAGTTCTTTTCAGTTGGTGTTCACTAGTTGAAGGAGGTAGGATCTCATAATTAAGATCCTAAGGAGAATAGGGTAGTGAGTAACCCTATTAGGTTCAAAGAAATACCTAAGGAGGCCCTAGAGTGAGTTGTGGTAGAAGCAAGACTAGTGTTACATCATCTTGCATGTTGGAATGGAATAACTAAGTACAGATCAGGCTTTCCAAGTCATTTGCATACTACATAGGTTGATGCTTAGTGCAAATCGCACTTTATCAATGCATTTACACGTGGTGAGAAGTTATATGCAGATCAGACCTTTTTAGGTGACTTACATATTGAAAATGATGTGTAAATGGCAAGTTTGAGAGCAAATCGGACTTTTCCAGCCACTTTACACATTGCATTTTGCTTGAAATGCCCAATCGCGCTTTTGGCATGCACTTGCATGTGGTTCTTTTCATGAAAAATGCAAGTATGGAGTTAGTCGCACTTTTTGAGGGTGATTGTATTGCATTTACATGTAAATGGGCAAATTGTGGTTTTGAGAATGAAATGTATATTTAAAATACCATGCAAAACTTCCTAGCCAAGGAGCTTTTGGGAAAAGCAAGTTGTTTAATAAAGCCAATCGTGGTTTTGAGAATGAAATACCTATTGCATGTTGAAGAAGTATTAGATGTAATATGCAATTGGCCTCCAAAAGTGCAATTTGCCTCTTGAAATGGAGTAAACAAGAAAAACCAGAATTTTTAGATGCAAATGCATATTTAAAATAAAGCAAATTGCACTTTTCAAGTGCATTTGCATATTTCATCAAATGCATATGTAAATGACTTCTAAAGACGTTTTCTTTTCACTTGACTTTTAATTTACACATGTCTAATTGATGCACTTAAGTGAAATCACACCTTTTAGGGTCCATTGCTTATTACACTTGACATTTTTATGTGTCATGTGCAAATGGGTTGAAAAAGTGCACTCTATAACTTAAGTGACTTATAACTTTAAAGGTCAAAAGTGCAACTTTATAACTTAAAAACACATTTTAAAGTGATTTTAAGTGATAAATATTAAAAAGTGCAACATAACATCAAAATGTAAGGTTTAATATTTAAAATATGCAATTAGGGTTCTAAAGCCTGATTACACACACTTAAACCTTAATATCTTTTGATTAACAACTTCAATTAAGTCCTAAGATAGCTAAAAACAAGGGTGTACTGAAAGCAAGAGATTGAAGGAAACAAAAAGACTAAAACAATCCAAACAAACATGCTACGCAAAAAAGGACTTTGAAGATCTCAAAAATCAAGTATATATTACTAGATTCAACAATTCCAATCAATCTTTCAAAAACAAAAGCAACTTGATGAGAACCTCAAGTAAAAACATTGATAACATGACTTGAGAAGGATTAAATTACCAAGTTGCACCAATCTCATAGTGAGATAACTTAGAGAAAATATGAAACTTAATTGGCAAAGTTTGTAGTGTTGGGTCCATTTTGCGATTATAAAATGAAGGACAAGTAGTTCAAATCAGGCTAGCTTAGTCGAAGCTAAATAAAGATATTGGTCTTCATGAAAGCAGCTTCAGAAAAAGCTAGAATTTGCTATTCACTTATTTGAAATTTATGGCCATGTAACCAGGGTTTTGCCTTGTGCAACTTACATTTTTTGTGATGAGGTGTACACTTGGATTAATGAGGTGTACACTTGGATTTTTCCTGAAGCCTCACCACAATTGCAAAAGTTGATTTCTTTATCGCAATGGATAAATAATTGTTCGCTATTTACTATAAAAAAAATTATCCTTGACACCATCCTTTCTGTGAAATCCATTTTTATTTTCATTGGCGAATCGGTTAGATTTGTCTTGCTGTTACACCAAAATCTCATAAAACTTCGAAGTTTACAAATGTGCATCGAAATAAAAAGTTGAAATGTCACATAACATCAGAAGAAGAGTCATTTATGGATTGGTTTCATTGTGCATGGAATATAGATTATCATTTTCCTGTTTTATACCAAAAACTAATGTCATGTTTATCTACAGGGTTGGGCTATTATTTTTAGAGCAAATTTCTTGTCCAAATTTTTTTCTCAGTTGCATGCTTTCTATTTTGTGCGGCAGCATCACTTTAAACCATTTTTAAATGAGACTTCTGAAATTATATTATGCATGCTGCTGATTCAGGTTCGAGATACCACAGTTGCCATGCCATATAGGATACAACATATTGATGAATTCATCCAACAACTTGAGGCAGGGGATCTGAAATTGCGGGTGCGGGTGTTTGAGGTAAGTCAACAAAATCATCTCTCCTTGAGCAATAGACTTTTGAAAGGAATTCATGCAGGCTATAGTGGGAGAACCAATGCATTTTTATTTTTTGAACATTATAGGCTGAAAGGGCTGCCAGAAGGGCATCGGTAATGCAAATGGCAACTATATACACAGTTTTGGGGGGAACACTATTGAATACTGGAGTTACACTAACAGCCCAGGGCATGGAGAATCTTGCCACTGTTTCATATATTGGTGCAGGTATGTTATATTTTTCTCATAATTTTTCTCTTCTTGGGGTGTCTGATTATTTGTCATAAACTAGTTAAATGATTTATCAGTAGACACGATGTGCATCAAAAATAACAAAGATGAATTGCATTTTGATTATTCGTCAATTTCTTAACATAGGCCTTCAGTAATGTTGTTGACAAAAAATGAACTTGGACATGCACCACATAGTGGATTGAAAATCATTAGTGTTGATTATTGATTTCCCTCATGCCCAATGGTTAGCCAGTGATGCTACGCACAGAGATGCATGAATGGTAGATTTTGATTGTTAGTCATTGATATCATGCACAGGGGATACAAGAATGAAAAAATGAAAGTTTTTGATCGTTAACCATTGATGCTAAGCACAGGGAATGCATTAATTGCCTTCACCTCGTTATTTTTAATTTCTGTATTGCTCATCTTGTGCTATTATCTGTAACATTTTTGTTATGCTTGTGTAAAATCATAAAAGTTACTTATAAAACTCAGACTAACTATTTCATCAAAAATACCACCGTTAAACTTATATTGCTTTTATTTGGAGGGGAAATCTGATGATATGTTGAAACAATCTGAAGCTTGAATTTGTTGAATTGCATTTTGATGGAAGCAATAATCTGGTAAGCCAAGTAGATATATTTTGTCGTTTGATTATTAATTTATTAGTATTGGTGATGCTTATATTCATCATTCTAGAGATTTGTATAGGAAAGTTATAAGGTTCTCTACTCTCAAAATTCCATACATAGAACTAAACAAGAACACAGGAAAACAGACTGTGTATCAAATAGTAAGGAAATTAAGCAGACGATACATTGTCGCATGGAAGTGAAGAAAAATTAGGACTTCTCATCAAAATTTAGATCAGATTGAACAGAAGGAAAACTCGTTACAATATATATTTTCTGGAGTAATAACAAAATTGAGCTATCTAATCCCCCTTGTTATCCATTTTATGTCTGGGGTACAAAGGAGCTATTTCAGCTTATGAACAATTCTGTCTGTTGCTTGATGGGGAATATCTTAACCTATCCAGATTACATACATATTTCCGGAATTTTATCCATTTCCCATCCACTCTGTGTGTAGCTCTTAACTTTCTGTACAAGCTAGGTGCTTCATTGCTTGGCAGTAAGCACCGCTACACTTGAAATGAAATTAAAGCTTTAAGGATTTTTATTGAATGAATTAATTAACGCTTTTATATAAAGAAGTGACATCATGTTTTTTAGTGAGAGGTCATAATTAGAGTATATTTCCACAGTGATTTTTGGACTCGTAATAATAGTGGATCGTTCATGCATGCAGGAGTACTCACAATCTTGATTATTCAGGCCATGAAAAGAGTACAGAGACTTGACAAATTTGAAAAAATGATTTAAGTAGTTGTTTCATCCTAACAGTGACCGTGTGTTTTGGCAAATTTATTACCCCACTAATTCGCAATATTGTGGCTAGATTCTTTCACCATTTTTGCTACTGCGTTTGTGGCCTTCCGATTTGTTGTTGCTTCTATATTTTGGAGCAATTCAAATAAATTATCAATCATGTAAGGCTGTTGGCGAAAATTTCAGCAGCCACTGAATGGAAATGTACCATATATTTCACTAGCTATAAGCTGCCCAGATTGTATTAGCATTCATTTTAATCCAGAAAACAAATATTTATTATAATTCTTTTTGAAATGTAATGGAGGGAGGCCAGCTCTGTAATTATTGTGTCAATTATAATAGAATTCATTTTTCATATGTATTGGAGGGGGCCGGCTCCGTAACAAGAGGCCCTATTTAAATATAAATAAATAATGTTATAGACCTGCTACTGGTGTGTAGAGAATGTATTTCTAGTGTGAAATTTATATGTTCTGTATTTTTATCTTTCATCTTGTAGATATATTAGTTTATTTCTTACATATGTAGTATTGAAGTTTGCAATTGATCAAAATTAGTTTCACAAGTTTTTAATTAAACATATAAGATGGGTACTGTATAAATAGATATATAAATAGATAAATGGTGTATCAACATTTGTTAATAATTGATGGGGTGGATTTGGTGATGGAGGATGTTATATCTGCTGTGACTGGCATTCCCATTATAGGAAAGAAATTTGTGATACCACCAATCTCGGAGGTCAAATTAATTAAATGACACAATAATTAAATAATAAATATAATATCTAACTAAGCAAATTTAATTTAGTATATTAAATAATAATAGTAACCAAGCAAATATACAATCATAATAAGATATTAAGTCAATTGATATAAGAATACTATAATAGTAAGCAATTATAACATATTAAAATTATATTATATTTTAAATATATATTCTATCGATATAATACAATATGATAAAGAATATAAGAGGACAAATAAAATAACAAGTATACATAATAAACTAATACATAATCTTCTATAACACTTATTATTTTCAAGGCACATATATGGATAACAACAAAATCTTATTATATAATTGAAACTATTCCTATGGTTTCCATACACAATGGGAATATGTGTATGAGAATTGAATTAAGTAATACACTAAAATATTTTTAATAATAACATTGGACAAAATGATTTTCTAAACTAGATTCCATTTTATTTCAACCATGTTGCTAGGGATGTTGACATTATCCTCCATTCATATTTGGGCGACATTGACATATTATAATCACTGCATTATATGATAGCGATCTATATACTTATCTATGGGAAACAAACCTCGCCATGGACTATACCATAGAAATATTATATGATATGAAGGATGTTGGAAGTGTAATCGAGTATGGTTGCCACCCAAATGGATTATATATTATAACCCTTCATTAGAAAATAATTAAAAGTTAAAGAAGATGAATCTTCATTGATTGAAAGGTAACAACTTCTAATAGTAGAAAATCTAAGAAGGTAAGGGACGTCAAAGAACAGGGGGAGGACGTTTTTAATTTCTTTTGGGAACTCCTCAGTAGAGAGAAATATATATGATACATGCAATAACTGGATCGTCGAAAGGAACTTGTGTAAATAAGACGTTCAAACATGGGTCTACTTTGCACTAGTTCAATATATAACGTTGTTGAAGGTACATCTCTTATCAAAAGAGCATGAACCTGTGTAATTGATAATCAGACATACTATCCAAGAATTTGCATATTGTTGAGGTTCCCAATCGGCCACAACATTAGCAAACCACTCACATAATATTGAAGTATCCAATAGTCATAATAATTTTGGTTGTGGCAAAGTCTTAAAGATCATTTGTAATAGTTTCATCGGTTGCAAGATATCACTCCTATTGTGGACCACAAGGATCGTAAATTGCATATTTCAAACATATCTAAATTAGGAAGGATTAGTCTTCAAATACAACGTTTCTTCCACTTCTAAAGTGTATATTTTATATTACCATAAATTTGTCCAATATATATATTTTTATATTACCATAAATCTATCCAACAGTAATATTAACTATCCATTACTAATACTGAGCTGCAAAGGAATAAGATAAAAGAACTCAAGTATTTTGTCCCAAAGTTCTTAGGTATCTAGAAGGGACATTACATTGGTATCAAAGCCTAATCCTGTCATCGTGTGAGTGAAGGCTTATGGAAAATGACAAGAGAAGGACAAATAAAATTACAATGAACGACTTAGCAAATGAAGTAAGAACATATATGGAGCAAACCCTACAGACCAACCAAACTATATTGAATCAAATGGAGAAGTCAAATCAAGCCCTCTTACAAGCATTACAAAACATGAGAAACTTGATCAATAATTTGAGAAGTCAATCTAACATATGGAGAGAAAGTAATTCAGTCCATTCTGAAAATAACAATGCAACTTCAAGCTCCAGCCTGCCCCAACCTACATTCCTACCTAGAAGAGTAAATTTAAGAGAAGAGGAAGGGGTCAAGCAACCCCTAACTAGTACGGAAGATATTGCAAGGACATATGCTACTCTAAAACCCAACATTAGAGAAGTGATATCATTCAGAGAATTTTGTGAAGATAAAAGAAGGGAGGCATCTAGAAGGATGGTAAATGAAGAATTCAAACATAAAATTAACAAAATAAAGCTTCCACATTTTGACGGTTCAAAAAAAATTACACTGCACCAATGGTTAGAAAAATTAAACACATTTTTTATTCTAAATCCCATGATGGAAGAAGATGCATTGCAATTCGTTATAGTGCATCTAAAGGGAGCAACACATGATTGGTGGACCCATGGATGTATCTCATTGGGACATAAAGATGTAAAATCCTATGAAGAATTCTTCGAAAAGCTCATGAATAGTTTTGATGATAAGGACATCGAATGGTATTTTCAAGAACTAACTCAATTCAGACAAATTGGAACAGTGGAAGACTATGCTTGCACATTTCAAGAGTTGTCAATTATGGTTCTAGACATTTCCCAAAAGAGACTCACTCATATATTTATAGAGGGATTAAAAGACTCCACCAAGCACTCTGTTAGATTGCATGAACCACAAAACTTGGAAGAGGCCATTAGAAAAGCAAAAATGGTAGAATCGAATTCATCAAAAGAAAAATATAAGAATTTCTTGACAAAGACAGAGCATAAAAATGAAGACTTGCGCAAAGACCAAAGAGAGAGAGAATGTTATTTCTGCAAAGAGAAATGGAGTAGAGGACACCAATGCTCGAGCAAGGAAGCCCAAAAGCCAAAAGAGGATACATTGAAGAAAGACATATGTTTCAGATGTAGAGGCCCTTGGGAACCTGGACATAAGTGTGATAAGAAAAGTCAACTCCATAAAATAGAAGCAATGCATGAAATAAATAATGAAGAGACTTCAAATAGGAGTGTGAATGGTGATCGAGAGAGGATACAAGAATAGAGAATCATTGAAGCTTCGAGGAAGTTCAACTTTAGTCATACTATAATTAGGAAATGTAAATATCAAACAATACATTTATGTACATATTTTATAATTATTAATAGAACTTTAACATTCAATTTAAATAAAAGGGAAAGAGTGGCAATTAAGGGAGAACTACTAATGACACCCTATTGTTAGCACCTTCCTAAGAGTGCAATTAAGGGAGAATAGTTAGGGCATCCTATGTTGAGAATAAGTTTGAGGGAGATTGTTGAGATTAGATTGATATAAGTATGATCAATATATATGTTTCAATCATTGTTTTGTCACTTATGTCAAACTTGCTATTTGCTGGTAAGACAACTGCTTATATGATTTAAGTACTATCACTTATTTGATTGATGAAGAGGATTTGATCAAAAGATGTAACAATAGCACCTAGAGGAAAGGTTGAGTTATGATATGTAAAAGAGTACAAGAATCAGTTAAGATAGTGATAACATGATGTATAGATGATATACTTAAGGTTACAAAGGCTGGTTACACTAAGTATAGAAGAACAAGTTAAACAAATTTTGTCTGCCAAATTTGACCGAGTGGATAGTAGGTGCCAAGCAAAGTTAGTGCAAGTCGAGTAGAAAATTAGTTGAAGCCAAGTAAAAGTATATTCTAGTGTATGCTGAGCAAAATGTGGATGTCAAGTAAAGTTTAGTTAATGTCAAGCACTAGTAAACCTTAGTTCGTGTTGAGTGATTTTACAGAGGATGTCGAGCAACGCAGTGCGTGTTGAGCATCAAAATCTAGTTAATGTCGAGTGACTTAGTGCAAGTCGAGTAGAAAATTAGTTCGAGCCAAGTAAAAGTCTATTCTAGTGTATGCCCAGCAAAACAGTGGATGTCGAGTAAAGTTTAGTTGATGTCGAGCACCAGTAAACTTTAGTTCGTGTTGAGTGATTCTACAGAGGATGTCGAGCAACGTAGTGCGTGTCGAGCATCAGAATCTAGTTAATGTCGAGTGACTGCATTATTTGAAAGATCATGAATTCGATGAATCTAAGCCAACAAGTTTGTTTTCTTGGATTGTGTGAACCAGATGGAAGATAAGATTGATGAGCTAGTGGCATAGAATTCAAGGTAAACCATTTTTCGGTGAATTCAAAGGGGATTCAAGGAGAAATTTCTAGAAGAGATATGGAATGAGGGTTAGATTCATCATATCCTACCTATTTTGTCCTAACGCTAAATTGGACAATGGAGAATAAATGACAAAAGATCTTAATTTCTTATTTATAGGAATAACTGGTTAGAAGCAAAGGTTGTCATGTACAAGAATCTAAGGAAGACAAGGACTCAAGGGTTTTGCTTCATCAAGTGATCTAAGAGAAGAGTTTGCATTGGCATGTTAATCAAGAAGGCTTAAGGGTATGAATGTTTGAAGGGTGAACAAGCTATCAGAGCTGAAATGTATGAAGGCCAAGTAGAATGGAGGATTGAAGTAAAGATATGTAATATGCAAATAAAGTTGTAAGCTGTTATCAAATCAAGTCTTACTATTACTCTCTAATAATTGTATCAATCTAAGGTAAATCCTTTGGATTAAGGTTGACCTAATAGTCATTTGTAAATCTTTTAACTGGGTGATATTCCAAGTGAATGGTCTGAAGTCCTCTAACAAGGCTCACTCCTAACAAGGTGATTGAAATCCTTTAATAGGGTCGCATTTAACAGTGTGTATTGTAGCCTTTAATAGGGTTGGCCTTTCACAGGGCATCACTTCAGAAGAGTGAAAAAGAGTAACATGTTACTAGTGGGTTTTTCCAAATTGGGTTTCCATGTAAATCATTGTGTCAACTGTGTTGTTGAATCTATTATGTTTCATGTTTACATTTCTGCAAATTGATTTGACAGTAACTTACAAATTTTAAGTGATTGCATATCTCATGGATGCATGCATGATGACAAATGTTTTATGGGTTCATTAAGCTATGAAAAGTTTTATTCATACATATGAACCTTGGATAACTGATTTAGCACCCCCACCCCCCCCCCCCCCCCCCCCCAAGTTATTCTAAAGTATTCCAATAATTGGTATTAGAGCCATCTGCTTAAGAGGACTAGTTTGAAGGTACAAGAAGCACAAAGATTAAGATGTCAAAAAGAGAAGTACCCAAGCTTAATAGAAATAACTTTCCTGCATGAAAAATTTTGATGAAGCTACACCTTGGAGGACTTGGAAATCATGCACAATCTACCATTACTATTGAGCATGTTGATCCTATTGGAGCCCCAACAACCAAGGATATGAAAAAGAAGAAAGAACACAACCAGGCAATGCTTGAGATTGCTTTTTCCCTAAGCTATGCTAAATTTGATGATATCAAAGGTCTTGATAGTTCAAAGAAAATGTGAGATGCCCTATTCACCATCTATGGAGGGGACACTAATGTTCTAAGAGCCAAAGTTGAAAGTTTCAGAGGTAAGTTTGATGATATGAGAATGGAAGAAGGTGAAAATATTGCTCAATATGTTGCAAGGATAAAAGAAGTTGTTAATGCAATAAGAGGAGTTACTAGCAAAATAGATGATGATATTGTACTAAGCAAAGTTTTAAGAATACTACTGCCTATATATGCTATTAGAGTTTCTACAATTCAAGAACTAAGATTTATACTAGGGAATAATCTCTCACTTGAAGGTCTGGTAGGTAGACTCACTGTTTTTGAGCTATCTAATTTTGATAATTACAAACCTGAGAATAGTGAATCTTCTTTCAAAGCTAAGGTGTCATTGAAGGAACTTGATTAGAAGAAGAAGAAAAAGATAAAGCATGAGTCGGGTGATAGTGATATAGATGAGGAGGATGTAGAACAACTTGAAGCACTACTAGAAAGACGATTCCACAATGGTAAAGGCAAGTTCAAAGGTAAATTACCTATCATTTGTTTCAACTGCAATGAGGTTGGTCATATTGTTGCTAGATGTCCAGAGAAGAACCACAGAGGTGGTGACAAATACAAAAGTAGAAGAGATGAAGATAACAAGGATTATAAAGACAAACTTAAAAGGTCATGCCACATTGCTGAAGAGGAAACAACAGATGCATCTGATGAATATGATGATGAAGTGGTGTATGTTGCAACGAAGGATGAATCTGATGAAGATGAGGCAACTGCACTTGTGACTTGTGTAAACAAGAATAACAAGTAGATCATTGATAGTGGGTCTTCACATCACATGATTGGAGACAAAAGTAAGTTCATTACCTTGAATTGTTATGATGGAAATAGTGTAAGATTTGGTAATGGTGCACCATGTTTAATAAAAAGAAAAGGTTCTATCAAACTCACAACTAAGATTTTATGTGGCAATGCTTACTATGTTGAAGGACTTAACTATAATCTGTTGAGTGTGTCACAACTAAATAATTCAAAATGTAAGGTTGAGTTTGAAAACAAGATTGCTAAGATATATGACACAAATAGAAAAATGATTAGAAAGGGTGATCAGACTAGGAGTAATCTATTTTATCTTGACATAGAGGATGCTACTTGTCAATTTGTAAAATTTGATGATGTATGGCTATGGCACAAGAGGTTATGTTATGTTAGTTTTGATAACCTAGTTAGTATTAGTAACATGAGAAAAGTTAGAGATTTTCCTAAGTTGAAAAAGCCTGATAATATAATGTGCATACAATGTTAGTTAAGCAAATTGGCAAAGTCAAGATTCAAGAGTAAAACTTATACCTCCAAAGAAACAGTAAGGATTGTTCATACTGACTTGTGTGGACCAATTTATGTGCAAAGTTACAAAGGAGATAAGTTCATTATGTTGTTTGTTGATGATTATTCTAGAATGATGATAATTATGTTTTTGAAATAGACATCTGATGCTTTCCAAATGTTTAAGTGGTACTTAGCAAAAGTTGAGAAGAAAACAGGTTGTTTGAGATCTGACAGAGGAGGAGAATTTATATCAAATAAGTTTGAGATGTTCTGTAATGATAGAGGAATTAAAATAAAAACATTTGCCCCTAGAACCCCTCCACAAAATGGAATTGCTAAAAGGAGGAATAGATCTATAATGGACTGTGTTAGAACACTCTTGATGGAGAAAAATGTTGTTATGAAATACTAGAGAGAAGTTGTAAGTGCAGTTGTCTATACCTTAAATGTGTACAAGTCAAGAAAGGTACTTATTCAACACTCTTTGAACTATGGTATAGATACACCCAATGTAAAAAAATTTAAGGTATTTGGAAGAAAATGCTATATTCTCAAAGACTTTAGGAATGGTAAACTAGATGTAAAAAGTGAAGAAGATATATTCTTAAGATATTCCATAAGAAGTAAAGCTTATAAGTGTTTAAATACTAAGACTAACAAAGTTTTGGAAAGTGCAAATGTGAATTTTGATGAATATACAAAAGTATATGAGACTAAACCTATGAGAAAATCAGAAGAATACAAATCATTTGTATACTTTTACAAGGAAATGCCTGTTGAAGAAGATGTTGCAAATCAAACTACAAACCAACAGAAAGTTTCAGTAACTATCGAGTGGCATACTATAAATGTTGAGTTGCATTCAAGAACTGAGCTACATTCAGATGCTGAGTTATAGAATGAAGTTGAAGCACATTCTGATTCTGAGATTAATAGAGATGTTAAGCTACCTAATAGAGATGTACATAGTGACTTTGAAGTTGAAAGACAAAATGAAGAAACTAGAGCTGAGCTAAGATTATCAAAATATGTCAAGAGACATCATCCTATTGCACAAATTATTGGAGATAAAGATGCTAGACCAATGACAAGAAATAGATTGAAAAATGATACATGTTTACTAAGCATGAAGGAACCCAAATCAGTAAGAGATGCATTAGAAGATATAGACTAGAGTAAAGCCATGGAAGAAGATATTGAACAAATTGAGAAAAACAAAACATGGACTATAGTTCCTAGACTATAAGACAAAAATGCGATTGGCACCAAGTGAGTATTGAGAAACAAGCTAGATGAAAATGGTGAAGTCACAAGGAAGAAGGAAAGATTAGTTTACAAAGGCTATGCACAAGAAGAAAGAATTGACTATGGAGAGACACTTGCTTCTGTTGCTAGATTGGAAGGAGTAAGAACTCTACTTGCTTATTCTACATACAAAGGTTTCAAATTTTATCAAATGGATGTTAAATATGTATTTTTGAATGGTATATGAGAGGAAGAAGTTTACTTAGAACAACTAGAAGGATTTTTTGATGTTAACAATAAAAATATGATATGTAGATTAGACAAAGCTCTATATGGTTTGAAACAAGCACCAAGAGCATGATATGAAAGACTTCATAATTATCTTGTGAAGATTGGATTTAAAAGGACTGATGATAACAACAATCTATACATGAAGACAGAGAAAGCAAAAGGTATTTTGTTATCTAAAATTTTTGTTGATGATATCATATTTGGAGGTCAAGATATTTTATCTAAAGTTTTTGCAAATGAAATGAAGCAAGAATTTGAGATTTCTATGTTTGGAGAAATTAAGTTCTTTGTGCGTTTGCAAGTATATCAGATGAAATATGGTATATACATCACTCAATCAAAATATTTTAAAGGAATATTGTAAACTTTTGGATTGGAGGATTCCAAACTAGTAAATACACCTATGGTGACAGGACACAAATTGTCAAAGAATGATGATTAAGCTGAGGTAAATCAAACATTGTACAAGTCTATGATTGGCAAATTACAATATGTAGTACATAACAGACCTGACATTGCATTATCTATAGGGATACTTGCAAGATTATTTGCTAATCCCAGGGAAAATCATTTGATGGCTGTAAAAAGAATAATGAGATATCTGAAAGGAACAGAGGAGTATGGTCCATACTATAATAAAAATGAAAATTTTGAAATAAGAGACTATAGTAATGTTGATTGGGCTAGAAACATTGATGAAAGAAAGAGCACCAATGGAGGAGCATTTTTCTTAGGCAAGAGATTAGTTACATGGACTAGCAAGAAACAAAACTGCACTTCACAATCCATTGCTAAAGCTAAATATGTTGTTGCTATAAATTGTACAAACATTGTATGGATCAAGCAGCTACTCAAAGGTATGAAAGAAGAGATCACATAACTAGTGACACTTTATTGTGATAATACAAGTGATATAAACATATCAAATAATCTTGTGATGGGCACAAAGACTAAGCACATTGCAATCAAGTGTCATTACTTGAGAGAATTAGTTCAAGATAAAGAGGTGAAGATGGAATATGTTAACACAAAAGAGAAAATTGTTGATATCTCCACAAAAGCATTACCTAAGGATGCTCATGAGTATCTAAGAGGTAAACTAGAGGTGATACCCATATCAAAGGCTATCTAAGTAACAAAAGGAGTGCCCTACATCAAACAAGCTGATTTTTATATGTTACAAATTGATGCAGGGGATCTTACTTTAGGAGCTGCATAAAGTAAAAAGAGCTAACACTACAGATCAATCACAAGCAAGATGACAACTGAAGAAGCTTATATCTGCATGTTAAGGTGACAAGTCTTTGGCATTGTTGTCAAATAGGAAGATAGTTACTAATCAAAGGAAATAGAAGAAAGAGGGAGATAGTTATTAATCAAGAGAAATACAAGAGATTGCAAATTGAGCAAAGAGGGAGAAATCCTAATATATAGAAAGATGGAGCTACTATAGAAGGAAGATATAAGAAGTAATTCAGAGGGAGTTATCAGGATGATACAAAGGAGTTTTGTAACCTATTTAGAAGATAAAAGGTGCTGATAGAGGGAGAGATTTCAATACAAGGATTTTTTTTTTGGTATTTTGTTGGTTTTACTATTTTAACCTAGTCAAATTAGTTGATCAATTTGGTTCTCCATCAAAACCAAAGAGGGAGATTGTTAAGAATAAGATTGAGGGAGATTGTTGAAGAAGGAGATTGTTGAGAATAGATTGACATAAGTATGATCAATATATATGTTTCAATCATTATTTTGTTACTGATGTCAAACCTACTTTTTGTTGGTAAGACAACTGCTTATATGATTTAAGTTCTATCACTTATTTGATTAATGAAGAGCATTTGATCAAAAAATGTAACAATAACACCTAGATGAAAGGTTGAGCTATGATATCTAAAGAAGTACAAGAATCAACTAAGATAGTGATAACATGATGTATAGATAATCTACTTAAGATAACAAAGGCTAGTTACACTAAGAAAGTATAGAAGAACGAGTTAAACAAAGTTTTTCTAGAAAGCTTGACTGAGTGGATAGTAGGTGCTGAAAAAAGTCAATACAAGCTAAGCAGAAAATTAGTTGGAGCCAAGTAAAAGTCTATTCTAGTGTATGTCGAGCAAAAAAATTGATGCCAAGTAAAGTTTAGTTGATGTTGAGCACTAGTAAACTTTAGTTCATGCCAACTGATTCTACATAGGATGACAAGCAACGTAGTGTGTGCTGAGCATCAGAAGCTAGTTAATGTCGAGTTACTACATTATTTAAAAGATCATGAATTCAATGAATTAGAGCTGACAAGTTTGTTTTCTTGGATTGTGTGAACTAGATGGAAGATAAGATTGATGAGCTAGTGACACAAAATTCAAGGTAAACCATTTTTAGGTGAATTCAAAGGGGATTCAAGGAGAATTTTCTAGAAGAGGTATGGAATGAGGGGTTGATTCATCATATCTTACCTATTCTATCCTAACCCTAAATTGGATGATGGAGAATGAACAAAAAATGATCTTAATTTCTTATTTATAGGAATGGTTGGTCGAAAGAAAAGGTTGTCATGTGTGAGAACCTAAGGAAGACAAGGAGTCAAGGGTTTTTCTTCATCAAGTGACCTAAGAGAAGAGTCTACATTGGCATGTGAAGCAAGAACGCTTAAGAGTATGAATGCTTGAAGGGTGAACAAGCTATCCAAGCTAAAATTTATGAAGGCCAAGCATAATGGAGGATTGAAATATAGATCTGTAATCTACAAATGAAGTTGTAAGTTGTTATCAAATCAAGTCTTACTATTACTCTCTAATAATTGTATCAGTTTAGGGTAAATCCTTTGGATTAAGGTTGACCTTACAATCATTTATAAATCTTTTAACTAGGTGACATTCCAAATGAATGGTCTAAAGTCCTCTAACAAGGCTCATTCCTAATAGGGTGATTGAAATCTTTCAACAGGGTCGCATTTAACAATGTGTATTGTAACCTTTAACAAGGTTGGCCTTTCACAAGGCATCACTTTAGAAGAGTGAAAAAGAGTAACATGTTACTGGTGGTTTTTCCCAAATTGGGTTTTCACACAAATCATTGTGTCAAATGTGTTGTTGAATCTATTATGTTTCATGTTTACATTTCTACAAATTGATTTGATAGTAACCTACAAGTTTTAAGTGATTGCATAATCTCATGGATGCATGCACAATGACAAATGTTTTATGGGTTCACTAAGCTATGAAATTTTTTATTTATATATTTGGACCTTGGATAATTGATTCACTCCCCCCCCCCCCCCTCTTTGTTATTCTAAAGTATTCCAACACCCTATTGCAATAGTATGTTAGGGAGAACTATGGTAAGGATACCCTATTGCTCTGTAATTAAGGGTGAATTGCTAGAGAACCCTATTGTAGAATTAGTTGAGGGAGAACTATTGAGGGCACCCTATCATAGTGATAGTAAAGGGAGAATTGCTAGTAGGGAACCCTACTATGCTGTGATTATGGAAGAATTGTTAGGGCACCCCACTACAGAGAAGTTAGTATAGAGATCTTAGGATGAGATAAAGTCTCACCTAAGTATTATAAGGAGGGGTAATCCTAAAGGGATACCCATTGAGGCCTAAGGGCAAGATAAAGTCTTTCTTAAGGAAAAAAAGAAATGCACACTAAAAGAGGATTGATACAAGAAAACATATAACAAGAAGCATGGGAATACTAAGATAAGTTACTTCTTTATTCTTGATATTTTCAATGAAATATTACGATTTTCAATCTATATTGTTGTTCTAACTTCAAGATGAAATTTTTTGTTTCAGGACCATGGGATTGAATATCAAAACTATATATTGAGAGTTGGATTGCTTGAGGACAAGCAATTTTGGGTGGGATGGACTGTGATATCCCCAATCTCAGAGGTCAAATTAATTAAATGACACAATATTTAAATAATATATATAATATCTAAATGATTAATAAATAGTAACTAAGCAAATGTTCACTATATTAAATAATAATAAATAGTAACCAAGCAAATATATAAACATAATATAATTTATTATAAAATAATTCTTATATGAAATTGAAATAATATGATATTAAGTAAATTGATATAAGAATACTATAATAGTAATCCATTATAACATATTAAAATTATATTATATTTTAAATATAATATTTTATCAATATAATACAATATAGTAAAGAATATAAGAGCACAAATAAAATAACAAGTATACATAATTGTAAGAATTTGCCTAAGGGCAAAATTCATCCAGGAACTAAGAACTCAAACACAAGCACACAGTAGACCAAAAATGGATATGATCAATTAATCAGAGTATGTCTAAATACATTGCTCTGTTCAGAATGTGATATTCAAACACACTAGAAGTGCCTGTATATAAAGGCCTCTTAGGAAGCACCTAGAATGTCTCTAAAAACAACCAGAAGATAAGACAACTAAGCACCTTATCCATCATTCTAGATGAATGGATAAGAATGAAAAAGTGTCATATGTGTGTAGAAGATTCCTGTGTTGTAGACAACATGTGCTTAAAAGAGGTGCAAACCCCTGTGATGTCATCAAGACAACTTAGAAGAGTGCACAAACTCCTAAAAGTCTCACAAATAAAATAATGCAAAATAATTAAATAATGCATTAACCTAAGTAAACTTAAGTAAGTGTAATAAGTAAATACTTATTTATACCAACAATAATAAACTAATATATGATCTTCTGTAACACTTATAACATTTATTATTTTCAAGACACATATATGGATAACAAAAAAAATCTTATTATATAATTGAAACTATTCCTATGGTTTCCATATACAATGGGAATATGCATATGAGAATGGAATTAAGTAATACACTGAAATATTTTAATAATAACATTGGACAGAATGATCTGCTAAACTAGATTCTATTTTATTTTAACCACGTTGCTAGGGATGTTGACATTATCCTCTATTCATATTTGGGTGACATTGGCATCTTATAATCATTGCATTATATGGTAGCGATCTATATACTTATCCACGGGAAACTAGCTTGCCATGGACTATGCCATACAAATCATTATATAATATGAAGGACGTCAGAAGTGTAATCGATTATGGTTGCCACCCAAATAGATTATATATTATAACCCTTCATTAGAAAATAATTAAAAGTTAAAAAATATGAATCTTCATTGATTGAAAGGTCACAACTTCTAATAGTAGAAAATATAAGAAGGTGAGGGGCATCGAAGGATAGTGGGGGACGTTTTTAAATTTCTTTTGGGAACTCCTCAATAGAGAGAAATATATATGATACGTGTAATTACTGGATCGTCGAAAGGAACCTATGTAAATAAGATGTTCAAACACGAATCTACTTGGCACTAGTTCAATATATAGCAATGTCGGAGGTACATCTCTTATCAAAGAAGCACGAACCTTTGTAATCGATAATCATACATACTATCCAAGGATTTGCATATTGTTGAGGTTCCCAATTGGCCACAACATTAGCAAACCACTCACATAATATTGAAGTATCCAATGGTCGCAATAATTCTAGTTGTAGCAAAGTCTTAAAGATCATTTGTAATAGTTTCATTGGTCGCAAGATATCACTCCTATCGTGGACCACAATGGTCATAAATTGCATATTTCTGACATATTTGAATTAGGAAGGATTAGTCTTCAAATACCTCTCTTTTGCTTCTAAAGTTTATATTTTTATATTACCATAAATTTGTCCAATATATATTTTTATATTACCATGAATCTATCCAATAGTAATATTGACTATCCATTACTAATACTGAGCTGCAAAGGAATAAGGTAAAAGAACTCAAGTATTTTGTCCCAAAGTTCTTAGGTATCTAGAAGGGACATTACAAAATTTTACAAAGACAGAAAGATTTGCGAGCAAGTGGTGGTTGAATTCACCAAGAATTGAGAGGAAAATAAGGCATTGGTGAAGAAGGGTACTTACTATCTGCGAAGCTCCATCAAGCCATTTTGGAGGTTCGTGTTGTGAGTTTTTATCAAGTACATCTCCCTCAACACCAGATTTGACTGCCTTTGCACCTACCATTTTGTGCTTCTCAACCATTTTAGGTATGGGGCGAAGATATCTATTCCCTTCTACCTTTACTATTCTATGAATGAGAATATTAATGATTATAAGGAGAAGCATTCTAGCAACCTGACCTTCTGTGAGGGGCTTTTTTTGTTAATCTATGAATTTTTTAAGGCTAGGTCTATGGGGAAACAAATTAAAAATAGGAAGGAGGGCAAGAAGGATAGAAGGGAATTTGAAGAGTCAAGAGAGGATTATATGCCCTCAGATACTGAGGACAACTTTGAGATGCACATGGACTCAGAGGAGGATGAGTCCTCACAACACAACCCTAGTAAAAGACTCATAAAATAGATCTCTTACTAAACCTAAACAGGACTTTGACACATCTTCAAATAGAGACTATAATGAAAGGGCCGAGGGCATGGATACGTGGGATGATAGTGCTAAAGGTGAGGAGGAGACTTATCTCAGAGAAGGGGAGGGCACGAAGAGGAAGAGGGACAAGAGAAACGTCATCATCAAAATGTCGAGTAGCAAAGAGGAGGAAGTCACAACTTCTAGGGGCTGAAAAAAAGGAAAGTCTCTGATTCCAAGGAGGAAAAATAGGGGATGGGGAAGGATGGGGCTGAAGGGGACATTAATCAGAGTGAAGGGGAGGAGTAGGAGTAGGGCTATGAGGAATTTGGAACCATCAAATACAAATGCTCAATTATGGGCAATGATAGGAATGTGGTGTGGAGAAATTTTGACATGGTTTTTGCTAAAATGGGGATTAATAAAGAATTGAGCAGAACTTTGGTCAAACATAATGAAGAGGGAAAAATCCAAATGGAAGAGTTAATTGAACCAACCCTAGTGATTTTTAGTGATACCACTAAGGAAAATCCTCAAATGGACGTCCTCAACAATGCCAAAAATAACACAATGGATAGCTTTCATACCACCAAATGGATTTTTCATGAAATCCAAGAGGTCAAATATAGAGTGAGTATCTTGGAGAGGGAGAACTACAACTTGAAGAATATGATAATGAAGGATGAAAAGAGCATGGACAACAGAGTGGAGGAGGTGAAGAATAGAGTCCAAATGATGGAGAGTTCAATGCAAATTATAGTTGAACAAAGTTATAACATTCTCGAAGAGGCTAATAAGAATATAAAGTTTCTCATTAACAAAGTGGAAGAACATAGAGCCAACATGGAGGAGGACCCTGCTCCCCATAGAGCCAAGGACATGCCACCTGATGACAGTTCGAGGAAGCATACTCGATCCAGCATGAGGAAGAAAGACATCCATGAACTAGGCAAGGCTCTCTCAGACATGAGGATGGTGGCTAGTAGATTGTTAGAGCTAGAAATCATTGTAGTGAAAATTCTCAAAGAAATCACCTAAGTGACCTTCCTAGCGTTTTTGCCAGTCCTAGTATTTTGTCTTATCCCCCTGGTTTTTTCATGTTTCTTTCTTTATTTGTTGGGGGCTATTTCAATTGATTTCTTTTAGTTAAAACTATTACTCTAAGCATTCCTTTTTTTGTTAGTTCTTTGTTATGTATGGGTTTCAGGGCCTTGTTAAAACTTGTTTTCCTTAATAAAAAAATTTGGCAATAATTAAGCATAATGTATGATTGTTTGGTGTGTTTTGATCACTATTAATGTTATTAAATTGGTTCTAGTGTTTTAAATAACAAAAAGAGCCTTGCAAAGTTGTGAAGGTTTTCATTGACATCAATAGGATTTAGGTACTAAGGTGAATATTTTCTAAGCAAGAAAGGTGACACAAAACATTTAGGTATACAAGGCTCTTATTTGAGTAAAAAAATCAAGTTTGTGGACATGGATAATTTGTGCAAGCTTTGAAATAGTATATGTATTATTTGATAGTGTTAGGCTCATAGTACCAAAATGAATCATGAATTGTGATTATATAACAATTTTACATCAAATTCTAGAGCAAGAAAGTCTAATATTTTGCATGAACTTTAGCCTTTATCTATTAATATGTTTATGTAGCATTTTGTACTCATACCATTTATTAAGTTTTATTTTTCCCACTTGTGTGTAGTGAGTTAACCTAAATGTTTATTAGAGTCATTTTTTTTCTTACTTCAATTGATGACTTGGAACAATCTTTCACTCTTTAGGGTTATAAGATTTTTTATTTTTTTAGTCCAATACTCAATCTTTTTTTTTCTATTGAGTATAATATTAAAAAATTTACATTAGTTATACCAATTTATACTAAATTGTTCACCATGATAAAACAATTAGTTCCTCATAAGGAGGCCAGTGTATGGAGGATAGAAGAGTATTACAAAGAGAGATTATATGTGTTTCAAGATACAAAAAGATATCTAGATATAAATTCAAAAATCATTGCTCCTATGATCAACCCATGTGATTTGGCCATGGGGATCTACACTCCATCTCAAAACTTTATCATTATGTATGTGGACATTGTAGGGATGCATAGGAATAGAAACCTTTGGTTGTTAAATTTGGCATAGTGTTTGTCATTGATGTCAATTGATGCAACATCTTGATAGTGGGATATATATTGCATGTTAGATGTGTATCTTATATCTATTAATTGAGTATCTTGTGTATATTGGATATTTGATGTTTATCAACCTATGTTAAGAAATGAATGATGTTAACTCAATAGGTTGGAACAAGAATGATGTTAATCTTAAATTCATTGATTTTCGTGACATATGCATATTTAAGTGAGTGTGATTGCTTGTCATTCAAATGACAAGAGCTTGGTACATGATAGAGAAAAAGCTAAAAATATTGATAGACAAAAGAATGAACTTATAACTTGTATTTGTTAGTAGAGATTATTAATTGATCAATGGATTAATTTTGTACAATTAACTAATCTTTAAATGTTCTCCGTATTGAACATTTAACATCTTTGTAATGGGGCTTTCAAAGGATATAAGTAAATCAATCGCCCTTAACAAGTTGTATATTAATGATCGCAAGCATATTAGTATTAGAAATTAATAGCATTATGTGAAATAACTACCACTTCTTAGTGATCAATTTTCTTAACTCCAAATCGATGTATCTGACCATTTAGGTGTTTTAAATTATAGAATACCTATTGATATTTAATGGTTATCAATTTCATGAAGAAACAATGGCTCGCGTGTATGTACAAAAGACTATAACAATTTGAGTCGTGCTCTATAACTTTCTCGCTCCTTGCTTACTTTGAATTTTGAATTATTAGTGCATAGCTCATGAGAGTTGATCAGACTTTGATTATGGGCCACATGTTTTTCTGGATTTGCAATTGATGTTGATCTCTAGCTTGGGGGCCTAGTGTGAGGTGGACCAGGGTGTTCCAAAACCCATTGTGTGTGTGTGTGTTGGGGGGGTCACTGTATGCAGATTGACCTTGCTGGAGATTCTTTAAGAGATGATTTGGCATTCTTGGAAATGGCCTCAAAGAGTCTCAGCGAGAAGGATGTGAGAAATATAAATTAAACTTAAAATTCACAACTCTAAACCTAAAATTTTTGCTCAGTACTTAAAAGTTGCTCAGCACATGAAGGTGTCAAGTGCCATTTTTTCTCGGCACTTGCTTGGCACAAGAAGGTGTCGAATCACAAATTGCTCGGCACTTGATGGTGCCAAGTGACAGGCAACAAGTGCCGAGTGATAGGAAGCTCGGCACTTAAAAGAGAGCTCGACACACAAAATAAATGCTTGGCAATGATAGATGCTGAGTGAGCTCGGCTCCAACTAAGAAAGAGGATGCCGAGTGTTCTATTCAAAATGGAAATATTATAACTTATAAAATTTCAATGTGAATGCTTTCACCGTTAAAACAGAGAGCCAAAACTTTAACCTTTCAAAAAAATTACTCAAATGCAACATACAAGGGAAGAGCAATGGATTCAAGTATGCATGCTTGCCTTCTATTCAATCTTTGATTTAAACTATTACAAAATCTGGGAGCATTCGGCTTCAACCAGAAAACCCTAAAATAACCCTAAACTGGTAAAACTTTAAACTTAAATAAACTTTTAAATTTGCAACTCTAATAGTTGCATACAATGGTGTCTGGAGAAATCACTGCTTCAATAGGACAAAAAAAAAACAACAACTAACTCACAGAATAAACAGAGGAGTCACGTGCAACTGGAGACACTAAACATACTTCCTTTTGTCTCTGCAACAAGTGGTTCTGCTAACCACTTTCTTCTTCTTTCTTTGCTCTACAACTTCTAAGCTCTCCTCTCTGTCTAGTCAAATGAATCTAATCATTTCTTTTTGTCTTCTAACCTAAAACATTTTTCCCTCTCATTTCCAAATTTGAAAAAATCTCACCTACCCGTATTAATTTTTTGTGTTGTTTTGCAATCTGTTAGGTGGTAGGTGGGCGTTTGGCTCCAGGGAGAAATGACCAACTGTAATTAATATTCCAACAAAGGAGAAGGGTTCTCATGTCAAAATGGTAGTCTAGAAGGAGGCCCTTGTTGAAAGACCATTGGTCCCTCCCCATCAAAGGATCCCAAGGTTTATCTTGGAGTTGATGGCCTAGATATATTCCTAACTGATTATATAGTGGATAGTACTATATCCTCGTTGTAGATCTTCTTCATGGGACGTTTTATTACTTTTAGACCTTCAACTAAAATGGACAAGAAATGGGTTCCTGAGAAATGGAAATTGAAAGAAAGTGCCAGTGTTTCTATTATGCCTAGTGGGTTGCTCCTCTTCAAATTTATGATGATGGTCGATATGTCCATGGTCCTCTTTGATACCTAGTACTATGGAAAGCATCGTTTGGCGATTGTTAAATGACACCATGGATTTGATCTCGCTTCGGAGCTGAATAGGTTAACATCAGTATGGGTGAGAATATGAGGTTTGCCTCTAGAGTTCTAGGATGAAAAAATCTTTAGATGGAATGGGAATTCTTTTGGGCATTTTGTTTCAGCAGATTTTGTTACTATTCAAAATTCAAGGTTGGTGTACGCTTGATTCTATGTAAATATGGGATTAACAAAGCTCTCCCTAACTTTGTGACCCTAAACAAAAAATGAGGGAAGAGGCAACAACCCTTAGTCTATGAGAATGTTGGACTACATTTCCAAAATTGTTTCAAGTTTGGTCATGTGGCAGTTGATTGCAAGGCTCTCTAAAATAAGGAAAAGGAGAAGGTGGGCTCTCCAGGGATTGTCTTAGAGTAAGTATTGAAAGGGAACCATCCTCCCATTCTCTTGCCCCCTAGTGATGGTAAAGGAAGGAACCAAGAACTCCAAAATGAGAAGTTGGGCCAAGTGGAGATTGGGGTAGCCCTTGAAAATAAATCTGTTGAGAGGGTTGGACAAAGAGAAATTGTTGTGGAGCTTAGAGTGGATGTTGAAGAAAGAAAGATTGATGATTACCCTTTTTTGCAAGGGATTGATGACCTAATGAAGACTCCTAATAAGGAAGAGAAAAATGCATCTACTAAGAAGGATGCCCTCTTGGAAGAAGGATACATCCTAGAGTTGGCATGAAGGAAAGAGGATAGCAATGGGGTGGGTACCATGGTTACCAACATTTCCTCAAAAATCAAACAAGAGAAGTGGGGTGATAGAGTCTATCAGAACCCTCCAAAGACTGTGGTTTTGACAAAGGCCTTATCACCACCACTTAGGGAGATGACCAATCTCTTGATGTGTGACATGTTCTACACTTCCTCTTCTTAGTAGGAGAGTGAATTTGGTGAATGGAATGTTCATAAGAAAAAGTCCAAGAGAGGAAAGAATGTTGATGTTGGTGTGGAGGTGAAGTAATGGAGACCACCTAGCAGGAGTACAAGGACTAAGAAAATGGAAAGGGAGATCCCTAATGGAAATAAATTGACCTTGGACATCATTACAAAAGGTAAGAAATAAAGTTCCTCTTATGGAACATTAGAGGACTAAATGGTCCACAAAATCAATTTGCTCTTAAGTGATTGATTTAATCTTTAAGGGTTGATATTCTTCTTATTTAGGAAGTGAAGATGTCTTCTTTGGCCTTCTCAAAATTAGTAGATAAAATATGGCTTAGGGTTATGGCTAGTTATAGTAAGGTTGATGGGGCTTCAGGAGGTGTGGCTACCCTCTAGAATCTTAATGCAGTGTCAAAGGTAAACTTATAGCAAGATAAAAGCTTTATTACTACTGAACATTTCTACAATAATATGAGCTGGTGGAATCTAAATATATATGCCCCCAAAACAAGAGCTAGTAGGTGTGAGGCTATTTCTACCTTCATGAGTAATAATAGGGAAAATAATTTTTGTATGTAAGGGAAACTCTAATTCTCTCCTTTACCCCTCTAAGAAGTTGGGAGGGATGAATGAATTCATAGAGAGAATGCATGATCTAGCCGACTTCATAAATCGTAATGATATTATTGACATGGACTTATAAGTGCCCCTATTTACCTAGCCAAATAATAGGAAAGGATAGGATCTTACTCAAGTAAAGTTGGATAGACTCCTTGTTTCAATAGATTGGCAACATCTCATTTCCTCCATACCCTTCCGAGAACTGTCTCTGATCATGCTTCACTATTATTTAGTTGGAATAATATTTTCTTTAATGAACCTAAGTCATTTAGATATGAGATTATGTGGTAGTTAGACCCAAACTTTTCTCAATGTGTTGAAGAATGGTGGACTATTAGAGTTGAAGTACGACCATGTATAGATTGGCTGCAAAATTGGACAATTGTGGAGAGAAATCTTGTCAAATAGGGAAAAACCTCATTTGGTGGCATCTTTAAGAAGAAGGAGGAGATTGAGCCAAAACTGGAGGAGCTTTAGAATACCATAGTTGAGGGAGATTTGTCAATTGATACCCTAAAAGAGGAAGAAGAATGTAGGGTACAATGGAAGGATGTCACAACAAAAGAAGAAATATAATGGAAATAGAGGTCTAGGATCTAATGCTTTACTAAGGGAGATAAGAATACCACCTTCTTATATAGGTTGATCTTTAAGCATAAAAAGAGAAACATTATAACCTTCTTGCAAGATAGCAACAATAATACTCTTGTGGATCAAGAGGATATGGGAAGATGGGTGGTCACTTATTTCGCTTATGCCTATGCTAGTCTTAATAGGAATATAGATGTGGCTAAAAGAAATAATCTTATCCACAATCTTCCTAGTGTGCTCAATGAGGAGGATAATGAGATCATCATTGGTCAGGTGTCAGAGGAGGAAGTGAGGAAGCCAATTTTTTCAATGAAGTCCTACAAGGCCCATAGACTAGATGGTTTTCAGCCCATCTTTATTTCAACATTTTTGGGAGATGATAGAGATAGATTTGACTAGGGTTACTAGAGACTTTTTTTGAACGGGTAAATTGTTGAGGAGGCTTAACAATACATTTATTGTCCTAGTCCCAAATGTTCATGATCCTAAAAGTCTTACAAATTTTAGACTCATTAGCTTATGCAATATTTTGTATAAGTTTTTCTCTAAAATTTTGGTTAATAGAATAAAACCCCTGCTGGAGAAATTTATTGGTGCTCCCTAGAAGAGTCTATCCTTGGTAGACAAATTTTGGGTGCAATTGTTCCCATGCATGAGGTGATCCACTCAATGAACAAGAAAATATATCTTGGTATGGATCATAATTGAAAATCTTATGATAAGGTGGATTGAGAATTTCATTATGAGGTTCTTTGAAGGATTGGATTCAATAACAAAGTTGTGGGGTTAATTAAAACTATGGTGGAATCTGTCAATTTCTTTGTTATTGTTAATGGGACACTGTGGGGGTTATTTAAGGTTGGTAGAGGCCTAAGGTAAGGGAACCCTATATTTCCTTACATGTTTATAAAGATAGTTGAAGTCTTAGGGAGACACTTCATAATACTGGCTCATGTAGGATCACTAAAGGGTGTCAAGGCTACCACCTCCATTCCTCTAGAGGTCCTTCAATAGTTTGTTAAAGATACCTTCTTATTTGGATATGCTTTAGTGGTGGAAGCCAGGATATGGTGTAACCTTCTTGATGATTATGTGATTTCTTAGGACAGCATATAAATTTTTACTAAGAGAAAATTTTACTTCTTTAACATTGATTAGAATCTCCAACTATAGATACAGAATATTCTCGATTGTCAAATGACTGGTCTTCCTAATTTACTTACCTTGGTCTTTGGTTGATGATGAAGGAAGTCTCTAACCAATTTTGGAATACCATACTTGAAAGGATGTAGAAGAATCTTGTTCTCTGGAAGGGTAAGATGTTGAGTAGTACCAAAAAGCTACAACTACTTACAATCCCATTGGAAGGGGTTCATGTGATCTTCCTCTCCTTGTTCAAGATAACCCAAATTATGGTAGAGAAACTGAAGAAACTACAACATAATTTCTTATGGATGGGGAGTGAAGAAAGGAATATAATCAGTATGGTTAATTGGGAAACTATGTGTAAGACAAAGGAAAAAGGGGGATTAGGTGTGAGAAGGATAATGGATCTAAATAAAGCCCTCTTGCTAAAATGAGTTGGAGACTTGCTAAGAACTAGGCAGGCTATTTCAACATAATGAAAGCCACGTATCTTAGTAATGTCCCTTACATTTATTATTTTATAGAGAATGACTAGTCCTAGGGCTCCAAGATATAGGATAATGTAATGAAAATTCTACTTATGGTTTGCTATCACTGGATGGAAGGGGCAATAGAGTTAGATTCTGGGAGGATAATTGGTTGGGAGGGAAACCCCTTGTACATGGTAATTCTCTCAACTAGAAGAGGTGCTAAAAAATATTTTTTTTGGATAGGGTTAGTGATTACCCATCTAGATAGAGAAAGTGGAAAAATATTTTAGAGGGGGTCCCCAACAACTTAAGTTCCTTAGCTCCTGAACTCAAGGAATGACTTGAGGCTTACAAGATTGTTCTCTCTCTAGTGGAGGACAAGTTTGTCTAGGAAAGAACCTCTGATGGGTCCTTCTCTATAAATTATGCTTATCACACGTTGTTTGACAATGATATCACTCCCCCATATTGAAGAAAGGTTTGGAATAGTCATCTTATCCCTCAGGTTAACTTCTTTTGGTGGACTAGTCTTCATGGTAAAAATTTTCCAATGATAATCTGAGAAATAGAGAATTTTAAATTCCTAATGGATGCTACTTACGCAAAGATGATGGAGAAATAATCCAACATATATTTATTCACTGTACTTTTTGTGAATATTTGGCAATCCATCCCATAGAAATTCTAGGTTGAATGGGTCTTCCAATTGATTTGCATCAATTATCCTAAATTGGGATTTATCCTTTATCCATCCATTTCTCAGAACAATGTGGAAAATAATCCCTCCTCATGTTTTCTAGGGAATTTGGAAAGAGATGAATAACATGATCTTCAAGGAGATAGAAAAGGAGGAGATAGTGTGTAACACAATTGTTAGTCTTCTGACAAAATAATTGCAAAATAGTAAATGAAAATTATGTCATAGTCCCCCACCTATAAGTGAGAAGGTGGTTTCTATATGGTGAAATCTCTTGGATGTTTTCAGTAAGTTTCATAACTCCAAAAAATGCACAAGAATGAAAACTAAATAGAAACCCCCAACATATTCTAAGGTGAAACTCAAATTTAATGTAGTTGCTAGGAATGGTTGGGAAGTTGGGGGAGGTATTATTAGGGACTCTGATAGTATACAATTTATGGCTTGTGTTGGAAACTTAGGAAACACCTCTAATAATGTGGCTGAAGCTATTCCATTTTTTGGGGATTGAAGTTGGCTATCAGCTTAGGGTGGAAGCACATCAGTATTGGCAGTGACTCGATGTTGGTTGTGGAGGTGGTTAAACATAATCATGACTTAGGGTGGGTATTAATGGGCATTATAGGAGATATTTGACATCTTCTAAAAAAACTTGAAAGTTATGATCTACAAAACACTTATCGGGAATGCAATGTTATGGAAGATGCAATGGCTAGCTATGGGATGCATGTTTAGGGTTTAAGATGCTAGAGGAAAATAAATTCCATCCTGATTGAAATCCACACTGGAATTGAGAGGGAAAAAATATTATACTATTAGAGTGGGGTTGTTGTTGCACCAAAAGACCAATTTGTCAATGCTTGATACAACCACTCAACTTATAGTACATAGTAGGTGGTTAATCCCTGGTCAAAAATCCTGAGGGGAGTGTTGAAAAATTTCCAACAATCTCCCCCTTAGTGTAACCTGAGGGTTTGAGGATTCAAGCCTACAACCAAGCTTTGATACTGTTAGAGTAAATAATTAATATCTAATTATTTATTCTATTACTTAAGCTTACTTAGGTCATGCATTTATTTAATATTTCATATTTAATGCATGTTGTGGTTAGTTGGTGACAACACGGGAGTTTGTTCCCTTCTAGTTGTCACACTTATCTTCTACCACCTTCTAGCTTGTTCTACAAGCTTCCATGAGCTCTTTATATTCGAGCTCTCCTCTTTGTATTTTCACATTGAACATCATAACAACATCATTTCTTATTGTAAATACATTTCTTATTGTGTTTGCATTCATGGTGTCTCTCATGTCCGTTTAGGGTTTTGCCCGTGCTCCATGCTCCTCCCCTTCTATGGCTTCTCTTTGACAGGTTCCCATGCAGGTGATCTTGGCATCTTCGGAGTTGGCTTTCCTCAACTCCAACATGGTATCAGAGCCTTCCTGCTGCAGCTTTGTTGAAGGAATTTTGAAGCCGTGATTTGGAGTCACAAACCCTAGTTTGTTTGTGCAATTTTTCTTCAAATCAGGGGATCAGCGATTTTTCGGAGCACTTTGGGACCAAACGGACATCACCATTGGATCCGGAAGGCCGTTTGCAGTCAAGATTCATATAAAACTTGTCATTTTTGGAGATAGGGCATTTTTGGCGATTTTTTGAGGCCTCCAGGGTCGCTGCCGTACGGATTGTACGGACGCAGAGCATAAAATTTTTTTAAAAAGGTGTTTTCCGGGCTCACCGCCGCTGCGCCACCTGCGCGCAGCCCGCAGTGGCTGCAGCAGGCAGCGCCGCCCGCGCTCTGCCGCGGCCCGGCCTCCTCCCGGCAGCCGCCCGTCCGTCGCCCTCCACCGGCGGCTCCTCTGCCTCCGCCGCCCCTGCGACCACCTCCGCCAGTTCTCTGCCCACCGCTCCGATAGCTCCGCCTAACAACTCTGCGCCACATCTGCAGCCGAGTCAGCCACTGCGGGGGTGACACGTGGCCTGGGCGCCACGTGGCACCTTGCCACATGGACCCGCCACGTCACCCCTGCCACGTCAGTACTGCCACGTGGCCATGCCATGTGGCACTCTTTTTTTTGCTGTGACGGCCACCAAACTGTCAAATTTAATCGTATGACATGCTGACGTCAGCACTGCATTAGCCCTTGCATGCACCTCTCCCGATTGCTTTTGGACCTACCTTTGGTTTTTTGGCCATAACTCTTGCATACGGAGGTATTTTTTCGATCCGAAAGAAGCGCCGGAAAGCTGGTTCCGAGACGGAGATTTTGGTGTAGGTATTTTTAGGTTTTGATGCTTTTTTATTGCTCATTTTTTTTGTTGAAGTCCGAAGTCCTGTTTTTGACTCTGGCATGCATATCTTTTACATCCCATGTCAGTTTTTTGAAAACTTTATATTTCTGGAAAGCTGGTTCTGTGTTCTTTTCAGAAAAGTAGTCTTTTTTCTTCGTTTTTGGCCTCTTCTCTTTCTATCATAGTTTTGGCGTTTTAGCTATATGGTGGATATTTTGAGTGTTTTAGGCCCGAGGATCGTTTTCCTGGCATGGTTTGCTTTCTTTTCGGCTGTACTTTCTTTTGGTTCAGCTCTTTTTCAGTTCTGATCATTGTAGCTATCCTTTTGAAGCACCTTTTATTCTCGCACTGAGATAAATTGTCACTTTTGTATTTCGGGAGTCATGAACGTTGTTTTGAGTCAGCTGTGCATGCACTATTTCATAAAGCACCATGGGGGGGATTATTTGTTTGTTGTTTTAAGCATTCTCCCTTTGTCAAGTGAGTGTCCCTTCCACGAAATTAGCCCCATGCAGAGTCAGTTAGACCGTGTCTTTATCGGTGTCTGTACTTCTTTTCCTCTTTCCTCGTTCTTGGTTCGTTTGCAGGAGTTTTTGGCTCACCTTCTCAGTTGCCTGTCATCACACCCCGTCTGCATTAAGGGGGGGTTATGCTGTGTTCTAATGCATCGATGGTTTGATGGTTCGATAGTGTGAACTATGTATTCAGTGGTTGATCCTACATACAAGGCGATTGCAGTGGCTGGCTACCTATGCATTTCGGTGAGATGGATCATCTACCATATAGACATGCTTAGTTCGTGCGGAAAGCCAACTCCGAAGACGCCAAGAGATACCACTTGATAGAGTGGGGTTGTCATTCCACCAAAAGACAGATCTGTCAATGTTTGATACAACCACTCAACTTATAGTATGGAGGAGGTAGTTAAGCCCTTATCATGAATCCCAAAGGGAGCATTGAACAAATTTCCAACATATACAAGGAGAATGATGAATAATTTAAAATTTATGTGTTTTAATCAAACCTTGTGGGTGGTGATTTTATTAAGGTGGGATATGCATTCATATTTGACTTCAAACCATAAAGGTGGTTGTGTTACAATGAATGATGATGAATACCTATGGGGGAGATTTTCAGCATGTTTGGAAGAATATTTTTGATATGTTATAGAACTATTATGTTACATTCATGACTCTATTTGTCATTGATGACAACATAGGTATCTTTCTGTAAATATTGGCAAAGTAGCAGTGAGAGATTGGCTTCATGTAGTTTGAGGATTACAATTTGGAGTTTGTGTAGTTGTCTAGACATTTAGACACAATTTTAGATGATATAGTTCATTGCATGTACAAAAATATGAAATTTGTATGAAGTTGTGAAGATTTTTCAAAAGGCTATTTCTAGGCAGTGTTTATGAATAATAATTGCTAGTAATTTAATTTTATCTCCTAATAGAGATGGAATCTAGTTAAGAAAGCTTGCAACAATGTTGAAGATTATCTGGTTAAGTGGGAAAAGTCATATTTTCATTCACTAAGAAGTTATGTTAACTGATTCAATGGGCATTCTCAGTTAAGTTGACTATTTTCTTGCATTTATAGATAATAATTACTAGTAATTTGATTTTATCTCCTAATAGAGATGGAATCTAGTTGGGAGAGCTTGTAAGGATGTTGAAGATTATATGGTTAAGTGGGAAAAGTCATATTTTAATTCACTTAGAAGTTATGTTAACTGATTCAATAGGTATTCTCAGTTGAGTCGACTATTTTCTTAGTATGTTTTGGGAAGTGCAAAATTGATTTGTAACATGTAAAAGCAATATCTTAAAGTTTTCCTACAATTATAATGTAAATGAGAAATCTCAAATGTTGAATCATAATAATTATTAGGACTTGGTAAAAAAGAAAGAATGTTTTGATTAGAAAAGAATATCATATGTAGTCATGTTAACAGATCGGTAAAGTACAAATTGTATATGTGAATTTGTGAGGAGCCAAGAAGAGGTTGGTCTATTGGTATTGTTGTAACATCAAAGGAACTATATTTGGACAAGATAAGTTGATGGTTGTATAGTTCACTATTGATATATCTTTCTTTGTATTATTTAGTGAGGATAGTATTGAAGTTGTTTGGGGAATATGTCCAATAGGCTTCTTATCAACTCCTAACAAGGTTGGAATCTCCCAACAAGGATTCAAAATCTCCTAATATGGAATTATATATACTAATTATATTTTACAAGAATCCTATTAGGACACATCCCCTAACAAGAAAATTTTATATTAGTACATCATCTTGTGGGCATCACTCCCACTAGGGTTTTTTGTCTGATCAAGGGTTTCCCCAGTTAACATATCTAGTGTTATTGTGTATGGTTATCTTTTTATGGTTGTTTCATCTATTGTTTACATGTTTCAGAACTAATAAAGATATTGATATTTGTTTTAAGAATATAAAGAAATATAACAAAAAATGGTCCCACCTCCCCTCTTAGTTATTTTGATGTACTTTACTTTCTAGCAATTGGTATCAGAGCATCAGGTCCTTGAACAAAAAGATTAGCAACTTAAGGAAATCTATGACACATTTCAAGAAAAATAGTATGAATTTTGATGGAGTTAACTATCATAAATGGAAAGAAAATATGAAGACACGTCTTCTTTTCATGGATCCAAAATTTTGGTTGGTTACTACAAAGATTAAAGTTATCATTGAAGAATATTGGTATGTTTGGCATTGTGCCAAAAGCTTGAGCTATCAAAAAATGTCACAAACACCAAACTTACCCAGATCCATAAGAGGCAGAGTCAACAAAGAAGACAAGCTTGATGGTTGTGAGGAAGCAAAGAAAGATCTATTCATACATAATATGTTTTCTAGACAAGCATTGTTATCAATCTTCTTGAAACTAAATATGGAGAGGTAAAATCATTGAGATTTTCTAATGAGATTTGGAATGCTTTACAAAACACATTTGAGGGTCATAAAAATGCTAAAAAGGCTAGATTAAAAAGTTGGATATGTTTATTTCAAGATGCTAAGATGTTAGAAGATGAGACTATGAGAGGATATTTTACTAGAATATCATAGATTTTCACTAGAATAAAGAATTGTGGAGAAGAAAAGTTAGAAGGTGAAGTTGTATGGAAAATATTGAAGACCTTAACACCTACTTATAATATTACATCATAGATGATTAAACAAGTTAATCCTTGTAGACCTAACTTTACAAGAGAGACTCTTCTTACAAGATTGCTGATATTTGAAATGTGGATGAAAGAAAGTGGAGAATTGCCTAGAGTAGAGACTACTTTTAGTGTACAAAGAGATAAACCTATGTTGACAACAAGTGCAAGTACAAGTGGAGACTATGCTAGTAGTAGTCGAACAAAAAATGAAGACAAGAAGATTAAAGGACCTGCCCTTCTTATGAAAAGAGAACCTAAAGGTATCAAAATTATTATTTGTTGGACATATAGAGAACTTGGTCATTATTCTTCTAAATATCCTAAAAGAGAAAAGAAGTTTAAGCCTAGAAATCCCTATAAATGAAGAGTGCCTAAGGATTTCTTTTATATTAATGAGGATGGTGAACTTTATTTAAAAATGGTAGACTTAGTAAATGATAATGATTATGAGGATGGTGAAATTGGATATTTTTCTATTAAATAAGAGCCATGGAAAAGAAGAAATTAAAGAAGAAAGAACATTAGTATCACAAGTCGAAAAGAAAAAGTCTAATTGGATTGTAGATAGTGGTTGTTCCCATCATATAACATGAAACATGAACATTTTTTTTGAATTCAATAGTTATGATGGTGGAATTGTTAGAGTTGGAAATAATGCATCTTGTCACATAAAAGGAAAATGATTTATTACAATGGATAGAAAGACTAACACAGAAGATGTTTACGTTGTGGATGGATTGAAAAATAATATTGAATGTGTTGGACAACTTGTTGATAAGGGATATCAGGTGCAGTTCATAGAGAAGGCTTGTATTAGCAAGAATAAGAATGACACATTGAGTGGTATTGGTATAAGAACAAGAGGTAATGTATTTTGGTTGAATCCTACTAAAATGACATGTATAGTTGCTAAGGTGTATGCTAGTTGGTTATGGCATAAGAGAGTTCATCATATAAATTTTGATAACATTATCAAGATTAGTACTACATCTGTAGTTAGAGATTTGCCTAAGATTGTGAAACCTACTAACATATTGTGAAAAAAATGTGTGTTGAAAAAACATAAGAAAAGTTTCTTTCTAGGAAAAACCTTTACTACTTCAGAAAAGTTGGAGATTGTTCATACAAATTTGAGTGGTCCTACAAGGACTAGAGCATTCTATGGTGAAAGGTATTTTATGCTACTTATTAATATTTTTACTAGAATAATGTGGGTTGCATTTATTAGGGATAAATCTAAATATTTTGAGAAATTCAATATATTTAAGAGTAGAATTGAGAATGAATCCATTTTTGAGATTATATTATTGAGATATAATAGAGGAGGAGAATTTATCTTAAATGGGTTTAAATTTTTTTGTTAAGATAATGGTATAAAGAAATAACTTTCAACCCTTGAAACACCAGAGCAAAATGTGATAGTAGAAAAGAGAAGCAAATCAGTAATAGAGGTAGCAAGAGAAATGATGTTTGAGAATAATGCATCACATGTATTTTGGAGAGAACCAATGAACATAATAGTATACACTATGAATAGAGTGCAGATTAGAGAAGGCACTACTAATACCCTTTATGAATTTTGGTTTAGACATTCACCTATTGTGAAGTACTTTAGAAATTTTGGAAGTAAATGCTATATTAAGAGGTGTGATGAGAAAGTTTGATTCAAAGAGTGATGAAGGAATATTTATTGGTTATTGATTGAAAAGAAAAGCATACAGATGTTTTAATCAGAGATTGAAGACCATAGTTGAAAGTGCTAATGTAAAAATTGATGAAAAGTTTAGAATTCAAGAAAGGGTACTTGATTATAAATATGATGAGGAAACTAATCAAAGAGATAACAAGAAGAATGTTGAGAAGGAATTATTTTATGAAAATGATATTGATTTACAGAGTGAATTACAAAGAGAAGAACAGAGAGGAGAACCTAGATAAGAACCTAGAGAAAAACTTAGAATTGAATAAGTGACACATAACATAAATGCAATAAGAATCACCATGTTGAATAGATCATTGGGAGTAAGGATAATGGAGTTATGATAAGGAACAAGTTTACAAAGATCTATGTTTAATTTATCAAATTGAACTTAAGAATGCTAATGAAGATTGTAAAGATGATTATTGGATAAAAGCTATGAAAGATAAATTATATTAGATTGAAAAGACTGAGACTTGGGAATTGGTTCTTAAACCTAAAGATGAGAATGTTATTAGAACTAAATGGGTATTTAGGAAAAAAAATGAATGAGAAAAGTGAAGTTGTGAGAAAAAAAGAAAGATTGGTATACAAAGGATATTCACAACAAGAATGAGTTGATTTTGAAGAGACTTTTCCACATGTTGCTAGACTAGAGGTAGTATGAATGTTTTTGGCATATGCAACTAATAAGAACTTTATAGTTTATCAAATGGATTTCAAATTAGATTTTCTAAGTGGAGAACTTGAATATGAGGTATCTATTAAAAAACCTAATGGTTTTCCTTTGACAAAGAAGAAGATATGGTATAGATTACAGAAGACATTATATGGATTGGAACAGGCACCTAGAACTTGGTATGCAAGATTGGATAAACATTTGACAAGTTAGGGATTTGTGGAAGGTAATGTTGATAGTAACTTACATCTGAGAAATAATGATGATATCTTATTGATTGTTGAAGTATTTTTTGATTATATCATTTTTGGAGATAATGATGAAGCTAGCAAGATATTTATAAAAAAAATGAAGAAGGAAGTTAAGATGAGTATGATTGGAGAAATGAAATATTTCTTGGGATTACAAATTGTTCAAAGAAAAGATGGCATTTTTTTATCATCTACGAAGTATCTAAGAGATTTGTTGAAAAGGTTTGGATTGGAAAGTTGTAAACTTGTTGGAACACCTATGGTAATTGAATGTAAGTTATCTAGGAAAGATGAATCCTCTAGTGTTGAATAAAAGAAGTATAGATCTATAATTGGTAGATTGTAGTATTTGACTCATATACGACCTGATATAGCTAATGCATTTGGAATTGTGGAAATATTTTAGGAAGAACCTAAAGAAACATATTATGCAGAAGCAAAAAGAATTTTTAAATATTTGAAAGGGACACCTAAGTATGGTTTATGGTATGAGAGATCACACGACTTTACATTATGTGTATACACTAATGCTGACTAGGTAGGAAGTGTAGATGATAGAAGGAGCACTCTTGGGAGGAAGATTGGTTTCTTGGCTAAGAAAGAAATAGGATTACATTTCATAGAGTATAGAAAAAATAGAGTATATAACAACAAAAAACAATTGTAATCAGATTATTTGGATGAAACAGATTTTGAAAGAATATGGGATGGAGTTCATTGATCCTTTTATCATACATTGTGATAACACAAATACTATAAGTATGTCGTAGAATCTATTATTACATTTTTTAAAAAGTATATATCTATAAGTAATTACTTTTTGAAAGAAGAAGTTGGAGGAAAAGATATCAGATTGGAATATGTTATCACAAAGTAGAAGATAATAGTATATATATTCACAAAACCTTTGGCTAATAAAATATATGAGTATTTGAGAGGTATGTCCCAAGCTAATTCATAGAGTTGATGCAGAGATTGCATCAGTCTAGTTAGTACTAGAGAACTATTTCTTTACCTAGATTGGATGCTTGATGCTTCTCCTATGGGGAATATCTATGTTTGAGCTGAGTCATGAAGTACTCTTGGTATTAGTATTGAACATATTGTTTTGGATATGATTGAAATTTAAAATTTTACATAATGATACCTTTTTCATTGATGTCATTGAGGAATAGACAAGTACATGAAAAAAATCTTTTGCATCTTTGAGGGAGGTTCAATGGGAAATTGACTTGGTAGAGATGTTTATGTATGGGGGAGATTAACACCTTTCTCGTGTATACTAGTTATTGTATGGTTGTGATTTTTACATAAAATACTCTTTACAACTTATTTGAGATTGAAATTTATGTTTACATTCATGAGAAGCATGAATGGGGGAGTAAAGGTAGACAAGGAAGAAATATATTTAGTATTCATGGTGCTTAGATGTTTTTAATACTTGTTTCCATCAATGCCAAATGAGGAAATTATTAGGATGAATGTTGATGGAGACCTATGGGGGAGACTATCTGTATCTTTAGAAGAGTATTTTTGATATGGTCATGAGCTAGAATGTCTCATTCATCACTTTGTTTTTCTATGTTGACAACATAGGTATCTTTCTATGAAGATTGGCATAGTAGCAATGAGAGATTGACTTTGTGTAGTTTGAAGATTGTGAGTTGGAGTTTGTGTAGATGTCTGGACATTCAGACACATGTAGATGTTGTATTTTAGTGCACGTATGGAAATATGAAATCTGTATGGAGTTATGAGAAGATTATTTCCAGGCAATGTTTATAGAGAATAGTTACTAATAATTTGATTTTATCTCCTAGGATAGATAGAATCTGGTTGAGCGAGCTTGTAAGGATGTTGAAGGCATGTTGAATTTTTTTTTGGTTAAGTGGGAAAAGTTAGATGTTCATTCAATGTTTATTCCTAGTTGAGTTGACTATTTTCTTAATATATTGTGGGAATTGTAAAATTGAGCTGTAATTTGTAAATGCAACATCTCAAAGTTGTCCTATATTTATTATATAAATGAGAAATCCTTAAGGCTAACTCATAATAATTATTAGGACTTGATATAAAAGAAATAATATTTTGATTGGAATCAAATATCATATGAGGCAATGTGACTGGATTTATTAAGCATGAATTGGATGTGTGAATTTGTGAGGGGAGTAGAGGTTGAGTCTAGTGGTATTGTTGGAACATCAAAGGAACTATATTTGGAAAAGATAAGTTTTTGGTTGTATAGTTCACTATTGATATATTTTTGTTTGTATTATCCAATGAGGATAGTAGTGAAGTTATTTGGGAAATGGGTCAAGCTAACTTCTTATCAACTCCTAACAGGCTCCATCCTGTAAGATGGAACTTTATATTAGCACATCATCTTGTGGGCATCATTCCCACCAGATTTTTTCCTCTAATTAAGGGTTTGCCTAGTTAACATAACTGGTGTTATCGTGTATGGTTATCTTTCTATGGTTGTTGCATCTTTTATTTACATATTTTGAAATTAATAAAGATATTGAGAGTTATTTTAAGAATATAATTGATTCACCCCCTCGTCTCTATTATCTTGATGAAATTTACTTTCTAAAAAATTGTTATTTTAAAAATAATTTTGTGGATTGGAAAAAGTACAAAGTTACAATTATGAGTGTAAGAATTTTCCTTAGGATAGAATTCATCCAAGACCAAGAAACTCAAACACAAGCACAACAGTAGACCAAAGAGAGAGTATGATCAGAATGACGATATATTCATTCAATATGTCATGAGAGTGCACTAGGAGTGCCTCTATATAAAGGCCTCTGAGATGCATTTAGAATACCTCAAAATCAGCTACATGATAAGTCATACAACCAAGCACATGTCCACTAGATATGGGTTATCCTCCATTAAGCATGAAAGTAAGTGCGGTGATGAGAGGATAAGCCTACAAGGGTGTAATATGCAATTCAATGTTGTAGATAACATGTGCTAAAAAGGGAGTGCAAATAACTGTGTTGTCAACATGACAACTCAAAAAGGTACACAAACTCCTAAGTGTTTCACAAAATAAAATAATAAAATAATGAAAAATAATAAAATAATGCAATAACCTAAGTAAAATTAAGTAAGTATAAATAGTAAATACATATTTACACCAACAAACCCCCTTAAGTGCAACTTAGGGGAATACCCTTAAGCTTATGAAAACTAGGATGAAATGAAGAATGGGTCTCGAATATGAGGCCATGTTAGGTACCCATGTACATAATGAAATGCAATCTCTCATAAAGTAGAGAAATAGGAAAAATCTCATAGGAAAAATCCTCCCCAAAAAAGAGAGATAAATAGGGATGCATGGATGGATGGAGTAATCAAGACCCCCCCATTATGACATACATCTAGTATATACAATAGTGAAGAATGAGAAGAACAAAAACCTCATAAGAGGAAAAAGTGCCCCCCATAAGAAAGAAGAGGAAGAGAGACAAGGTAGTCCCCCAACGCCCCCCCCCCGCCCCCCCCCCCCCCCCCCCCCCCAAATGAAGAATGCTTGTTAGTGAAAGCTGCTCCAAGGTAGAAGGTGGTCCAAGAGTCTAGAATGATGTTCCTCCCCTTTGGAAGAAACAAAGGCAAAGGTGCAATCCTAAAGATGTATGGTGGCCCTGAAACTTGCTTTGATACCATGTAAGAATTTTCCTTAGGGTAGAATTCACCCAAGACCAAGGGAATCAAACAAAGCACAATAGTAGACCAAAGAGAGAGTATGATCAGAATAAAAATATATTCATTCAATATGCCATGGGAGTATACTAGGAGTGCCTCTATATAAAGGCCTCTACGATGCATCTAGAATGCCTTACAATCAACTACATGATAAGTCATACAACCAGGCACATGTCCACTAGATATGGGTTATCCTCCATTAAGCACGAAAGTAAGTGCGGTGATGAGAGGATAAGCCTACAAGGGTGTAACACACAATTCAGTGTTGTAGACAACATGTGCTAAAAAGGGAGTGCGAATACCTATTTTGTCAACATGACAACTCAGTGAATGATGCAAACTCTAGTGTTGTATACACCATGTGCTGAAATAGAGTTGCATACTTCTATGTTGTCAACATGACAACTCAAAAAGGTACACAAACTCCTAAGTGTCTCACAAAATAAAATAATAAAATAATGCAAAATAATAAAATAATGCAATAACCTAAGTGAACTTAAGTAAGTGTAAACAGTAAATGCATATTTACACCAACAATGAGAAATAGTGGTCAAGATCCAGTGAAGATTTTTTGAGGTTATGTTAGTATACGGCATCGGGGGAGTATTTAGTATCTAATTATGAAACATTCAAATAGCTTTTTGGAGTACGATTCTCAAAGACTTAGGTGCTAATTAGGGAAATGAGATGACAAAAGTACATGTGTGCTTATCGTATGCTAATGGGATGGATTTTGATGCACATGCCCTATAATTATTATAGAAGTTTGGCCTATAAATTCTTTGTGAAGCAAACCATGTTCATTTTATTTATAGGGCATTTATGTGAAAGCTAGGGTATTTGCAAACTTAATAATCTAAAATTTTTAGAGAATTTGGAGCAAGGGACATATATGGCTAGTGATATTATTTGCATTGAGCCTTCTAGAATTGAGGATTATGCAAGGAAATCATGTACTTGGATGGCTCTAAGTGAAGGTTTCTAGGTTCCATTTATGGAAGCCATGGCAGGGTATGCCAATAACATTTCATCTAAGTTTTTGGATTCCTTTATTGAGAGGAGGGTCACCATTAATGGCATATCCTTCCATTTTAATAGGGAAATTATAAAATGGCTATTGGTATTTCTAAGGACATGCAAAAATGACATAAGGTCATGAAGGTTACTGGTGAGACTAGTATGATTAGATTTTTCAAGAAGAATGAGCAACCAATGAGGTTGAGAGGTGGATTTAGCTATGAAATTCTCCCAGCCCCATGGAATGAGGTATACTTCATTCTCATGAAGCATCTTAACTTAAAGGGTAGGTTTTGTGTCTATTATTTCTACCATTACCCTTTGTTGAATCACTATAGTCACTATGATGAAATTTTAATTCTATGTTTCTTGTTGCATGACCTTAAAGCCATTGTTGTAGATGCTATGTATAGGAGAAAAAGGGGTAAAAGTACACTATTTTGCACCAAGACTTAATCCTTAGGCTTTATAATTTTCATCTTTTGCTAGCCCCACCCCTGTCTATCATTAAAAATCAGGGTCTATGTTGCTTGTCTGGTAATATTGGGGGTTATTCTATGACCCCCACTCCTCATTCTTCACCCTCATCCACACCCTCAAGAAACCTAAAAAAGAATGGAACCCAGAAAGAGTAGAAGTGAAAATTAGGAAAAAAGGGGGAAATTGACCCCATAGATTTAGAAGAAGAGAATGAGGCATGTAGAAGGAGTTTTGGGAGACTTTCCAAAAGTAGGGATATGATGAAACACAAATCTAGTAGGAATTGGGAGCTTAATGAGGAGACAAACTCAAAATCCAACAAGAGAGGAGAAAAGTAAAAGAGAAAAGAATGGGAAGGAGGAAGATTTAGAGGGGACGAGAACTAAGGAAACTAGCTTGACATCAGAGGAAATTGTAACTAATAAGAAAAAGAAGAAGAATGTTAACTATGACACAACTCATGTGTCAGCACGCTTCACTATTAATGTGATGGATTTTACTTCCAATGTCACCCCTTCTCTGAGGAAGAACAATGATAATTCACCAATAATGGTTACTTCTCTTGTGCATGTAGAAAATAACAATAAGAAAATGGTTTCTACTAACCCCATGGTAATGCAGGTGTAAACTACAAAGGGTGGAAGAGGAAAATGTGTTGATTTCCAAGAGTTGTCTGGTAATGTCTTTAATCACCCAAAAATGGTCATCTAGACTATGAGCCCCCTTTATAGGATTTTTGTATAATTTATCTAATGTTTATCCTTTATCAAATCTCCAAAAATCCATTTATATGATTTTATCCTATAGTTTGACCACTTTATCTTAAGTTCATCTTTAATTAAAAGAACATGTCCCCCTTTTAATTAAATAAAATTCCTCACTCATCTCTTATCCTAAGTTACACACATAGAAGCATTTCCCTTATTTAAAAATAAAAGAAAGGACCTTTTTTCCCACATGGGGGACAAAAGTCAACTCTTCATCATGATTGGTGGAAATGTTTGTGCACATAGATCACTCCCACTTTCAAACTCCACCCTTGATCACATGCATCTTTCCTCATGATCTTTATCGTCCATTTATCTTTAAAAGAGAGAGCTCTCTCCTCACTTCACAACTCCACTCTTTTACTAATGCTATGATGCAAGATTGAAGATCTCATACTTGTGTAGCTCATCTTCTTCTATCTTATATTCTTTATTCTTTATGCTTCTCATTCATTCTAGTTTCTCTCCATGCTTATATCTTAAATCATCTAGTCTAAATAGGGGTTGTAATACGTATTTTATAGTTTATATTGCATTCTAGTTTTTCTCATTTAACATTCATTTGCATTACATTCATTCTAGATTTTCAAATATTGGCACTCTTGCCTCTAATCTTTGAATATCTCATTCTATGGTGCACTTTGCAAGGGTTGCATAGCTTTGGTTCATTTGAGAGTCACCCTTTCATTTCTAGCAGTTTGCATGTGATAGATAGAGAGCTATAAGCCACCTCTTGAGATGCCCTCTTTCATGGGTATTCTCAAGGATAATGGCCTATAGAAGTGCGACATTTTTTGTACACACATTTTCAAGGATATTAAACAAGAGATGGAGGCCCTCAAGGAACAATTTGATGCTTTGGATGAGTGTTTTATGACTCTTTCCAAGTTTTTTCATAAGGCCACTCATATTGTTGTAGTTACAGTCCATTTATTAAAATAAGAGAATGAGGAGGACAACCTAGGTGTGCAGGATTCTTCTAAGCTCTATGAGTTCCTAGTGAAATATTGGGCCAAAGTCTTGCTAGCCAAGAAAGGCGGGGGGGGGGGGAGGGAAGGCCAATGTGTAGGCTTGGTGTCTTTTTACTATTACCTAATGATGCACTATTGTTGGCTATGTCCAGCTTTTACTTTTTATGATCTAGCCATTAGGCCTTAAAACCTATATTGGTTAAATGTTTATGTAATTATGCTAGTAGATACTTGTGTAGAATAGTTTTTACTTTATGGAAGAACTTTACTCACCATAATAGATACTTTGCTACTTATATTTTGGTTAAGCTATCTACTAGTAATTATGTGTGTGTGTGTGTGTGTGTGTGTGTGCACATGTGCGTGTGCATGTGCTTGTGTGTGTGTATGTGTGTGCATGTATGCATGAGTGCATGCGCGCATGTGTGTGTGAATATGCATGTTGACATCTAGGTTAGGTTTACTGGGTGGGGTTCTATGTTTTTTATGTTAATGGAAGGATGGTTTTGTTGTTAGTTTTTTTACTATAGATGTGTTGTTAATGGTTTGTCCATGGTAATGTACAAAGGGACAATCCCCCAATTTTGGTTGGTTTTAATATAAAAAATAATGCCTCATGTAAAGTACATTAGCAAAAGAAGAGGTTCATATATTAGTATCATGTTTAAGATATATAATATTGAATTGTCTCTTGAAAAAATTTAATCAACAAATTAGACATGTGGTTTAATATCTTTGATTGGTGATAGTAGTTTTTTTTTTTTAGAAGATAGTTAATGATCTTTGGTTATCAAGTTTGTTTAATAAAATTGGCCTCAAATGCAATGAATTAATAAAGAATATTAGATGTGTATCACATTATTGAAATGGACAATCAATTTGTATTTAGAAACATGAAACAAATCAAATATAGTATGTGGTTTTTATAACAATTCTGATTTGGTTACAAAAGCATACAATTGTCAGTCTGTTATAAAAAAATTGATGGAATGGAAATGAATGGTGGGAAGAGATTTTATGAAATGTTTTAAGGACATATACAATGAATTGAACTAAACAATTCATGAAGAGGACATTTTGTTTAAATAGAGAATACATAAAATTGTGAGATATGTTGAAAAGGGGTTGTTGATCATATTATTCTGAGGATCTATTTTAGTGACAATATGGTTCACTCTTTAAATGTATTATTCTTATTTATATTTATTGATTGAGAATTATCCATGAAAGTTTGTTAGAATATTATTTATGTTGCTAGATAGACAAGGGTTTGAACTTGGATAGTAATCTTGTGAATCATATCTAATCCTATAATGTTTTAAACAATAGTATTTGAAATGGTATAAATGCAATTAGAATGGTACAAAGAGCCTAGGTTACATTTTAATTTATTTCCAAAAACTCTTTTCCTTTGACTTCTTCAAGGGACCATCCTATGGACCACCCTTCTTAATATATCAAGAAGCCTTGTTCTCCTTTGTTAGTGTTTGGGTTGACCTCCTATGGACCTCAATCTATGAGTAACTTATAAAAATTTGAGAGTTCCCAACTCTTACAAAACCTTCAACCATTCCAAAAGGTTCCTATAATCAAGCTATGTGCCAAAATTAGGATCTTTATTCCATATTCATCTTGGAATTTAAGTGTGTGTTCCTCATGCATTTAACATCCTATCAAAACATTTATTTTACTCTTATTTGGACCCAAGACCCCTCAAAACAAGTTTTCACCAAACTATCTGACTAGAAGACCTAGTAGAATTATCCCTCTTAATCTTCCTTTTTTCCCACAACTTCCCAACTTCTAGAAAAAGGGTACAATCTAAAGCTAGATTTGGATATGCTTTTGGCCCTTATTTGAAATATCAAAAATTGGTTTGTGTATTCTATTGTTGACCCTATCAACCAATATACTATAAAATTAGGCCTAATAGGAATTCACTAGGCTAACTCAATGCAATGGACCTTGATTAATATTCTTATTATTTATAAAATAATTGAATATCATAAATAATTGGATCAATTGTTATAAATATTCTTATTAAATATTATTTATAAAAATTGAATATCATATTGTTATAAATCAAGAATGAATCTTATTATGTTAGATTTAATATTAATTATATCAATTAAATATTACTATGAAACATATTATATTAAATTATAATAATGCATGGAATATTGACATATTCATGGTAATATAAAGCATACATTATAAATAGTTAATAAAATAGTGCAACGCGTCTTTTTGTCGTGACATTCCACATAGTTATAAAAGACAAGCCACAAAACATATTAAAGGTAGGAAGGAAAAAGAAATTGTGGAGAAGAAGATGTAGGTCAAACAACATCTGCCACCTCAACATACCACTCAACGTACATCAACCAATCACCAAATCTACAAGCACATCACAAGGACAACACACCATTCACATTGTACTAGCCATACCATTAGTCATAGTCAGTGCTGATCCACTGCCAGAGGTACATACAATATTAATTTCCATGACCCATACATATATTTGAATTAAAATTTATGTTAGGAATTCCCAAAGGTGATAGTTATTATATGCTATAAATATTTATTAAATTTAGTTATAAATAATTCTATGCACACTAGTGGTAATCAATCCTATGCATGAAAAAATAAGCATTGAAATCAAGTAATAATACATTAGTTTATTAGGAGAATTATAAGACTCGAAGCATGGGGTAGCAAGGTATTAACACCTTGAACTAACCACCATGGCCAAGAATTCTCCATGTTGCTAGAATATTCTGATGTCAAAAATTTGGATATATCCTTGGCCTTGGATAAAGGATGCCCATCCAAGAAGAATCTAAAGGGGTGCTCTCCCAGGATTATGATGAAGTAGCTATGAGTTATGGAGCCCAATTTGGAGACATCCTTAAGATTGGGTTTAACTTAGAGGGTAGAATAACATAGTTAGTTTTATTATTATTATGATTCTAACATTTATTTTTGCAGGTATTACTTGTCCTTAACTAAACCTATTAGTGGGGACATTATAGTTGTATCAGAGCATAATCTTGCCATCCTGAAGAAGAAGACTAGAAACAATGACCAAAAAAATGGCTCAAGAGCTATGGAATTTCATAGAACAAACTAATGAAATATTTGAAAGAAAAAAATAATCCAATAAAATAATACTTGAAGCTATCCAAAAACTAAGTAATAATAATAATTAGAATGAAAGATCAAATCCACAAAGGGACCATCACTCTACTAATGAGGAAAACACACCAAATGAACCTTCATCACAAAGCTCGGTCCCATGGGAAACATTCTCATCCTTTGTTCCAAGAGATGAACCTAATGGAAGAAGTTTTGAAGGAGAGGAAACTAATAAAAAAACAAGAAGTGATGAAAGTGAACAAGGCATTCTCGCAGACATCTCAGAAGGGAATGAGAATAGAACCATTCGGTTCAAAGGAGAAGTCAAAGGATAAAGAATCATTTCCTTAGTTGATACATGAGACTCACATTATTTTATTAGAAAACACATTGTTTCTAGAAGGAAATTTCAAACCAACAAATTCAGTGGATTCAAAGTAGCATTCGGGAATGGATCCATCAAACAATGTACTAGGATTGTACCAAAATTAGAAGTTACCCTCAGAGAGCACACAATCAAAAGAAACTTCTATGTAGAAAACATCCAAAATGATATTTAAACTCTTTAGGAAGATTCATTATGGATGGCCCCAACTCAAAAATTTGTTTTAATCACAAGGGGAGGGAAATTACATTAAAAGGATTATCTGATGGATCCCCAAAAATAGTAACCTACAAAAAAAAGGAAAAGATACTTAGTCATAACCAGGGTGAATGGATAGCATAGTGCATGATTTTAGTTAAATCAGCTTCCTTGGGAAAAATAATTCATGTTGATATTCAACCTATATTAAACAAGTATAAAAAGGTTTTTGAAGAGATCCCTCTTGGTCTCCCTCCAAAGAGACATTTTGAACATCCCATAGAATTAGAAGAAGGAGAAAAATGTGTAATGATTACTCCTTCTAGGAATCCTCAGAAGTAAAAAGAAGAGATAGAAAAAATCATTAAAGAGCTGATGAAAATGGGACATATCCAACCTAGTAGTAGCCCCTTTGCTTCCTCTATAGTATTAGTAAAAAAGAAAGATGGTACTATGAGAATGTGCATTGATCATCATGCACTAAGTAAAAAAACCATAAAAAATAGATATCCTATGCCTAGAATTGATGAATTAATGGATGAACTACATGGAGCATGTTACTTCTCAAAAATTGATGTAAGCTCAAGTTAGCACCAAATAAGAATGATAAAATAAGACATACCCAAGACTTCTTTCAGGTGTCATTATGGACATTTTGAATTTCTCATCCTTCCTTTTGGTATTACTAATTCCCCAAAACTATTCCAGTCATATATGAATCACATCTTTAGGCAATAGTTGAGGAAATTCCTACTTATATTTTTTGATGACATACTCATCTACAACAAAACTTGGGAAGAAACCTTCACCATATTGAGGGGGTTTTGAAAATCTTGGAAGAAGATTCTTTATATTGCAAATTTTCAAAATGTGAATTCGGTTTAGAAGAAATTCTATACTTAGGGCATAAAATTAGTATTAAGGGAGTAAGTGTGAATGAGGAAAAAATCATTGCCATAAAAAAATGGCCAAAACCCAAATCATTAACCCAACTTAGAGAATTTGTAGGTTTATCAGTTATAATAGATGATTTGTCAAGATATTCTCCAAGTCAACATCCACCCTTACTAATTTGACAAAGAAAGGAGCTTTTACATGGAGCGAAGAAGCACAACATGCTTTTGATAAACTTAAAAAAAATCACGAGTTCTTGTCCATTCTTAGCCATCCCAAATTTCACCAAGCCATTTGAATTGCAATGTAGTGCATCAGGAGAAGGGATAGGAGTAGTACTCATGCAAGGAAAAAGAATGCTTACCTTTTAAAGCTGGAAGCTCAATAGTTTAGAAAAGCATTACTCTATATATGATAAGGAAATGTTAGCTATCATGCACGCTTTAGTCAAATTTTAACAATATCTTGTCTGTGAAAGATTTATTGTAAAGACAAATCATAATAGTCTGAGATTTTTTTAAATTAGAAAGATCTTAGCAACACACAATAGAAGTGGGTAAGAAATATTCAAGCTTACAACTTTGATATTGAATATGTAAAAGGGATAAACAATGGATTCGCGGATGCACTCTCTTGATGACCACATATTGATCGCATTACCAACATTACACAAGATTGGAAATGGGATATCTTATCAGAATATGCCAAGGACTCTTAGGCAAGGGACATATTAGAAGGAAACTTGCCCAATGAAGATTTCAAAATATGTAATGACATCATTTTGTATAAAGGATGAGTATTTATGGCTTTGCACTCAAAGGTTAAGAAAAAATTCCTTAAAGAATATCATGATAGTCCCGTAGCAGGTCACCAAGGATGCTCCAAGACATATAAACATATTAGCGAAAAATATTCATGGAAAGGCTTAAAAAGAGATGTGCAAAAACATGTACAAGAATGTATGATGTGTCAATGGAATAAGATTGAATTGACACATCTAGCAAGATTACTACAACCTTTACCAATTCCAGACCAAAAATAGGAAAGTATATCTGTGGATTTCATAACAGGTTTCCCAAAGGTACAAGGGAAGGATAGCATCTTCATGGTAGTGGAAAGACTTACAAAATATGCTCATTTCTTTGCTATCTCTATAGAATATAAAACACACCAGATAGCTGAGTTATTTTTCAAAGAGATTTATAGACTCCATGGACTTCCTCAAAATATTGTTAGTGATAGAGATAGTAAATTCCTTAGCAAATTTTGGTAAGATCTTTTTTGCCTAATAGGGACAACACTAACTCTGAATACCAATTATCACCCCTAGACTGATGAGAAAAATGAGGTGGTGAACAAATGGTTAGAAGGATACCTGAGAAATTATGTTATCGAACAACATAATGCATGGATTAGGTGGCTACACCTAGGCAAGCATTGTTGTAACACCACTCATCATATGTCTATCAGAATCAGCCCTTTAAGGCACTATATGGTTATGACGCCTCATCATTTGGAGAGTTGATAAACTAAGAGAGTAGAGTTCTAGGTGCACAAGATTCTTTAAGAAAAGTGCAAACATCCTCAAATCCCTTAAAAACAATTTGCAATAGGCTCAAAACCAACAATAGATATATGCAAATAGGAAGTGTACAAAAAGATCCTTCATTGTTGGTGATTTAGTATTCTTACAGCTACAAAATTATAGAAAAACCTCAATCAAGAGGAATCAAGTGGAAAAACTCAAACCTTGGTTCTATGGACCTTACAATATTATAAGAATAATATGAGAAGTGGCATATGAGCTGGAAATTTCAACAAATAGTAGAATTCAGAATGTATTTCATGTGTCACGACTCAAGAAATTTTTGGGACAACAAGTAGATCCATGTACCAATCTACCCCCTTTAGATGATGAAGGACAACTTACCTTATTACCTAAGCATATTCTTGAGACATGAGAACACAATCTAAGGAATAGAGCTATTATAGAATTCCTAGTTAAATGGAAAAATTTACTAGAGTTAGATGCCACCTAGGAGAATGAAGAAATCTTGAAATTGCTTGAGGACAAGCAAAATTGGGACCAAGGGACTGTAATGGACCTTGATTAATATTCTTATTATTTATAAAATAATTGAATATCATAAATAATTAGATCAATTATTATAAATATTCTTATTAAATCTTATTTATAAAAATTGAATATCATATTGTTATAAATCAAGAATGAATCTCATTATGTTAGATTTAATATTAATTAGATAAATTAAATATTTCTATGAAACTTATTATATTAAATTATAATAATGCATGTAATATCAACATATTAATGGTAATATAAAGCATACATTACGAATAGTTAATGAATTGGTGCAAGACATCCTTTTGTCATGACGTTCCACATAGCCATAAAAGAAAAGTTGCAAAAACATATTAAGGTGGGAAGGAAAAAGGCATTATGGAGAAGAATACATAGGTCAACCAAAATCTGCCACCTCAGCATATCACTCGACATACACTAGCCAATCACCAAATCCACAAGCACACCACAAGGACAACACACCATTCACATTGTACTAACCATGCCATCAGTCACAATCAATGTTGATCCACTGCAGGAGGTACATACAATATTAATTGCCATGGCCCATACATATATTTGAATTAAAATTTATGTTAGGAATTCCCAAAGGTGATAGTTATTAAATGTTATAAATATTTATTAAATTCAGTTATAAATAATTCTATGCACATTAGTGGTAATCAATCCTATGCATATAAAAATAAGCATTGAAATCAAGTAATAATACATTAATTTATTAGGATAACTATAAGACTCAAAGCATGGGGTAGCAAGGTATTAACACCTTGAACTAACCACAATGGCCAAGAATTCTCCATGTTGCTAGAGTATTCTGTTGTTATCATACATATACATATGTCGTTGGCCTTGGATAGAGGATGCTCGTCCAAGAAGAGTCTTAATGGGTGCACTCTTGAGATGATGGAAAAGTAGCTATGAGTTATGAAGCCTGATCTAGAGACGTCCTTATGATTGGGTTTAACTTAGAGGGTAGAATAACATAGTTAGTTTTATTATTATTATAATTCTAATGTTTATTTTTGCAGCTATTACTTGTCCTTAACTAACCCTATTAGTGGGGACATTACACTCAATCGAAACCTTCACCAGTCGACTTTGTTAGAGGTTACAATAATTGGAATGCATATGTGCATGCATAAGGGCTCCAAAAAATGTTTATTTTACTCCCACCAACCCTATCTATCCTTTTGCAACTCAATTTGTACTTGTTCATGTCTCATCACATCTCCTATGCCAAGCCTAGGAAATTGCATTAAAAATAAGATATTTGTTTCTTCCTCTAAATACATAAAAAAACCTCATATTTTCCAAGGAATTAGCCAAATCCCATTTTGAAATATCAAGGAATCACCATTTTTGTCCAAAACCTTAGGCTTTGTAAGGGTTTCATATAGGTTTTGGATAAAACCAAATTGAATCAAACCAATTACATTTGAGAGTTAAGACATAGGTATACATGTTCATGATAGAAATTCAATGCATAAAACCAATAGGTAACTATAAATGAATAATAAATAGGAAAATGCTCATTTGTAACATAGTGGTACAACAACAAAACTCTTTTTTCCTTATCCATTCTTCAATTTTCCTATTCTTCAACCAACCTAGTTGTATAGCCATCATTATCAATTGATGCCAAGTGAAATGTAAACTAACTAGTCATTGGAAGGCCTAATTACACATTTTTGTCAATATCGACAATGTTGCAACTTTAGAACATTTTAAAATTTTCTTATTCAAGACAAATGAGAAACCATCCCAACAAGTTACAAATGACCAATTTTATCTTTAGACAACATGACATTCCTTACTAAATGTCTATAATGATTTATGACCTCATTTAACCATAAAGACCAGTGACCTTTAGAAGTAAACAAGTGGCTCAAAAGGCATTATTACATTACTACAATGCCAAAGTGGTCACTATTAGACCTTATTACACATTATAATATTAGGTTTAGTTGAATAAATAATTTAGACCAATTTTAGAGGTTATTAGTAAATTATTTAAAGGGGTTTGATTTATGGAGATTAAGTTACCTCACCTAACGTTATTGGCCTTAAATAGATTATTATTTAATTAGGGATTTGGTCAACCCTCTTAACTTGATATTAATTTAAATTGAAATTTTGATTCTACCAAACCTTAAATAAAATCTAGACAAATTTAGTCAATAACTAAATCAATTTAGGTCTCCAACCTTAGTTATAATGATAAAATTTAAACTTGCACTTTTAATTAAGGGTCAAATGTATTAGTTACGTCAAACTTTTAAACCCTGATAGTTTTAAATAAGTGGATGGGGTAGAGTCAAGTGGACCTAGTTTTTGAACCACAGAAAGAGGTTGATTAGATCAATTATGATAGTGGGACAACCAAATGACTGATGTTAGTCATGATGCCCCTCGAGATTTATACTAGACACATCATGTTTTATAATTGGAAACTATAGTGAGCATAGTTTATTTATACTTAAACTATAAACTTAGTAAACGTTATTGCTTTAAAATGAGTTAGTGTCTTTTTTTCCTAGATTTTGGGCATGACATTTTGGTATCAAAGAACAATTTCAACACTACGAACCTAAACCAATTGTGTTTCAACTTATAAATATAGCACGTTTGTGTAGGGTTTCTTTAATCATGTGACATACTCGCAAATTTTGGAGAGGACCTAAATATGCTCACTCAAAATATTATGAGGTTGAGTAGGAGGTAGAGGTTCTCAGAGAGGGTTAGGGACCACCTCCTGAGCCACCTCAAAAATTGAATCAATATATTTGATGCCCTACAAAATATAATTAGGGTAGTATAGTAGAGGTTAATTCTAGTGATACAAAAGGATACAAATATTCATAGAGAAATCACTAGAGAGAGGAGTAGGAGTCTTCCACCTAGCCTTATTGAGGGCCAGATAGACCATGAGGTTGAGTCTATGCACCTACCTAAGCCACTACCTAACATACTAATACATATAGTAGAGAGATCACCTTGGGATGCAAGAGACCATATTTGAGAGTTGGCTTGACTTCAATGACCTATCTTTATAGGATATTCTCATAGTGTAGAGGTTGAGTCATGACTATTAAACTTAGTGAAACTATTTAGATTGCAATCTTATGGGAGAAACTTGAAGTTACAACTTCTAATAGACCTTTTGAGAGGGACAACCTCTAATTGGTGGAGATAAGAGGATTCTAAGAGTAATTTTAGAATAGACACTATATTTTGGGAGAACTGTCTGGATAGGTTCACAGATATATATCTTATAGAGCATTTTAGGTAGCATTGCATAGATGAGATCCATGATTTACAATAGAGGGGACTCATAGTGTTACAATATGAGAGTAAGAACCTTAAGATTATCCCTTATTTAAACTACATAAAGGATGAGAATTTATAGTTAAACCTCTTTTTCATGGGAATTAATATATCAATTTAAGGTATAGTATGCATGACATTCTCTATCAAGTTCAAAGATTTCATACAAAGAGAATTAATTGTGTAGGAGATCCATGGTACAACTCAAGATAGAATAGATTAGTCTCTAAATCATAATCCCACCCCTCCAACATATAGTTATTAAAGACCCCAATGAAAAAGGAGTTAGAGACACTCATTGGGGTCTTTCAAAACTCCACAACTCCAACATAATACTTATAAGGATCATAGGAATAAGTCACCATAGGGATATTAGGGCTCTAATATCAGATAGTGTAAGTCCTAGAATCCTAGATGAGATAAGAGATCACATTCTCTTTTTATGCCTCCACTTTGGACTCAATAGTCCATTACGGGTGGTTACAATGGGTCCAATAGAACTAGGGTACAACAGAAGTCTAGATCACATGGGGCTTAAACAAAGACATGCAAACCTTGTTACACTTGTGGAATTGTAATTCACATAGCTTGATATTTTCCATAGAGGCATAAAACTAGTAGTGGGTGAGTGGCTATGTCAAAGCCTACAATGGAAGATATGGTTAGATCTAATAGGGTATTTGTAGTTGTTGATAATTTCCAAAAATAGAATTAGACCCTAGTTGTAAAGCCTATTTGTATGACCGCAGATATTCGCATGATGATTTTGTTTGATTCAAGAACTACTGGTTCCTTTATATCTTCATTTGTTGTGGATTTTTACAGGCTTGTGGTAGCTAGGTAAGATGTTATTTGGGAGGATGAGTTATCCTCAGGAGTTAGAGTATCCATTAGATCATTGGTTATGGGTTTCTAAACTTAGATTAGAGACATGATCACTATAAAAAACCTTCTCGTTACCCCCCTAGGGGCTTATGACATAGTTCTTGGCATGGATTGGCTTTATTCCTATAACACCAAGGTAGATTATCAATAGAAGAGGGTTGAATGTGTGGATGATTATGGCACTCCTATGGAAATTTAAGGAATATTGACTCTCATATTTCTTCATGTTATCTCTTCTATGAAATTTAAGTAGTGCATGTGGAAGGGATGTTAGTTATGTAAAGTTTTAATATACTGAGGTCTTCTTATTGGTGTAAATCTCAATTTCAATGTATCTTGATAATGCAGAATTTAAATACAGCATGGTACTATTTTTACTCTAATTTCTTGATGTTGATTGTAGAATGAGATAATGTATTCGAAGGAAGAAAACTAAAATATAATTTAAACTAATATATATATATATAATAGTCTACGATGAGAGAGTATGATTGCCGTTGTGATTGATCAACTTCTCATCATAGACCATAATATATATGTGCATACGAGAGAGAATGGTCACAATGAATAGTCATATTGAATGGTCACAATGGCACTAAAGCCAACAGTCATGTTGATTAGTATAGATTAGAAAAATCACTAGTCACGATGGTTCTTGATAATAATTTTTTGACAGTCACAATGGGTTATGATCATAATCTACCGATAATAAAACCATTAGTTACGATGGTTAATATGTAATCCAATTATCATCTGCTTACCTGAATACAATGCGCAGTTGGTAGTAAGAGTTTATACAAACTGTTTAATGGAATATTACATTATTAGATTCTTAATATAATCTTTATGTATATATGTATATGTATAATATTATATAAATGTATATATAATAATGATGATATATATATATATATATATATATATATATATATATATATATATATATATATATATATATATATATATATAATATTATATGTATATATAATTAATTAATGAATCTATTATGTAATATAAATCTTGAGTATAGATCTATAGACACAAAAATATAAATACAGTTTCACACAAGCTAACATTCTTGACACTGCCTCTTTAGCAAGGGAAATTGAAATAAGTTTAACTTACACAATAAGGTGTAATCATCATTATGTTTTAAATTAAGAGAGAAAAAAAAACAATGGATTTTCATGGTGTCCAGAAAGATTGTCCAAAGACCCATGAAGGTTATCAATGTGTTTGACAAAATCTGGCCCAAAGAACAAGGATAACCCTAACTTCAAAATAATGGGTTTTCATGGTGTCTGGCAAGATCTGGCCCAAAGAACCATGAAAGTTATCAATGTGTCCAGGAAAATCCAGCCCAAAGAACAAAGATAACACTAAATTTATCCATTGTTTAAAGAAAGATCAACTAAAATAAAGTCGTCACTTTATAATAGGATTAGAACATGCGAAAAGTCATCACCTTTCACAAGAAAAGTCATCACTTTTCACAATGCAAGCTTGCAAGAAACAAAATAATTTGTATTCATGAATATTAGATAATAAATGCATTTACAATAATGTCATACCAAGTTTTCCTTGGGAGTACACAATTTTCAACTTCATAAGAGGTTTGGTGAAAATATTGACATTTTGTTCATTTGTACTAATATAACTTAATTTAATGATATCTCTACCGACCATGTTGTACACTCGAAAAGTGTCCCACTCTAAACCCTTCTATCCAAACGATTCCATGAGATTGGAATGTTCGGATGCCGGCTTAGAGCTCCCTATCCATGGAGTGCAAGAAGCTAGTATTCAAGCATGAAGGCTCTCAGCTAAGCCTTAGAAATGTGCTTCTTGCTAGTAAACCATGCAATGGGAGGTTCCAAAGACAAGATGCAAGAATGCAAATGTCCCAAGGAGTTCCTCAAGGATGCAATGCAAATGAAGATTAAGCTAGAATGAGAATGTCAAATGCAGCTATGCTAGAATATGAATGAGAGTGTTACAATCCAAATATTAAGCTATGTGAGAGATTATTGCAAAATAGAAGCTAAACTAACATGCAACATGAATCTAAGCTAAAATGCCATGGATGAGAGAATGTAGACAAGGAAGAGAAGTTCTCCACAAAGCTCCAAAGAAAACCTGTTAGAAAACCTGCAGCATAACAATGTTCAAAAGATGGATTATGGATGGGGAAAGCTCTCTCCCTTTTAAAGATGTATGGACGGTGGAGATCAAGATGAAGATGGTGGATGATCAATGGTGGAATTCGAAAATAGGAGTGATCCATGTGCACACACAAATCAACCAATAGAATATAAGTTGACTTGTCATATAAGACAAAAGTCACAAAGCCTTTTCTTTTAATTGCAAAATAGAAAAAAGACTTTATGTGTGCACTTTAAGTGGGTTAGAAGAAAGGGGTCTTTTATTTAATTAAAAGGGGACATGTTCTTTTAATCAAATAATGAACTTAGGATAGCATAGTCAAACTATAGGTTATAATCAAATAAATTTATTATTAGCAATTTGGTCTAGGTAAATGATTAAATTAATTTAGCCAAAATGCTGAGAAGGGGGCTAATAGTCTAAATGACCATTTTTAGGTGATTACATTTGCCCCTCTTTGACTAATGCGTGATCGATCTGTGAACACATTATGTCAAAGAAAATAGAAAGCCAAGTAGGTGGTGATAGATATAGATATCTAATTTTGAAGAACGAAATGTAGAAAAAGATAGCAAGTCCTAAATGTACAGCCTGATAGTGGTAGTACTGAACACTAGGAAGAGAACAATGTTAGAATTCAAGAAGAATGTTAACACCTAGAAAAGCGGATAGAGTGAGAGCAAGTGAGAAGATCAAACAAATGCTCCTAAGTAGTGATAGAGTATTTCTGCCCCCTCGGGATCGAAATTGAAATGAGTTAAGGGAATGCAAACACTAGCTAGACATGAAAAAATTAGAATATAGCAATGTCCAAGATGACAAATAGATGATTAGAACCCAAGAATGACTATATAAAAAATTTGATAAAATGCCCCAGTTTGACTAGAGTTGACCTTGAAGGATATAGCATAAAAATAAGGTCGAAATGAGTAGAAAGGTGATTTTAGACATGAAATAGCAAATTTAAGTAGATATGAAGTATGGAAATGATGAAGACATGAAGAAATGAAGATGCCCTAGTGATGATTCGAAGATTAGACCTCAAAAGGTCAACTAACTGCTTAGAAGAAAGTAGAATTTTAAAAGACAATTTTGACCATCAAGATGAACTCGAATTTGGATTTCGATCCCGAAAATGAATCTAGGATGTCAAAATTATTTAAGAGGTCAAAACTTTATATAATGAGATGATAAGATAGAAAAGAGATGAAGCGAAAGATTAAGAAGGTGAAAAGACATGAACAAGAAGAAAGTAAAGAAATATATGAAAGGAGTTAGCTGATATGTCCACAAAAAGATGAAGAGAGAGCTCTCCCCATATGCAAGAATGCAAGACTAAGCTAGAAAATGAACCTAAAATGCAAGCTAATATGCAAAGTGGTTTACCAGCAAGAAGTGTATAACATTTAGACTCTTAATTTCATCATTGAGCATTTATTAGGGACATCATGAGATCATACAACCATCACTAGTATAACTATGAGGATATGAATATGATCGATATTAGATAGGTATGTGGAAATCCAATCTAAGCATCAGAGACATGTAAGTCAAGATAACTACACGATTAGATTCCCTAAGTTTAATTTAGCAAGATTACACCTGTATCAAGGCATAAGCGCTAGGATAAACCCTGAGTGCGGTCTTGCAAAACAATCAAGGATGATACATTTATAAGTCAAAGTGTTGAATAGGACAAGCATGAATGCTTACAACACTATAGACAAACAAAAGTATACCCACAAGCAGAAATCAAGAAAATATGTCCCATGCCCCCAGTCTTCTAGTCAATGACATCCTTGAAAGACTATTAGGGAGGGAATACATGGCAAAGAAATCATCATAGACAGCACACAAAGTAGATAAATATCAGCATAGCTCAGTCATTTAAGTGTTAAAGTGTGTGTGTGTAAGTCACTTGGCCATTTCTTCCAGACTTGATTCTGATAGTGAGATATCGCGACATCGGAGACCGTAGGTAAACTATCTGTAAAGTGTTAAAAAACACTTGATGTCAAAGTGGGGGAAGTGTTGAGAAACACTATTTTGTGAGTTGTCAAAGAAACCCTAATCGACAAGAATACCTCAATAGGCTAAATAGCTATGCCCCCAAGATGAGGACAAGAAACAATTCCAAGCTAGGAAATGTGTAGCAAAGTGGATGATTGAGATTGATAGACATAGGTGCAAGGGTTTCAAGTAGCGCCTGTTTCCAGGTTTTCACCAGGTTTTTTTTTTTTTTTTTTTTTTTTTTTTTTTTTTTTTTTTTTTGGTGATACATCAAAGTGACGTTTTCACTAAGATGATCATTTTTTCAGGACATTTTCTGATTTTTAGGATTTTTTCAGCATCGTATATGATTTTTTTTGGAATTTTTTAGAAGGTTTTAGATATCACTAGTTCTCAAGCAAGATCACATCATTTTCTCCCAATGTCTAGCAAGGTATAGGATATGATGGAGCAATGAGCCAGTGGATAAGCAAAGATGGATGAAAAAAGAGTATGAAGCAAGTGAAAGTGATCCTTAAGGACTGACTCCTCAAGAGTACCCAAGCTAGGGAAAGAGGTGAAATAGTCATATGAAGCATGTTTTGGATAAGCAATGGAAGTAATGAGCAAGATAGCATGTAGAATAAGCAATGAAGCCAACAAGTGAGATAGCATGAAGTGTGTAGTCCAAAAGAGTAGCCATGTCAAGAGACCTATGAGAACCATGTTTCATTTATTATGATCAAGATCAAGGGGTCAACTAGATAGTATAGCAATGGGATAGAGCAATAAGAATAAAGCTCAAGATAGAGGCTATGAGTGAATGAGAGAGCACAATAGAAAATCTGATGGATAAGATAGCCAATATGCAAAGATAGCTCAACATTGTCAAGATCAAAGAGAGAAGAGGGGATAGATGGATGATGGAAGAATTACGCATGATGCCTGTTTGCCAGGTTTTCATCATGGTACTTATCCAACGTGCCACAAGAAGTAGTTTTCACCATAGGATAAATTTATTTCTCTTTACTTTTGCTACCAAAGTGCCACAAGATGTGGTTTTCACCAAGGCACATTTTCATTTTTTTTTCATTTTTTCTATTTTTTCTTCTTTTTTTTTTTTTTGAATTTTTAGAAAGAGCTCAAGTTTTGTCAATTTAGATAGTGCTCTTATAGGAAAGATAACCCATGATAAGCCAAGACCATAGAAAGGTATGCTCAAAGATGTTGATAGGGTGATGAAAGGGAAATGGTAGTAGGAAGAATATATGGAGGATAATAGTTCATGTATAGAAAGTAAGTGTAAGCTTTAGAGGATTTCATGAGGGTAGTTGAAATATTGGACAAGATCAACATTGACACACACCTTGAAGGGTATTGGAATGATGGAGGAATCATGGATGAAATAGCTTGAGATTTAGATTTATGAGGTGGTAGAAAAGATTTGGAAAAAAGTGGAGTGGAAGGCTTTAGAATATTTTTAGGAAGATTTTTAGAAGAAGATGGAATGGAAACCTTTGGAAGCTTGAATGTCAACTTTGAAGTATTTTCAATGTTCAAGTCTTTTAAAAGAGACTTGGGAATCCATATAGCTTTAGATTTTCCTTTGGATAATTCAAAACACATTTCTTCAATAATGGGTTTAGGAACCCATATTTTCTTTGATTTAGCTCTCTTAATAGTGGACCTTTGCGGTCTCTTTTGTGCATTTTCCTTCTTAGCATTCACATGTCGATTATATGGGACATAGTGATCTTCATTTTTCAATGGATTCTTATGTTTATTCTCACTTCCAAAGGACTTGGGATTTGTGGATGAATAAGGATGATATGACTGGTTTAGATGTATAGATGGGTGAAAAGTCATCAAGGATGAGCGTCTTTGTTGATCTTGAGGTAATATAGGAGAGCTAGGGAATGAGCTAGGGGTGAATATAGGAGATGGAAGAACATAAGGCCCCAATATGGATGGAAGGTTTGAATGCTTTAGCTTAGATGGATAAGGACCAAGGATGGATTTAGAAGATGCAAAGGAATAGTGAAAAGGGATATCAACATCTTTAGAGTGAGCAACGTGGTCAAAGAAATCAATAGACTCATGAGTAGCTTTGATAGGAGCAACATTTTTAATAGGAGCACTTGAAGCTTGAGCACAATTTTGAAGTGGATATGGAGAAGTAGAACACGAGGGGACACTTTGATCTTGACAAGTAGCTTTGGATAGCATATGAAGAGAACTTTTCTCATAATTTTCAGTAAGCTCAAGGGAGATAATTGAAGTGGTATCTTCATCATACTTAGGAGGTGGACAAGTTATAAGATATGGAGGGGAAAAATCATGAAAGAGATGAAAGGGTGCTTGATCTTGATCTTTCTTGACATTTATAGCTTTTTCTTTTTGAGAGTCCTCTTGACATGGAGCCACTTCTAAGGACAAAGGAGAATGAAGAGTGAATGGAGTAGTGCTTGGATTAGGCATAGTAGTGCATGAAGGTTGAGGATTTTTAGGATTAGTAGCATGGAAAAGTTTTGCAGCCAAGTGAAGGTTAGCTTGAGTTTCTTTTAGAGGTAGCCCTTTAGGATACACGTAGTCAATGTGGAAAGCATTAGGTTCTTTATTTGATGGAGGCATGTTGGAAAGCTTTGAGGTGTTGGGAGATGCATGAGTGTTGGAAGAAGTGGAGGTATCAAGGAAACCATCACTAGACATAGGTTCATTAATATGATCTTGCTCAAGAGAAGTATCCTTAGCACATGAGTCACTAGAGGTTCCAAGATCAATAATCTCATCATCAATGAGATCTTGGATTTTATGTTTCAGCTCTATACAATCAGAAGTAGCATGGTCATTAGATCGATGATAGGCACAATAGGTATCCAAGAATGGGTTTCCATATGAGCTAGACTTAGGCAACATGATGAGCTTGGTGTCAAGAAGTGTTCTCAAAATGTCATCATAAGAATTCCCCAAGGGAGTAAAATTTCTCTCAAAAGTATGTCTAGAGTCCTTTGGTTGTTTCTCAAGTGAATAGAATGCATTCATGTCTTCATCATTATCTTCATCAAAGATAGGTTCATCATGAAATTTTGTCATAGGCTCAAGTGCTTGTTCTCTACAAAGGTCTTTAGATCTAGAAGATGAAGACATTTGATGTCTTGAAGTAGAGCATGTAGACCTAGAAGAAGAGGATGACCTCAAAGAAGGTGACTCACATGCATGTAAAGACCTTAAGGAAGATTCATGTAATGATGCAATCTTCTCCTCCAACCTTTTCTCAAGTTTAGACTTCATTTCTATCATGCGCTTAGAGAAATGAAGGTAAGAAAGATCATTTGTCTCTTCTAGTTCTTTGTATTGTGCATATAGATCTTGAAACTCTTTAGTGACATGGAGGATATCATGATCATCTAGATTTGGTTGAAGTTTGGTAGCACAAGATTTAGATCCCATAATTTTAGATGCAAAGCCAAGCATAAAATAGTCTAGAAGATAACTTGATGTTAAAACTATAGGAGGTAGAGTGTTCACTTGCCAAGATATTAGAGAGAGATTAAAGCAACTTGTCAAAAAATATGTCCAAGAAACTTACGACATGAATGACTCAAGTCAATAGCTAGGCAAGATGCCCAAATAGCCAAATAGATAGAGCAAGCAGGGTGACAAGTGAACAACTCTCCAACCCAAGAGTGTAGTCAAGAAATCAAGGCAACCATTTCAACAAAAGGATAACTAGCAAGTAGGCATAGACCATGAAGACAAAAAGACCAAGAGCACTAAGACCAAAGAGTCACTTTAAGCATGTTCAAGAACTAGAGACATAGAAAATCAAAATCAAATGATGCGACTCCCCTTAGCAAGCAACACAAGAAAATTTTTGCACTTGACATTTTGACTTGGTTGACAAAGTTTGGCAATAATTGATAGCATAGTAAATTTGATGTTCAAAAGAAATTTCTTTCCAAGCAAGATAGTGACACATGGAGTAGTCTTCAAACAATCAAGCAAGGGACAAAGCAACCTTACATGATACAAGCATATGTGACGTCTCAAAAGAATTTCCTAGAATTATCGTCATGTGTATGTTCAAAAGATTTTCACAGGTATAGCACATTCGAGAACACATCAAGCAATATCTACCTAGAAGTCATGGTTCATTACTCAACAACTTAGCCCACGCTTGATGCTCCTTCACCTCACACCAAGTGGTTGCCCACAAGAGATATTGGCTTTGTCATGGAAATGCCATAAGCATAACCAAGGGAACACATATGGTGAGTGTAAATCTTGGGGTGATCCGGGTAGTCCACTAGGATCAATCCTTGCACCAAGAAGTTGAGCGGCTAAAAAAAAGGTAGTTACTAACTTAGGATGTTTAGATAGGGCTTCCGTTCATAGTGTTCCTCTTGCTCCCAATTACGGGACACCTCACCTTGCGATGAGTAACCGATCTCGCGATCACAAGAGTACCTTAAGCATTCTTGCCTAGTGATCTCCCTATGGTCGAAATCCCATAAGCGATCACACTAGACGAAGATAAACACTACGTCTACCAAAGTTTTGTGTCCTTGATAGCCTTGAGTTTATAGTGGGTTGGAAGAGCCAGGTAATCGGCTTGTTCCCACTTGGGTCGTTCCTCTCAGGTTGTCCGAGAGCAGGCCCTCTAAAGGATTCTAACTACACAAAGTGGATCAAATTTTGGAAGTCAAGATTTCTGGTTCACCACAAGGGTGAAGAGCATACTCTCCTATTCCAATCATTTTCTCCCAAACACGCCAAGAAGATTCAGTTACCCCTTGCTTTTGAAACCAAATGGCAAGTCAAGATTTCTGATTCACCACAAGGGTGAAGAGCATACTCTCCTATTACCAAAAGACTCCAATCACAAGTTTTATGTGCCTATGAAAAATGAACAATTATTCAATGCCACACATGAAAACAAAAAAGCAAGAAATTTGGGTTTTTATGCTTTGGGCAGCCCTGCAAACAATCGTTAGTAGCCCTTGTGCATTTGAAGCTTTGACATGCGTTCTTTTTATGCAATGTTTCAATTTTTTTCACAAGGATGGCAACCTGAAATCACAACTTGTTAGCAACAAAAGTTAGTGTGAAATAACATAAAAATCTGCAATAAAAAGTGGTGAGTTGCTTCAAAAATCTAATTTATCCTCCAACCAAGTACATGCAAAGAAAGTGCAAGTTAATCACAAATGCTTTCATTTTTACTCTTTGGTTTTGACCTAGTCAACAAGATTGGACTTTTTTGCTATGATTTTGTATCCAAAAATGAAAATGAAAAAAAGAGACCCCTATTAAAAATCAGAGAGCTTTCCAAAAATGCAAGAAATTTTAAAAAATCTTTTCATTTGCTCCCTAGAGATTGATTTTGTCAAAACAGGCCAAATTTATCAAATCGAATTTTTTATCCTTAATACGATCTCAAAATTCAAAACACAAAGAAAGAACCCCCATTATAATTCAAAAAGCTTTCTGAAAATGTAAGTTTTTTCAAAAAATGCGCTGATTTGCGATCAAAAATGGCTTTTTATGAAAAATAAAGAAAATATCATAACTTCCGAAAATCAAGTCAAAATGATCTAAAAATTGGACTGAGACATTTTGAGCATATACCCAACCTGCAGACAAAATTTCAGAACCAAATTCTAAGCGGTTTAAAAGATATGATCAAATCTTTAAACCAACTAAGTTTTTGGCCTTCAAACCAATTTACTTATGGCTTGGCCTTAAAACCAAAGTGATAATTCTACAAAAGCATTTGATTAGACCCAATATGCTGCTGTAAAAAACTAGAGATAAGAAATGAAAGCAAATGGAGCTGAAAATTTGATTCAAGCCCCACGGTGGGCGCCAAAAATGTACACTCGAAAAGTGTCCCACTCTAAACCCTTCTATCCAAACGATTCCATGAGATTGGAATGTTCGGATGCCGGCTTAGAGCTCCCTATCCATGGAGTGCAAGAAGCTAGTATTCAAGCATGAAGGCTCTCAGCTAAGCCTTAGAAATGTGCTTCTTGCTAGTAAACCATGCAATGGGAGGTTCCAAAGACAAGATGCAAGAATGCAAATGTCCCAAGGAGTTCCTCAAGGATGCAATGCAAATGAAGATTAAGCTAGAATGAGAATGTCAAATGCAGCTATGCTAGAATATGAATGAGAGTGTTACAATCCAAATATTAAGCTATGTGAGAGATTATTGCAAAATAGAAGCTAAACTAACATGCAACATGAATCTAAGCTAAAATGCCATGGATGAGAGAATGTAGACAAGGAAGAGAAGTTCTCCACAAAGCTCCAAAGAAAACCTGTTAGAAAACCTGCAGCATAACAATGTTCAAAAGATGGATTATGGATGGGGAAAGCTCTCTCCCTTTTAAAGATGTATGGACGGTGGAGATCAAGATGAAGATGGTGGATGATCAATGGTGGAATTCGAAAATAGGAGTGATCCATGTGCACACACAAATCAACCAATAGAATATAAGTTGACTTGTCATATAAGACAAAAGTCACAAAGCCTTTTCTTTTAATTGCAAAATAGAAAAAGGACTTTATGTGTGCACTTTAAGTGGGTTAGAAGAAAGGGGTCTTTTATTTAATTAAAAGGGGACATGTTCTTTTAATCAAATAATGAACTTAGGATAGCATAGTCAAACTATAGGTTATAATCAAATAAATTTATTATTAGCAATTTGGTCTAGGTAAATGATTAAATTAATTTAGCCAAAATGCTGAGAAGGGGGCTAATAGTCTAAATGACCATTTTTAGGTGATTACACATGTCTCTTATGTAGTAATAGGGAGTCTCAATATGCTTTGATTGATTATGGAAAATTGGATTTTTGAACAGCTTGATACAACTTTGATTATCACAATCCCAAATAGCCTAAATAGTAGTTTCCTTAACCAAACCGCTTCATGTGCTTCCATGGAAGTAGCTACATACTCAACTTCAGTAGAACTCAAGGCAACAACTTGTTGTTTTCTGCTAAACCAAGATATCACTACTGACCCAAGACTAAAGCAACAACCTACAACACTTTTTCAGTTAGAGGAGCAACCTACCCAATCTGAATCAGTATATCCTTCCAGATTTATCTCACTGTTCTCATACTTTAATCCAAAGCCAATAAATCCTTGTAATATCTTAAGATATGTTTTGCAACCATTAGGTGAATCTTCTTAGGTTTACACATAAAATGACTAAGGATATTTGTAGCATAGAAAATATTAGTTCTAGTATTCACAAGATACATAAGAAATCCAATTATCTATATGAAGAGAGTAGGATCAATGTCCTAAGATTTTGATGCTTCTTCTTTTAGCTTATGTAAGTTTGTTTCCATTGGAGTAGATAAGGGCTTACTATCCATCATTCCAAATCTAGTCAAAATATCTTGAGTGTACTTTCCTTGATGTAAGAAAATGTAGTCTTTCTTTTGATTAACTTCTAATCCCAAGAAGTAGTGTAGTAACCCTAAATCTTTCATTTCAAATTTAGCTATCAGATCTTGTTTAAATTTTTCAATTAATTTATCATCACCTATTATTAGCAAGTCATCAACATATAGAACAAGTATTAACATCTCATCATTTGAGGTTTTGAAGTATATGTTTGAGTTGGCTTCATTTTTTAAGTATCCAAGTTTGGATAGATAGTTGTATATCCTTTCATACCAAGCTCGAGGAGCCCATTTGAGACCATAGAGTGCTTTCTTGCATTTACATACATACAAATTTTTATATTTTATGGTAAACCCATCATGTTGTTCTATGTAGACTTCTTCATTAATGACTCCATTTAGGAATGCAATTTTTACATCCATTTGATTAATCTTCCATCCTTTTGATGCTGCAATTGCAATAATTGTTCTTACAGAAGTATAACAAGCTACTAGAGAAAAAGTTTCTTCATATTCAATGCCAAATTTCTAAGAAAATCCTCAAGAAAAAAATCTAGCTTTGTGTTTTTCAATACTTCCATCAGTGGCAAATTTGATTTTGTATAACCATTTTGAAGATACAACTATTTTGTCTTTAGGCCTAGTTACAATATCCCAAACATCATTTTGAATTATGGAATTGTATTATTCTACCATGGGATCTTTTCATTCTTGTGACTGTAGGGCTTCTTCAGCTATTGATGGTTTGGTTTTGTTTAGCTCAATTATAAGAGCAGTGTGACATGATTGATTTCAAGTTCTCTTGTGTTCTTTTGAGATCTCATCTGGTTCTACGTTGTTTTCTTTAAGCATATTCCTTGCCCATAATGGTCTTTTCTTCCCATTAGTTATATCTCGTTCTCTTTCTTCAAATGTGTGCTCCCTCTAATTTTTAGTTTGTCTAATTTCCTCATCATCTGAGTTTGGTTGATCTTCTATGTCAGTTGAAAGTTTTAAAGTAGAGTCCTCTTCAAAAATTACATCTCTACTTATTTCAACTGATCTTTGTCTAGGAATATAAATTCTATAACCCTTGGAATTTTCACTGTATCCTATAAATATACCTCTCTTCCCAAAGGTTCAAGTTTAGTCCTCTTTTCTTTGGGTATGTGTATATAGATTGGACATCCAAATATTCTAAGATGACTTAAATTTGGTTTGGTCCTTGAGAAGACTTATTTAGGCATGGTATTCTTTATAATTGAATGTGGACATCTATTTTGAATGTATACTACAATTTTAGAAGCTTCTGCCCAAAATGAGGCATGCATATTTTGATCATGTAACATAGCTTTTGTAGCTTCAATGATTGTTCTATTTTTTCTCTCTATGACTCCATTTTGTTGAGGATTATAAGGTACTATTTACTCCCTCTTAATCCCAACAGAATTACAAAAACTTTTGAAGATTTCATATGTATATTCTCCTCCATTGTCTGACATTAATGTTTTAATCCTTTTACTTGTCATATTTTCTACTAATGCTTTGAATTTTGATAGAACTTCATTTGATTCTTTGACTTTCAAGAAATAGATCCAGGTCTTTATAGAAAAATCATCAATGAAAGATATATAATAAAGGAAACCTCCTAGTGATGGTGTGGGCATGGGTCCACAAAGGTCTGAGTGGACTAGTTCCAAGACTTATTTTGACTTATGTTTACTAGAGGGAAAAGGTTGTTTATGATTTTCCCTAGAGCACACCCTTTGCAAGTTCCTATATGAGATTAGTCTAGTTTAGGAGTACCAGAAGTGATCTTATCTAAATTAGGAAGTGAACTAAACCCAATGTGCCCAAGTCATCTATGCCATAATTCATTAACATTAGATGTTTCAAGACTAAGGGCTTGTGTTTGAATATTGCTTAATCTATATAATATTCCAAATCTGGACCCTATGATAATAGCACTTTTCATATTTGAGTTATTAGGCCAGTATAGTACTTTATCTTTGTTGAAGGTGACATGCTATCCATCATCGATTAGACTTGAGATAGAAATTAGGTTTCTCTTTATGCCTGGTACAAACAAAACATCTTTAAGATTAAGTGTAGTTCCATCTTTTAATTTTATATAACATGTCCCAATACCTTTTACAGGATAAGTAGAATTTTCTCCAATTATAACTCCTTCAATGATATAAGTTCCAAACGTATCAAACATATCTCTGAATCTAGAGATGTGACAGGATGCACCACTGTTTATGGTCCAAGCTTCTTTATTTGAATTTACTTCAATTGAAAGTGCAGAATAGTAAAGTTGATTTTTATTTTCTTTTGTTTCAGCAAGTGAGGCTAGAATTTTCTCTCTCTCTGGATAGTTTCTGAAGGTGTGTCCTATCTTCTCACACATATAACACTTAACTTGAGAATATTTTTATTTTTAAAATTCATTTTATTATTATTTAATTTTATTTTTAATTTCCTGTTCATTTATTTGAGACAATGTGAAGAGCTTGATTTTCTCCCTCTTGATTTGAAGTGTTCCCTCTAGAGATTAACCTTGATTCTTCTACTATGCATTTATTTTTCAACTGATCAAAAGTAGGAATTGAAGGTCCACTTACCACTTGTATGAAGGTATCCCAAGACATTGGAAGCCCTCTTAGAGCTATTAGTGAAAGTTCTTGATCTTCTATTTTTTGTTTCCAATGGAAGATAATTGTTTCTTCATTTTAGAAATTTTCACAAAATAAGAGTGACTAGAATCTCCTTTTTCCATTTTAATATTCAGTAATTGAGATTTTAAGGTGATTAGTCTACTTGGGTTATTTATCTCAAATGTATTTTTTATGATCTTGAATACTTCATATGCACTTTTGATATCTGATATAGAAGGAAGGATGTGATCTTTAACTGAATCAACAATGATTTTCCTTGCTTTATTATTACATCTTTTCCAAGTGAGTCTTTTAGATTCATCTTGAGGTATTGGGATATCTTTTTCAATGTTGTTTTCTAGTTCCAGTTCTTCTAGAATCGTAATGATACGGGTTTTCCAAGAGAAAACATTTGATGCACCTTCAAGTCTATCTTCCACTTTTGACATTATTTGTCATTATTTCTTCCTTCAATTGAAATTTGAGATTTCTCTACCAATTTGGCTCTGATACCATGTAAATTTTTAATATACTAAGGTCTTCTTATTGGTGTAAATCTCAATTTCAATGTATCTTGATAATGTAGAATTTAAATACAGTGTGGTATTGTTTATACTCTAATTTCTTGATGTTGATTGTAGAATGAGATAATGTATTCAAAGGAAGAAAACTAAAATATAATTGAAACTAATATATATAATAGTTTGTGATGAGAGAGTATGATTTCCATTGTGATTGATCAACTTCTCATCACAAACCATAACATTTAGTTAGAGGGGCTCTTGGAGAAAGGGCACATTCACCCTAGTATTTATCCTTAGCAAACACCAACCATCTTCATGCAGAAGAAGGGTAGATCTCTAAGGTTGTGCATAGGTGATTTCTAGTTAAACAAATTAACCATTGAGAATTGATATCCACTTCCTAGGATTGATAAATTATTTGATTAGTTACAAGGTTCCCAAGTGTTCTCAAAGATATATAACTAAATTCAAGATACCATTAGTTGAGGATTATGCAGATTGATATCCACAAGAATAGTTTTTGTATGAGGTGTGCACACTATGAGTTCATTATGGTGCCATTTAGCCTAAAAAATGGTATAGTTGCATCCACAAGTCTCATGAATGTGTTTTTCATTTTTGGACATAATTTTAGTAGTATTCATTGATGACATGTTGTCTATTCTCTAGATGAGAGAGAATCGGGAGCACCTGAGAAAGGTATTGTAGTGTTTGAGGGAGAATCATTTATTTGAATTCTTGTCAAAGTGTGCATTATAACTAAATTCAAGATACCATTAGTTGAGGATTATGCAGATTGATATCCACAAGAATATTTTTTGTATGAGGTATGCACACTTTGAGTTCATTATGGTGCCATTTAGCCTAAAAAATGGTATGGTTGTATCCACAAGTCTCATGAATGGGTTGTTCATTTTTGGACATAATTTTAATTGTATTCATTAATGACATGTTGTCTATTCTCTAGATGATAGAGAATCGGAAGCACCTGAGAAAGGTATTGTAGTGTTTGAGGGAGAATCATTTATTTGAATTCTTTTCAAAGTGTGCATTATTTAGATTAAAGTTTCATTAAATTGGACATTTTATATAAAGTGACTAAATCTTAGTTAATCCACCATTAAAGATTAGAGTCGTTATGGATTGGAAAGCACTTACCACTGTAATCAAGGTTAGGAGTTTTATGAATTAGAAGGATATTATAGACATTTTTTTTGAGGAGTTTCTATAGTGGCACACCCTATCACATCTCATTACTGAAAGTGAAAAAAATTTGAGTGGATATAGAAGTTCGTGAGATCCTTTTAGGAGCTCAAGATAACACTTATTCTTGTTATGCAAAATCCTTCAATGGACTTTGTGGTATCCACAAATACTTCTTTGGATGGTTTAAGAGCATTTCTTATGCAAGGTCATAGTTCCACACTATACAAGTTTAGGAAACTTAAGAATCCTAAGATGAATTGCCCTACCCATGACCTTGAGCTTGCAATAATGGTGAACACTTTAGTGAGATGGAAACAACTTCTTACGTCATAAACTTGAGATTCATTCACATCATATGAGTACACAATACATATTTACTGAACGACACCTTAATTATCAATAGAGGAGACATATGGAATTCCTATGTGAGTATGATTTTGATATTCATTACATCAAGAGGAAGGGTAAAGTTTACTGTAGATGCATTGAGTAGGAGACAACATGAGCTATCACTATGGCCATTGGCACATGTTTGAAAAGCGAGTGTATTTTACAATATTTGTATGGGGACGAGATGTATACAAAGATTTACCAGTTGTCAAATCTCAGAGACCCCTTGAGGGGAAGTATTCAAATGATTCATTAGAGTTTAATGGACTATTTCATCATAGAGGACACATTTATGTACCTTTTTTCAGAGAATTTCATGATGTCATTATACCAAAGGCTCATTGAGAATCTTATGTAGTGCATACTAGGGTTAAAAAACTGCATGTAGATTTGAGACAATTATATCATTGGTTAAACATGAGATTGCCTATTTATAGGATTGTAGCTAGATGTCTAGAGTGGCAAAGAGTGAAGGCAAAGTAGTACCATCTTGGTTGGTTTTTTTTTTTGTTACTAAGGCACTTGAGTGCAAGTGAACAATATATCTATGGACCTTATTGTTGGTCTTTCTATCAGACATAAGTAATCATAATGATACAATCGACTAGAAAAATTGTTAGGACTAGGTTGTAGCATCACATGGACTAAAGTATTAAGTAAGCATTAGAGTGTTGTCATTGATTAGCAATTGGTTAACAAGAGATATAAGTGTTTCAAGGGAAGTGTAACCACCAATAGACTAGTATACTTGTCACTACAAGAGATTTGATATAGAAAAGATTACAACTAATCAACTGATGTAGACATTAGTTGATCATAGCCAAGTCACCATTGATGTGACATACATTCAAATAGAAATGATAGAAGTGTTGGAATAAACCAAGGACATAAGTCTAGATGTAGGCTTACAAATGGATAGACAAACCTCTGGGTATAAACACCTATGTATAGGTAGTCATGAATATTTTGTGACTATACTTGCTTCCAAATTTGAAAATTCAAATACATGATTTGAGTGGGATAACTTAAGGGGTTTGACACCCAACTGAAATGAATGGATTTAAGGACACTCAAACTTCATTGTTGTAGTTTTTTTCATTATTGGTTGGTGCTCAAAGATCTATCAAAGGTAGATTAAAATAAAAAGGAAGAATTGTGAGACAATAGTAGATCACTGCTCAAGGAAGAAAAAGTGGAAGTGGATAGAGATAATTCATTGAGTAAAGCCAGAATAGAGGAAGGAGATCAACATATTTGTTGGTAATCACATTGGATCTATAAGAAAAGGTGTTCCATATTCTTAGATCTAATATTTAGTTTTCTTTCTCACCATCATAACTATTTTAATCTCTTAGAAAGGTATCAAAATCCTCTTGTGAGGTAGCCTTAGTAGGCTCTTGTAATCCTAACCACTTATGCCCACTCCTAATAGGATAAGTTCTCAGATGGAACAAATGAAATCATTTACATGGTACCCTTTTATGTGCAAGGAAAGGCTAGTGGGTATATTACTCCCACCATAGTTTTTACCCTCACACTTGGGGTTTCCATGTAAAAATATATACGTCATTGATACATGCCTTTTCTTGTGATCTCTTGTGGTTTTACTATACTTCATTCATTATTTTCTTACCTGTTAAAAGATTGGTAATAGACTTACTAAAAACAATTTTCTACTATAACTAGTAGAAAAGTTCATACTAATTCACCCCCTCTCTTAGTACTATTTGGGACCAACACTTTCTAATAACCTCTTATTACCATGATGCCATTATGTTTGAGGTTGAAAATTTAACTAAAGTCACCAAATCTTCTCTTATTTTCACTACCTTTATACCATTAGCGGCAACACAGGTATTCTTGTGAGATATTTTTAGACTTCGTGGAATTCTTCGTAAGATAGGTTCTCTCTTTAAATTCCTTTTGTTGAGATATGCACATAACATTGGTCATTAGGTTCAATTTTATTATGAAGTTACACCTTGATATATGGGAAGACAAAGAGGGCGAACTAGGTGTTGGAGGATATGTTACACTTGTATGTGATGGAATTATCAACTCAAGTGGGAGGAATATTTGAACTTAAATGATTTTTCCTATTATCACAAGAATCATACAGTTTTGGGTAAGCCACCTTATCAACATTTGTATGGTAGGCCATGTATGACACCTTTGAGTTGGGATGAGATCGAGGATAGGATAGTTATTGGACTATAGTTGGTTTGGAATATGAAGAAACAACTACTCTTGATTAGACAACATCTATGAGAGGCTTGTGATAGATAGAGAAATATGCATATGAAAAGAGGATTAATTCTGAGTAAATAGTTGGTGACAAAGACTTCTTAAGAGTTTGTCTACATAAGAGTCCAATCTATTTTTGAAAGTTCTCTAAGATTGCACCTAGTTTTGTTAGACAATTCGAGATTTTATAGAGGATATGACTAATTTCTTATCATCTAGCTTTTTCACCTATCCAATTGCTCATCCATGATGTGTTTCATATTTAAGTTTTGAGAAGATATAATTATGATGAGTCACATATTATAGATTCATATGTCTTGTAGGTAGAGTCATAGAGATATTTAGTTTTGGAGCTCATTTTCATTTTAGCTCATTAGACCTTGGCCCTTTGAGGTGGAGAACTAGACCAGGTTAGAGTCTAGCAAGATTGTTATGATGAGGTCACAACATCATAGGAGGATGCAATACAAATGAGATCACAATACCTCCATTTTTTTAATGAAATCTAGGAGGACGTTCATGCCTAGAGAGGTGGGGATGTGAGGTCCTACCCTGACCTATCATATCTCAATTGCTACTTTCATGTTTTGATTCTCTTATGATATGTTATTTTTAATACATTTAGACTGATTAGATAAAGACTCCATATCAATATATGCTTTGTGGAGGTTATATATTATGATGATTTAGTATCTATGATGATGATGTTAGGACATATTCCTATATGCTTGATTATCAATATATTAGATAATTATTATGATGATGGAAATTGAACTATGGGTTTTAAGGTTTCATTATATTTGACATGTGAATTATGTCCTAAAGTAAATTTAATGTAAATTGGATATTGTGTGATATTTTAATTTTTTTCATAGACTTAAAATGAAATTAAATTACAAGTATTTCCTTGATGATGGATGGACTATGTAAATTTAATTATACATGTTTAATGTTGTTGATTTAGTTGTATTGATTATATGTAGGGTTTTATTGGGATACTAATGTTTAGAATTAGTGTGTAGGAAATTAACCATGGAAATTAGATTGGAGAACCAAATTTAGTTCAGAATGTGAAATAGTAACACCAAAGTTAAGTTTAATGAAGATATGAAACCTCATTGTATTGTATTATTTATAAATGTAAATAGTTAAATGACTTTAAATTAATGTATTTTGTATTGTGTGATTGTCTAAATGGAGATTCCAATTATGTTTATGTGATGTGGAATTTATGGTTTCACTTTACACTTATATAATGTGTATGTGTGGCAATTAGATGTTTGTTTAGTGTTTGCTAAGTGCAACCTATCCTAGGGTAGTAACTTATAGGCTCCCTAAGAGACCTAGTTGAGTAGGAGGTCATGAGTAGAGTCAAATCATGTTGAACCCATAGGTGAACTCAAGGTGAGTTTTGGAGAGGGTAAATGAGATCCTAGGGTATTTTTTGGGTAAAAATTAGCTAACCCATTAGATGTTCCTTGGGTTAGGGGTTGATTTTTGACCAAATTGATGTCTAGAACTCATTTATGACCCTCCAAAAGTACCCTTTTTAAAAAGTGGTGGATTTGGGAAGAGGAAAAGTCCACCCCATTTTTCTAATTTTTAATTTACCTTACATTTATGAGAGGGGACAAAGATGGAAGAGAAGGAATGTTGAGTCTTTTCCCATTCATTACAATTGGTTGGGAAGTTGGTAGGAGGCCTTTTTAGAGAAACTTTGGTGGAACTTGAAGGTTGTTCATCCATTCTCCAATTTTGGAAACACATTAGTTTAGTTATTGAGTTAGAGGAAGACTTGGAAAAGGAAGGAAAAGATAAAGGAAATATAGTTTCTCTTCACTTTCATTTTCAATAATCTTGGAGCAAGGTTGGTTATACTCTTTCCATGGAATGATTTACATCTTTTTTTTGTGTTGAAATATTATAAGATTCATATTGTAACTTTCATTATTTATATTATTTTTCTTGATCTTGTTTATTTCTTGTTTTCTTATGAATGCTTGTTGTGAGAGTTTTAAGGTTGCATTCACCCATGGGAGGGAAGAAGTAGCCTTGTGGATAAAGGGTTTTTGGACAACACAAGAAGTGTATAGTCTTTTCTAATAGAGAAGAGGCATATGACATGGAGTATGGGATCCATAATTCCATTTTTGTTTTACACTATTGGGGGTCATAATGGGAGATTATGTTATGAGTCAAAGGAAGACTATTTTAAAGTGATCCTTGTGAAAGCATTGTATTATGTTTATTTTGGTGTTTTTCCTCATGTGTTCTTGGTCCACCTTCACCACATCCATAGTTTACTTGTGTATGTTGTTTTGTAAATACATTTTTTAAGGTTTTATGTTTTGTAACTTGTCTTGCCTCAATTCTCCAAGATCAATGGTGGTCTCCTTGAGGTCTAGTTTGGAAGATGAGAACTCCATGTTTATATTGAAGTTTTATTGCAGGTTTGTTGCATTGGCTCATGTAAGAAAAAAGAAGAAAAAAATGAGGATTTTTTTTATATTTTTCAATTTGTTTGAGTCTTTCTCTTAATGAGGAATGTAAATGAGAGAGTTTCCTATTGTGTAATACCTTTTTTAGTGCTATGTTATTGGAAAAAGGAAGAGTTTATTGCAGATTTGTGTATGACAGTTTGAAATATGGTCATTATATATCATTAAAATGCATAGTTATCTCAAAAAAAAAGTTGGACACCTATTTTGTGGTTGTTATTAAATGTGTATGTTGCAAAAAAGTGATTCTAGAATCTTGCAAATTCATTCTTTTTTAAAAATTAGAATCTCTTAAATTTATGTTATGAATAATTTGAGTTGCAAATTTCAAAGAAGAAAGTTAGACTTGTTATTTTGTGGATACATGTATTATGAAAATAATAATAATAATGATGATTTATATAATCATGTGTAAAAAATATTACACACACACACAGATATATATACATCCTTCCTAAATATTGAATTTTTGGCATTAAATCATAAATAGTTGATATCCCTATTCAAAGTAATTAAATAATCAATTAAAGAATAAAATAATTTACTAATTGTTCAATATAAAGTAATAAATAAGTTATTTAGACTAACTTCTACTCAATTAATAAATCATTATTATTTTACTAAACATCCATAAATAAATATTAAATCAATACAGATATTTCTCATGAGTGATAAGTAGGATTCCTAAATAAATATATAACTTATCAATATTAACAAGAGCTCTGTAGAGCTATAGTCCCGCCTTCTAGTGGAAAGAGGAAGTATGGAATAATTTAATAGTCTTTTGAATTGATAATTAAAAAAATGCAGACAAGGATAGAGCACCAATTAGTAATATAAGTTGTACCATGTTTGTGCTAGGAATTTTAGACCTATAAGGAAAAAATTGATGAACTAATAGGGTACTTAGAGTAAAGTGTATGACATATGTTGTCACAATAACTACAATGATTACAACATATCGGTTAAATAGATTTCTTATAAAACTTTCAAGAAAATGCAAGTGCAATCGTAATTCAAAATTCAACAATCTTTGGCTTCATTGTTGAGAGCTTTGGTGAAACTTTGTTTGAAAATAAAAGAACTATAACATTCAGATAAACTAGTACATCTATTCAAAATGATTTATTAAAAATTAAAATATACTAAACAAATCCAAACATCATTTTAAGCGGCCACCATATCAAAGCTTTACCAAAATAACATTAGGTGAAAAAGTAACATCATTTATTCCCAATTCTATACTTGGCACATATTAGTAATTATTTATGAACATAATCAAATATAATTAATATTGATTATTGTAAATATAGTGGCATTAATTATTATAGGGTCACTTATTCAACCACTAGTTTCCATCACTCTCTGAGAGTGAGTACATTTGTCATGCATCTCTTTGATGTTTTTGCATAGAGGTACAACAAGGAATATTGCATGCTCCTTTCCATTACTTTCCTTCTCCAATGGGGTTTCCTAGATCTCATTCATAAAGTATAGCTTAGAATACAAGCATAGAATATAAGCATGAAAGTCCCATGCATTATCTAGGCCCTACTTTCTTCCCACATTTAGATAGCAAGTGGAAAACACACACCCAATATTTCAATGTACCATTTTGCAGCTATATAATTTCCCTTTAACAGGCCATCATTCCCACTAGCAATGCACAAATTGTCTCTCTACATCGTGCACCATGATGTAAATAATGTCCATCTTGTCAAGCAAGATCGTAAAACAAACTCATCCCAAGAACACCACTAATCTAGCCACAAATCATCACCATTCTTTGGGGAAGGGTATCATTATGTGTTTATGTTATTTTTTAGTTCGATTATGAGAATTTTTATATTGATATTTGAATCATATTTAATGATCATTATGATGGTCCTTATACATTCTATTAATTTGGTGATGAATTATACAGTCTGATAAAAAAGTGAATGCAAAAAATAGTTTAGACAATTGAATCTTAAACAACGCATAAGTATCCTATAAATTGTAAAAATCTTAGTTAGGAAATGATTATCTAATTCATATGACCACTAATGTTATAGCTTATAAGGGAAATATGCATTGGTGGATAGAAAAATTGGTTTGTCATTACATAATCATTCTAGATAATTCATATACAACTAATTTAACATTGATTTGTACAATTAATTCAAATGTTGAAGCACCAGTTACAAATTTCATCACACTCTCAACTATGAAATTCTTCTAATATTCTCTTCTACAATATTTGACCAACATGGCCAAATCCATAAAGATCAAAGTTTATATAATAAATTAGTGACCGTTGCTGGAAAACTGAACACCTAAATTGAATAAAATGAAAGCAATAAGGTAGATAAATGTTAATTTACCAAAGCTGAAAATGTATTTAAAAGCTTCTGCATTGAAATAAATAGACTTCAAAGTCCATATCATCACATAGGCTGCACTTATTTGTTGTATATTCTTCTTCTAAAATTATGGTAGTAATATGCACCAAAAAGAGCATATGATAGACTGGGCATCAAATTATGGTTTCTAATTAAATATAGTTATATGTTAAAACCACTCAAGTATAGAAACAATCATAGCACAACATAAATCTAGATACCAGAGCTTCTCACTAGCACACTTGGAAGCTCTTCAATATTCATCTATATAGATAAGAACTTAGGTGTTCCCCACCTTCCATTTTATCCACGGTGTACACACACCTACTCTTCAGTAAAAAACTATAATATTTGGCTAGTTTAGTTGGCAAATAATAAATCTTAAACTCTAAAATCTAAAACATGGATCATTCAGACTTGCAACAAGATTTTTCCAAAAGAACGATAATAAAACAACACTTATTCATCTAAATAGTGTGCATCCTAGTTGCCGCAATAATTGAGGGCTCTTCTTGTTGCAAAAGCCATTCAGTCGTTTCATTGTCATATTTATCCCTGACCTCTGACTTGAGTTAGAAAACCCTAACTATGGTGGAACTATACAAAACAAAACAAAACAACACTTGTCCATCATGCATAATTCCATTAGAAGGAAAATAAAAATACTTGTCCTATATGCATAACCATTAAACTTCTGCAACAGATACGTTACAAAGGAATGACATTCTCAACAACCTTTTTCCAAGCTAATTTTATGAGCGAGAAAATACAAAATACTATCATGAAAAATGAACAGAACCAATGAAAAATGAGAAATTTAATTTCAAAAATTCTTTTTAATAAAATCTAATCGAACAACTTTAGAATAAACAAAATTGTTTTGTCAATTTCATAGTTTTTAAAGAAGCCACTAATATAAAGTAGATAATTGAAAACTATAGTCTCCGCCTATAATAGGTGGGACTAATAATTGTATATCATAATGCACAAACTCTATACACCAAATAACCAAGTGCCATGTTAATCCTAATGTTTGAACACTTGTAACAAATCAAATGATTAAAAGACATGACCAAGTAGTTGGGAAGGAGTATTGTAAGTATCGACTCATTTGAAGAAATAATACACATAAAAAGGGACTAAAAGTATATACCTTCATCTTGAGAACTAATGTCTAAATGGAATCATTGATTAAGAGTTTACTAGGATGCCCAAAAAGGTGAAAGGAAGAAATATATTTAAAAAGGAGTGAATCCTACATATTCTTCCTAGACATTGCATTTAAAAATTCTAAGGGAGGAAAATCAAAGTAAGATATAACCAAAATTAATAAAAAAGGATATTAAAAAATAGAATACCATTATTGATTGAAATGGGAGAAAATACCAAACCTTCATCCTCTAAATTGGCTCCCCCACCCAATTGGCATGACACATTAATAGTGTGACATCAAAATGGTAAGATGTGGATAAAGGGAAGGATGTGGCACTCATTATAATCAAGGAAAGAGTGGAAAAATTACTCCAATAATTAATAAGGATGAACTCATACAAAGTCAAAACAAAGAATTCCATTAATTATGTGGGAGAATATTAAAATAGTAAAATTATGAGAATAATCATCCTACATGGGAAGTGTTGCTGTTTTGAAACTATATGTCTAAAACAACACCAAGATAAAAAAATAAAAGTGGATGCCTGGGGGTTAGCTATTTCCCATATTCAGAAAAAACCTATTCAGATCTGGACCAACTTAACAAAGCACAAGGATTTCTACACTTTAGGCTCTACAGGGCCAAGGCATGTACACCTAGGGAATTTATCACTCATTTACTAATCTTCCTTACTTAGCATTATACATCCCTTATAGCAGAAAGTGGTCTAATATCTTCTTGAAATTGAAATCAACTATTCATTTACAGTAGCCAACCATAAGCTCAAAAGTGATCACAATAAGTGAAAGACCATCATGTAATTCATTTTTATAGACTTTAAGATAATTGATTTTGGCTTAAAAGTGAATTATACAACCAAATGATTGTTCTAATTTGCATCTTAATTGATGACCAGTGCCTTATCTATTGTTACAAAAATTCATATTAGTAAATTTTGATCTATTCAATTGACTTGCAATTAATTTTATTAGTTGTTAACCCTAAATCTCATTCTTATGATATCCCTCCCATATACTTATAAACCCTATTGATTCATAGAAGCATTTACTTAATTGCTTGAATTGAAAGCAAAAATGAATTGACGTACAACCTATCCAAGTTCCATTAAACTAGAATGAACCTTGTTCATTTAGCCTCAAAGTGACAAATATATAAAAATGGAGACATAAATTAAAGACACAGATATTCATAAAATTCCTTTTGTATTAATATTCTTGAGAACAATACATATATCTGATATAAAACTTAGAATATAACTCAGAACATGACAGATTTGTCATTCAATATGCATTATATTCTTTGATATACATATTTGAAACAACATACAATTGATACAAAACTTGGACCAACTATAAATAAAATAAGCACTAAAGGAAAATAGAATTTGAACCATCACTCCACATCTTGGGAATCCTTGTAGAGACAAGGATTGTAACAAGCTTTAGATGGGAGGAAACTTGTCAAAATTTGATTGAAAAACAAATACAAAGGCAATTAAGATATTCTCTCTTTATAAAACATCCTTTGTACTTGGACAAAAGAATAGGAGGGAGTTCAAAAAATGGTAGGTGGCAATTTCTCTTCAGGTGTCCCCAAGATGGGCACATTTGCATTTTAACAACCAATCACAATTATTCTCTTTTCTCTATTTTGTCCCTTTTTCCTTTTAGTTATGACTTCAACTATTTAATCATTGTCTCTAGATGGTAAGGCCTTTATGCCATCTATGACTTCCCAAATGGAAATATCAATTTCTATGTCTAGCCAAGTGGTATCCCTGATTGCATTTAGTTCATCAAGCTATTTATTCCATTTCACATCTGTTATAGCCTTGACTTCTATATTTACCTTCCCCCATCTCTGATTCAATTTTATACAAAACATCAATCATGTCATAGACTATTGAGACATCTACCTCATTGTTACAATATGCCATAAATCTAGCATGCTTTAGAATATCATCAAAAGAAGATGACCATTATTTTCATCTTATTTTGGATCAGCTGCAATTTTCCCAAGAAGAAAGCATTCAATTCTTTAACCTTTTGAATCAATTTTCTACTAGAGACAATTAACCCCTTGGGCAACTCTTTCTTCTGCATCAACATGGGTACTAGATTTTCAAAAAACTATGTATGGGCCTCATAGTGTGAATAAGGGAGATAATAATGAAATTGCCTCAAAACAGTGATACTCATCTCCCTATAAAATTATATAGCTACTGTGCACATTCTATGAAGATTTTTTTAAAGAATTTATTTTAGAATCAACAAATTCTTCATAGTTCTAATTTTTGTTTCTTAGCTTGATTCAAATTCTTCCTCACTAGTAGCTATAGATTGGCATATCATATCCCTTGTATCTAGTGCATAACTATCTATTTACATACCCTTGTCTTCAACCTCAATAGCAACCCTGACAATATTTTTAAGTTTCTTTACCTCATTTTCTAGCAAGGATTTCTTCTATTCTAGGACATATGTCCTTTTCATCTCATCCTCACAGTGTTTCCTTGCATCCACATACTTCTTAGAAGCTACACATAATTGTTGCTCTAACACATCAATTCTATTTTTTTCCCAACAATGATGCTGAGGTTAACAACCCATAAATTTGACTACTTGATGTGGAATGAACATTCCAAAAGATTACATTCCCACTAGAGGAGTCTTTAATTTCCATGAGAGTTGGTTTTTCATTTTTTGGAGGTAAGCTCCATATTTCCATAGTTTGAGCATCAATGTTGTAACTAGACCCTCTCAATTCACCTTATTGATTCACATCTTCAAAAGATATGGTCTTTCCTTGTCTCCTCATTTGGTCCAGCAAGAAAGAAGAACTAATTTCCTATCCTAGAAAGACAATCATACCACTTCTTTGTATTAGTTCTCTTGTTTCTTCAATAGTCAGGGTCTCACTTTCAAGATCACACTCCTGTACTCTTCTAGCCATTTCTACTACCTTTTCATCAGAGTCACTTGGATTTAATTGCAATGTAATTCATTTTTCTTCAATTTAAAAAGGAAGCTTTTAAATTCTTTTGTCTTTATGAAATTATCATCTTTCATAAACTCTCTGGCCTCTATGATCCTTTCATCTATCATTGTAGCACATACCTCCAATTTCTTTTCCCTTTGTTCCCTCACTAGCTTGTGTCACTAAGAATCTTCACCTTGCATCATTTGAAAATCACAAGGATCATATGTTTTGGCAGGGGTAATTGATAATTTATAGTTTCTAAGAAATGCATCAGTTTCTTCGATTGCATTCTTACCAATTTCGAAATCACCAATCTTGGAGCATCTACACATGAATGTCCCCTTTTTGACATTTGGCCCAAGTACTCCCTATTTGTTGATATCAGCTACCAAAAGAACTCTAGAATCCCTAATCTTTTTGGAACAAATTTAGGAAGGACATGCAGTGACTAGGGGAACCCAAAAACCCTAATAACTGTGTAACTTTTAAATAGAAAAACACTTCCCCAATCATGCCCTAATTGTTTTCCTTCATCAAAATAGCTAGAGGGATTAATCAAATTCTTAACATTTCTAGGAACCCTTTCTACTATAGCCCCCAACATATTTAATATAGGGTAAACAAAATCATTGTAAAATGAAATAGTATTTGAATAAGGGTAGAATCTTTGCCATAAACTGGTCCATTGTTGTACATGCATATTCTTTCCAAATTCTTCTATACTTTAAATGAAGCTTTGATCAATGTATCCTACATTTTTGTATAGAATCAAATGCATCAATAGAGAATAATGATGAAATTTGAAATTCTCTAGTTTTCCCTCTTGAGCTAAGATAATCTCATCATGAATGTGATTTTCTATGAAGGTGACAATGCCATATCCAATGTTGATGTGTGGCTCTTGAATATTCAATGCCATGATGTAGAGACCACCAGAAGCATCCATTGTCCCATCTGAACCTAACACCTTGTTCAATCCAAATACTGTGTTTTGTAGATATCTCTGAAAATACCCATGTGGCATAATATCTCTCACTTTCTTTGGTATGTTTCCTTGTTCCTTCTTTTCTTTTGGAATATGTCTCAACATGGTCTTCTTCATGTAGAAATTCTTGTGATTCTTGAAATCTTCATCAAATTTTTCTAAACCAATAAGGAATGCCATAGGCATCCCTAAATAAAAAGCCTTAGTGAAATTTTCTTTGTTCAGTTTGCAGAGTATACTTCTATCCTTTTTGAGGAATGCACTATTAGTCAGATTGTATGCTTTGATGAGTGCCTTCAACAAATCAACATCAAAAAAGACCTCAGGAACAATCAAATTGCCCAAATTTTTTCTCCAAGGGTTAGATATGGGGACCTTTTCTAATCTGTTGTTATAAAAGAACCATGATAATTCATTCCCATTTCTATTTGGCACCTCTACATGTCTATAGAAACTATATTGATCCCTAAAAGCATGGTCATTTGCATATTGAAGGTTGGATGAACTTGGAAGGAAATGTATCCATTCATCATAAAAAGGGCTAGGATTTTTCCCTTTTGAAAAACTTGATGGAGCTTCTTTGATTTGAGCTTGTGCAATCAACTCTCCCACCTTCTATGCCATTTTTTCAACTTATCACAGTATTACTGAATTTTGTAATGATAGAATTTTCTCTATAACTCAATTTCTCTCTATAACTCTAAAAAATTATGCAACTGGTGATAGAAATCTTGTTCTCTTTACCTTTTATCTCTCTTCTACAATTTAGAGTGTGGTATTAATGGCATTAAAACAACATGCATAGAATCTTATCAGTACTTATGAAATTGTACTGCGTTCAAATTTTATGTCATTTGTACCTCCATCTCATCACCTACTTCCATCTTGGATGTGCACTTTATTTTATTTTTTTGTCTTTAAAACTAAAAGTAGTGATGTGGAGATTGACCTCTTTTCTCTTCTTCTCAGTGGCTTCATAATCCTTACTACTTTTGGCCATGATAGTATGAACATGGTCATCTCATCTTCCTAGTTGCTTCACTATGCTACTTTCCAACTGTCAACTTCAACCTGTGATGTTGTGCTATCCACTTATCTCTACTTCACCATGATATTTTCTTGTTTATGATACAAACCCACAAAGTAGCAAGACATACTACTTAACCTTCTTCACAACATCATAGTAGTTAAGGGTTTATTATTCATCACTGTGGAGTTGTGGTGTTAACTACTAGAACAAACATTATCACTCCATCACAACCCAACATCAAATAACTTGCAAGTGACCCATGAAGTAGCAAACCTAGTTATCATGACCCTTTTGTAGCTTCACAACTATTTAGCTAATTGTCTCACTAATTGCAGTGACCCAGTGATTCATGTCATGAATGGTTACTTAACCTTTTATCACAACATCTCTCATTAAAAAAATTAGCATGGTTTAACACCTGTGAAGACATATAAATGCTTATCATCTCATCGTAGCATATTATCTTTGCTCATCTTTCATCCTTATGAAGCAACTAAACCTCTTTTTTAGACCTATTGCTAAGTATCTACAATATATGACTTAACATCTTTCAAACTGGTGATGTTGTGAGAACCTTGCCTTAACTCTCCCATCACTTTGCAATAGTTAATAACACATCATCTCAAACCCAAACAATGATGCAAAGACTATTTTAAAGTTATTTTTCACCCTCGATGCTATTTCACATTTATAAAACCTAACTCACAACTTATCCTTGCAACACTACAATCACTATTTATCTCCACTTCTCTGTCCTAACCTCACTTTATCTTTAACTACAGGAGATGTAGCAATGATTGAAATCTTGACTACCATGGTTACATTTTACGGCTTTGCAACTAAAAGTCAATATGCAAATCACTAGCAGTGATTTAAAACTTCTCTCCACTTTACAACCTTAACCTGGATGCTAGCCATGATGCTCGCAATGTAGTAGGAACCTTGTAATTGAGTGCTCTGTGACATCGCCACCCTCAAAATGAATAGGCAACATAATGGACAGATCTGGCAATCAAAAGGCTTTTGCAACTTTCCAACTTAAAACACTTAGGACCACAATCTTATAATATATGAAAAGGAACAAAGAACTTAGAGATAAAGAAAATATACATATAATCAAAGTTTTATCATATTCCCTTTTATTATTTATTAACCACTCATAAATAATCTTGCAAATGACAAGGTGTGAGAAACATTTAGGGTTTTTTTGGGATAATGACATTATTTTAAGAGACCCTAAACATGAAAACACATTTTCTTTTTGATTTTGAACAAGAATTTTTTTTAAAAAATTAGGCTCAGTGAAAAATCATGCCATGAGTGGCTCTATCTCAAGATGATGGATAACTTGTATCCATGAAAGAATTCAAAATTTATGGGTTAAGAAGACCACATACTTGACAACAATTATAGAGCAATGTCTAACAAAGTAGGGGCACACATAGAACAAACAAAAGAGACATGACTATACATGATTTAAAAAATTTACAAAACCCTAAGCTAATGTTCATGGAAAAACAAGCATTTCAATAGAAACACCTCTTTAGGAATTTTCCATGAACCGATAACTCCAAAATACCTCCTAATAATTAGTTTATAAAATAAGAATCTTCTCCCCAATTTTCATGAATCAAGAATGACCTAACTAAATAGGATTAAATTTTCCATTTTTGTTCATTTCTTCTAGCCTAGCATTCCATAACAACACCATATCCTCTGGTTGAAACTTTCTTTCTATTGTCTTCTTATCATACAAGTGCTTAACCTAGGTTTACAACTTTTCATTTCTAGCAGAAGCATCCTTGTCTCATCCAGTCGTAGAATATCATCCATTCTAATTTGCATTTCATCAATGATGTCTTCATCATATTTTTGGGAAAAATTATACATCTCCCTTAAATTTTTTTGTGGAAATTTAGCTTATATTCTATACATTAAATCAAATGGCACACATCCTATGGCTTTTTTCACTGTTACCCTGTCAGCCCATAGTACCAATGGCAGTTTGGAATCCCAAGCCCTCTGATTTTCATCCAAGATCCTCTTAATGATCTTTAGTAGAATATTATTACTTGATTCTTATTATCCATTTCCTTGAGGATGGTAGGGTGATGAAGTAGACCTAGTAATGCCATATTTTTCATAGAATACCTTATATTCTTCAATTCTAAAACACATTGCATTATCCATGACTATCTTTTTAGGGAATCCAAACCTAACAATGATTTTATTCAGGATAAAATCCATTACTACTTTTCTAGTTGATTTTCTCGTAGGGATTGCCTCTACCTATTTTTTCAAATAGTCAATGGCTACCAAAATGTAAGCATGTCCTCCACTTGACTTATTTTCAATTTCACCTATAAAATCAATTCCCCATCATTGGAATGGTGCTTGCACTTCTATTGGTTTTAGTGGTAGATTTACAGAAAAAATTAACTTACTAGTGAATCTTTGACAAGCATCACACTTTTTCACAAGTTCATATGCATCCTTAAAAAGAGTGGGCTACCAAAATCTCACTCTAATCACCTTGTGAGCTATTGTCTTAGCCATGAAATGGCCTCCACATATTCTACCATACATCTCATTTAAGATTGTTTTTGAATTTTTATCATCAATGCATTTAAGTAGCACACCTTCCAAACTCCTCCACCATAGCTTCCCACTTACAATGACATATCTAATAGCTTGCTTTTTTTGGGCTCTTCTCTGATTATCATTTAGCCTTGGTGGAGCTTTCATATATTGCAAGTAAAATATTACTCGTCTATACCATTCATAGGTATCCATATTACATAATTCATTTCTATAATCACCATCAAGCTAGTTTATTTGATTTACTTCAAGATTAGCCTCTACTATTAGCTTAGCCAATCCATCTCCTCTTACCAACTTGGTAATTTGGATATCTATATTAAATTCCTAGATCCTATTGATCCATCTACATCTTCTGCTAGAGATCTCTTATTGTGAGAAGATACCATTCACTTCAGAACTAGGTACAAAAGCAATCATAGTAGCTCCCATTAGATAACTGTCAGTCATTTTAGCAAGCCCCTAAATGTATTGCCCTAATGTCATTTGTTCCCTAGGTCTCTAAAATTGGTTGACATTGTTCACATTTTCAAATATATGTGGGAAGGTTTTTAAATAACTCCCTAAAGCCTTTAAAAACCTTTTATTATAAAGTATTGCACAACCTTTTTAAAATAATTTCAAAAAAATCTATTTTCCCTAGCACCTGACCCATCTCCAACCTAGATTTACCTTTGGTTAGCCTGCCCTTTGTTTCATTTTAGTTTCTCAACCCAAGGGAGTCTTTTTCATGATTGTCACATCTTAGATGATTGACGATCATCAATTTCTTGCTTTTGGAAGATGTATGAAATAAGGCTAAAGCAAGGAAGTGACAAGTTGACACCTATTCTCTAAGAACTATAAAATGATACATCTTCTGAGCCTTTGATCAGATGCAAATCAATGCTTGTCGTATTCTCTCTTTCTAAAGTTGCACAAAGGATAGCCAAAGTGAGAAAGCAAGCATTCAACACATGGAAGTAATGGGACTAGACTTAGGTGTGGGCTACAAAAAGGAATGTTTTAGAGAAAGTTGATAGAGTAGCATGTTCTGGTTGGTTGAAGGTGTTGACTATGACAAAAGAACTTCAGTTATATAGAAATCATCATATCTTGTTAGATCGATGGCCATCACTTTCTCACTTTATAGAGATGTGCTAACATTAACTAAAGCAATAAAGTAGTGAGATAACATGTGTCCTATTCACCAAAAAGGTAATGACAAATTTTTTTAGCTTCAAACATCTATCACAAGGTCACAAGGTTAAGCCAAGAGTTAAGATTTCAAGTTGCGAAACTATGAGGAGCACTTGACAATTAAAGGAAACAATCACAGTGCGATCACAAGTGTTTGAGTTATAGTGAAACCTTAAGTTGAAAAAGTGTGGAAAGTGATTATGATAGTTAAGGTTTAAGTGGTCTTAGCAATGCAAGGAGTTATTGCTAAACTCTAGTCAGAGTAGTGAAGTGGAAAAATGCTTTGATTGCATGCTTGCAAGGTTTGATTGTGAGTTAAAATATTAAGTTGTGAGCTTGCAATATAATTAGAACTATTGAGTTAAAAGGCTAGCACAAAATCATAAGGTTTCATTTGTAGTCAAGGTCTTTACTTACAAAGATGCAAAGTAAAATGGTGGTCAATCAAAATAGTGATCACAACATTGAATGATTCAGAAAAGCTTTGTATCTAGTGATTGCAAAGATGTGATATAGTTAATGTCTGAGGCATCACAACATTACAAGTAAAAGAAATGTTAAGTTCTAAACTGCCATGAAGATGCAAGGTAGTAAGTTTCATGGTCATTTTTGGGTCATAGTAGTTAGTGAACTTAAGTGATGGACAACTATGAAGCAACGATAAATCATAAAATGAAGAGGCTTCAGTTTCACAAAGCCATGCAATAATGAGGAAATAGGGTTGCCAAGAAGCAAAAAAGGGAAAGCATATCATCATAGGGTTGACATGGTAGTTAAAAAAACCTGGATGATATGGCATAATGCTTCAAAGATATAAGGCCACATGGCAAGGTTGACTGTTGAATTCAATTGACTAGATGATATAGCTAACCTGGCACTTTTGTAAACACTACCAAGTGGATCATTGATGGAAAAAAAATCCTTTAATCTCCTGAAACCATCTTTTTGGTGTTCTCAATTCTTAATAAGTGTAAATTTCATTCTATATCTACCATGGCTATCCATCTACCGATCAAAGCAGTTATGGTCATTATTTTCGTCTCTTTAGGGCTCGAGTTTGCATGTAAAAATTAGTTTTTGTGAACAGGGATGCACATCTAATCAAATCTTCCTCGAGTCAATAGTTATTGTTCTCTACAACTTGAAGACATTTTGAGTTTAAGTTTTTAGTTGAAGTCTTCCTAGTTATGCCTAAGCTATAAAGGAAAATTTTGTAACTCTTTTGAGAGGTCGGTCTCTCTCTTATTCTATAGTAGCTATATTGTATACTCTGCTATTGCAATTTCCTTTGCCTCTGAGTGAATATACTTCTCTATTGTACCTCTTTCTTCTATTAACATATTGTGTAATATCTTCTTGCCTTTTGTAATGTCTTACTTCCATTCTTCAACCTCTATGTTGTATCTATTTTTCCTTTGAATGATATAGAGTGAAGATCCTTCCTTATAAGATTATGTTGGTTTCTGATCTACATGTGGTTGTCGAGTTAAAGAAAAGATTGGATCTATGCACTTTGGAATTATATTGATGAACTATGTAGTTATAAGTAGAGATAAGACTGAACGTACTATTTGGTGTATCACCCCTCTAGATTAGACTAGGTAGTTTGATTTCATGCATTTACTTCTCCCTTTTTCCTTCAAAGAAGTAGTTAGGTACATCCTGATAGTGAGGAAGTCATCCTTCTTTGAAGAATCAATCTCATTGTTCAAGTCCCACAACTTGGAGATTGTTTCCATGTTTCAAAAGGTTGCCTTTAGGTCAAACTTAAGGCAAGGGTGCAAACTTTTGTGACAATAGATTTTGGCACACCCGATGGGACATATACTGAAGCACTTTTGAAGTCTACTGGTTCAATGGTATCAAGAAAGGAACTTCAAACTTTTGCTTAGGAAATAGTGTTTCTCTTAGCATTTCAAGTCTTCAAGAGACTCTCATTCAAAGCACTTGGTGACTCCATCTCTATATCTTGGTTTCTAGACCAAAATTGTTGCAATTCATGCCCAAGGTTCAAACAAGGGAATCTTCTAGAGGTATTTTTCAATTTCATGAACTTTCATTTTCAAACCCTAGAAGGAAAATATGTAGACTCTCTCTATCACTAGTTAGGAGTTCAGAAGTAACACATACACCTGCTAGATCTCTTTCTACTCCTCCAATTGATATATCATGACCTAGAGTACCATCTTTTCATCTAAATAGATCATTACTCCACATGGCCCTCCATAGGAATCAAGTTTTTTCTACCTTTAATGGTGGTATTCCTCTTATTTTAGCCCAAAGACATGATATCCTAGTATCTACTCTTAAAATTCTACCAAATTTTACTGGTGAAACTTCAATTTCCCCAATAGAACATATTCAAGAAGTTTCAAAAATTTGCAATATACATGGTGTTGGCGCTCAAAATTGGGTTCTCATTTTGAGCATCTATTTTAATGTTTGAATCAAATCAACCCCTATGAATGCCCATAAATGCATATGTACCTAACTGTACCTTTGAGGCCACTAATGTGTTTAATTTTTCTAACACCCTCCATTCAGTGTGTTTAAGTGTTCCATGATGATAAATTGACATTCAGAACCATTTTGTGAAGTCTTGTTTTGAGCAATTGTCAATTCTGCATTTTCACCGAGTGTCAAACAACGACAGGAGGCCATGTTTGCATCTGAATATCTCACACCCAGAAATATCTCATGACTCATCGCTTTGGGAGTGTTTAGTGTCCATACCTAAGAACCAATGTTTCATATTTAAAGCCATTTTGAGTTCATTTGACTAGGTTTTGAATCCCTCAAAGTTGGTCAGTTATTAATGTCATGCTGATGAGAAATGTTTAGAATTTTGGAAGGCCATGTTTGACGTGTTATAATTTTGACCTAGTTGACCCAAATGCTAAATTTTCTTTTGTGTTGTATTGTAGATGTCAAAGAATTGTTATGTTTCAAGTTTCAGCTTATGAAAAATCCGTTTGATCAGTTTTCAAATGTGATTCCAAATGCAATTTATAAAGTTTTACTGGTGTCAGCATTTGCAGATTGATTAGTACCCCTGTTCGTGGTGTTATAACTTGAGATCTATGATTGATAAGATTGAATGGATTGTACCACTATGTAGTACTCTAAAAATACTTTAAGTGTTCCTAGTTGCAATTCTTGACAAATCCATATGCACACTTTTCTAGGTCAATTCCATTTGCAAAAATCGCTTTTCTGTCATTGTTTTAATCTGCAAAATCTAAGTAGCCCACTTTGACCACTCACCATTTGCACCCTGTTATTTTTCATGAGCCCAAATCGTAGATTCATAATGTCCTCATGATAGAGAACCAATGTCCCAATTTTCATTTTCCCAAGCATCCATTTGTCCAGTTTTCAAAGCCAAATCTGAACCCAATTTAGTGTTTTCTGACATGTTTTCTTGCAGGAAGTTCTGAAAGGTCAACTTTGATAGCGAATATCTTTTGACCTTGAATTATTCATGAGACAAGATTCAATGGGGTAAAAGTGTGCAGAAAAAAGAGTCAGTGTGCCGATTTTCAGAGCTTGATCAAGTGTTCTGGTCAGTTTTTAAGGCCAAACAAAGGACCTCCTGGCATGAAATTCATAGTTTAAAAATCAATGGTAAAATGATTTTCAATTGATTGATCAGTTGTCAAACTGGTTCTAATCAGTATGATGGGTTTGATGGATCAGTTTGAAGGTTCAGTTGTTTGAAAACAATTTTTTTTAGCTGGACCCACTTTGGGGCCTAACTAACTCCGTCAAATTGACAGGTTTTAGAGGTGAATAAAGGATGTTTTAAAAGTTGAAAAAGTGATGCAAATTGACCATGCTTTTGAGGTTATGGAGAAAATGGAAAAGAGTGGATGCAAAACCAATGTTCATACATATAATGTGCTGATAAATGGATTATGCAAGGAAAATAGGGTACTTGAGGTAGATAAATTATTTAGTCAGATGTTAGGGAGTGGGGTGCCTCCAACTATGGTCACTTTTATGACACTTATTGATTTCCTAAGAAAAGAAGGTTATATGGATCTTGCTTTTAAAGTCTTAGAGAAAATGGTGCAAGTAGATTTTCCCCCAAATGCCTACACATACAAGTGCACTGGTTTATGGTTGTTGTAAAAAAGGAATTTTATAGGAGGCACTATGTTAAGAGAAGCCAAAATGGCATGGAGCTAGGCACCAAGGAAAGAAATATATTTTCAATTCAAAAGCACCTCTTTCTATGTTTAGCAGACATTGTCTCAACTAAATTAACGTACAAAGCTTCTGGGAAGAACAAGCTATAAATCTTGAAATAAAATGAGAGATATTCTAAGTTTGAAATCAGTCTAATCACCATGATCGAGGGTGTAAAGATATGATTGCACCATTTGGTTTTTACTAATAATTAGATTATCTCCATTATGTCAAAAAACATTGTACATAATTAGTTGTATACTCAAGCTTGCAGCTATCCTTGTCTTGTTTTACCACTACAAATTCATGTGCATTAGGAAAGGAAATTCTTGGATAGAAACCCGTAAAGCATCATGGAACAGGGCTCTCACTATGGAAAGGAGGAAGCAGCAGATGTCCATGCCATTTGAAGAAAATGCAACAATGGAGGCATCTTTTTAAAGTGGGAAGCAATAGAATTAAGAATAGAGCCCCATGTTTTTGAAGCTACAGATGTTAGAAAAGAAAACTATCTTTAAATAAGGTATCCAACAACATAAACAAGGGAAAGCATGTTTAAAAGAATCCACTAATGTTAGAGAAAGAATAGGGAAGACACCTCCAAGTCGGTTTGGGAATCAAATTTGACCATGCTCAAACATGTAATACCAAATCTAGCGGGTCCATAAGAAAAGTGTATTTCCCTTTCACAATGCAATCGATTGACCATGGAATAGAGTTTTAAGTTTTAAATTTTGACTTCAAATGCCTTTGCCCTACAGTTTTTCGACGTGTGAGGATCTTGCCTCCTTGCATTTCATGGTTTTCATCTTTCATAGCGCCTCCTTTGTTGGATGCTTTGAGTTTTTTTTAAAGAAGTGGCTCCCCTTATGAGCTATGAGCATTGTCTTTTTTAGTGTCTCCGGATGCTGAGCCATTCTAGCTATGCTGTCCTCTACTAGGACTCCTTAAATGACCAATTCTTTTTTTGTAGCTAAAGTTGCCAGAATTAGTGTAACCACTGAAACTTTATCGTTGTTTTGCGGTTGGTTTTGGACTGAGAAGATCAAGATGATTGCATATTGAGCTTTCAAATGAAGATGGTAAGTTTTCCTTTCAGATGTAAGGCAGAAAAGGGACATAAAAGAAACCAGCAATAGTGAAAGTGGAAGAAGGCATAAAAAAATTTATCCCATATGTGTGGTGTGGTGGACTTATCTTCCTTTAAATACAAGAGCCCTCAATATGAAGAATGTCTCAAAGACATGTGCTTTTTGAAGCGCTAGTTGCTTGTGGTGGACCTGTGGATGATGAAAAATGAAGGTATGATGATGGTAATTTTGAATAAATGCACAATTAAAGAGATGACATCAGCAACTCACCGGTAAACTAGAAAATCTGGCAAGGCGCTATGTCACCATCAAAAAATGGTGAGGTTTTTTGGTAGTGACATAGAAACCTACCGAAAAACCATAAAAATTTGTCTAAGGTTAGATAGAAAGATGTGGGTCCCACTTGAATGTGTCAACACGAACCAAAGAATGACAAGTTGCAACCAGAAAGTGATGTGGTGAGCAAGTTTCAATGATGCACCAAATCATGCCATGTGGCAGATCAGAGGGTCGTCACTATGTCGCTATAGAGAAGTTGCTCACTCATTAGTATAGAGACATAGTGAGTATGACGTGGCATCCAGGTGGCATGATGATGTGGTGATGACAAAGATGAATGAGGTGATGCCACATGGCACCAATTGTATAGGTGTGAACCAATCAAAATGTGCCATGTGTCAAGAATGGTCAAACTGGGTTTGACCTAGGTGAAGAATGGTGGTAAAATTTGAGAAAACATAAATTTTAATTTTTTATTAATTTTTCCTCAAAATCACGTGCAATTATCAGACATTTTAAATAATGTTTGAACTTTAATATAGTTTGAACTTTATGAGAAGTTTAAATTTTTGCAAAATGTGTGCAAACCTGTGAATGGGAGCCTGAAACTTTAGAGGGCCATAACCTGGGCATTTTTATCCAAAATAGGTGTTCCAATATACCACCAGAACTAGGAGAATCTGAATTTTTTGAATCTGAGGTCAATTTGCGCACAAGACTTCACTAGTTCATGCTATAGGTCATTTTGTGAAATCTGGGGCATTGGCAGTAGAACAGGCAGATTTGATCATTGATCATTAGTAGTGGCTAGGAGGTAGATATAAGAGTTTGTTGGAGCTTGATGGTGAAGAAAATTGACTCTAAGAGGTTTTCTTGTTTTCCAGAAGCTAGTTAACTAATTTTTCACTTTTACTATGAGTTCAGTTTAATATCAAAATCAGTTACGATTCTCATCAAGTTTTGAGATATTTGATGCCTTTGAGAGGTAAAATGATAAAAGATTTTGATTTGCCTATGGAAGAAAGAGATTAGAGAGAGTCCTTTCAGGAAAAAGAGAGGGAATTTCAAGTGGACACATGTCAGATGCAAAGCAAATTCGGGAATTCTTTCTTCCTATATCATTCTCTATCTTTCTCATTGTAGAGGTTCCAATCTTTTGGGAGAAAAAATTGCACACCACTTTTGGATCTAGTTCTTGATGCATTCCCAATACTGAGATACCATTTCTTTCAGCATATTCTCTCTTGTATGAGTAGCATTAGGAAGGATAATATAGACGTTCATATCTGTTAGGTGTTTTCTATGTTTACATTTCATGCATATGGTTGTATTTTTTCAAAGAAATTAATACAAAGAACAGAAGGTTGAGTTTCATCTTGAATCTTGTCTCCTATCTTAGTGAGCTTCAATGTTTTATGATCTTTAAACAAAGAGGCTAGATCATAGTTGTAGTCCCTTAAGGCTGTATGTTGTCTTATTGTTGCTTGTAACTCAAGGGGTTATGTAAATGCTTTAGTGAATCAACAGGGTTGCAGTTTTATTGAGAAGGATATCATGTAAGAATGAGGTTTGGATTGAGCATAGATGTTTATTGTAAATAGATAGATTGTATATCTGGATATATACATAAGTATTAGATATCCATATGTATGCATTTGATTCATGGATTTTCCCAATGGATTAGGCACTGGTCAACTACATGATCATTAAAGTCTTACTGTTGCATATCTGAGGGTTTGTTGAATTCAACATTATTAATCAAACGTGTTTTACCCATTTTATGTTGAAGAACCTAAATGTAATACCCTCACTCAACTTATGAGATTTATAGAGTTGCAATTTGCTACTGTAGATCTATGTTATTACATGAGTTAATAGGAAAAAAAAGGGTTTTATCTGCTTTATATTAGATTTAGTGTATGCTTTGATAACTAGTACCATATAAAGAATCTATAGGTCCACCTGCCTAGGTCTTGCAGAGCTTGAAGTAGAAGAAGGAGTTATGCCTTATAGTTGGCCTAGGACTGTAGTTAAGTGTATCTATCATAGGAAGTTTCTAGCCTTAGATGCATATGTTTGGTTTCTTGGTTATTTGTGAAATTGTTAAATCAGGAGCCAACACATGGTATTACAGAAAATGATGTTTTTGTTAGAATTTTAGCCTCATCATTAAAGGGAAAATATTTACAATGGTATAGGGGATTGCCACATAATTATATGAATAACTAGGATGAGTTAGGAGAAGGATTATGAAAATAGTTTGAAGATAACAATGATCACCTATCACTTTTAGAGTAGTTGATTATGATTAAGAGAGCACCCCATAAATATATGATAAATTTTAATTATAGATTCCAAAAGACATGAGATAGAATACTTGTTGTAGTAAAATCTTCCTATAGTAATGCTTTCTTGTATTATCTAAAAGCTTTCAATAGTGATATTGCTACTACTTTACAAACCATGGGAGGGGATACCTTACTAGCTGCATATGAAATTGCCATAAGAGAAGAAAATACCTTGATTCAAGGAGGGAAGTTAGCTCTAAGGCTTCTAATGCCTTTCTTTCCTAACACACCTACTCATCAACCTACAATATCTTATATTCCTACCACATCCACAAGCTTTCTTGTTGCCATAACCTTAATAGTCTCCACATCCTCCATCAAGTTAGGAGGGTGATGCAAGAGCATCTTGGGGAAGTCAACAATCCTATATGAAAGGGAATCATGATTGGATTCATGGAGTTATGATTTTTTTATTTTATAATTGGTTCAAGGCATATGAGGAACCTTTCCTTAGGAGCACATGGGAATTAGATAGATAGTGTTAAAGTTAGAGTCATTTAACCTCACATCTAGAGCTATATTTTATGGTTTCTGTAGGCTACTTACAAGACATGTAACTAATTATCCTTAATGAATTATGAGTTATGAATTTTAGGGATTGAAGAGTTCCTAGATTAATACATTCATTAAAATGAAAAAGTTCTAATTAATTATGAGTTGGGAGATATGGTCATTCTCCTGGGGTATCAATTTTTTGTCAGTTTACACATTTGATTTTTGTGTGTGACTTTCAAGATATGTAGAAAATTATCCCTAAATAATCATCCTTTATTCAATTTGGGTTTAAGAGGACCTAAAATAATATCTTGATTTAAGAGTGTAGGTCTTATTTCAATCAGAGTTGGGAGATATTGCAATTTTCCTTGGGTATTTTCAGCCAATTTTCAAGAAAACATGTGGAGTTTTTTGTCTTGCGTGGTTTTGTATGATGAAGTGGGATCTTATTAAGTTAGGTAAATGTTATTGGGTCATGTGTGGACCTAAATATAACTTTGCATTTAGTTTTTTTCATGTTCTATATAGTCTTGGTTTTCTCTTCCAAGGTGGATCTGTAATGTAATTAAATGCTTGGCTAGCCAACTTGTGGCTTAGCTAGCTATATAAGGAGCTTGTGTTGATGTAGAAATGATTAGTGTGGATGATTGGAGGATTATTTTGGATCATGATTTGGAGGATCCACTATCATCAATAGAGGAGTAGTTGAGATAGAAATTTTGGAGAAGAGCATGTGGCTATGGTTTAGAAATAAGGAGGTTTCTTGGTGGCTTGTGAGCACAAGTTGAGATATTGGAGGTTTCTACCAGATTGTTGTTATGTTATAGATCTAGGAGAGCTAGGATTTGAGTTGTATCTTGAGGGATCTTGAAGAACTATTGTAATTGCTTTGTATTTGGCTATACCTAGGAAGGCCTTACATCTCAACACATTGACTGTAATCAATTACTTTATGAATAAAGAGTTTTGAATTTGGTATTAGATCATGTGTTATTATTTAGTTTCTACTATGTGGTTTTTGATGGGGACTAGTAAATCTCCATTGGGGATTCTCTTTCCTTTCAATACATCAGGTGTTATCAGAGTGAAGGTTGTTCTTGCGCGTGTTAACAGATCATTGAAGTTGAGGTGATTTGCACTAGGACTTTGGGTGAAGATTATGAGAGTGAAGGTTGGATCTAGTTGATTATTGTAGAGGGTTTGCAAATATCTTGGAAGATTCTTCTAAGAATAATGTACCCTAGGGAAATTGAAGATCTCTGTGATGCTATGGAAGTGAGGATCTCAAAGAAAGTTAAATAAGATTTTTGACTGAGATGGAGTTGATGAAGAGTGATATGATTGCTAAAATTGTGAGTGCTATAGGTGGTTTACCTTAGCATTTAGGTATTGAAGATGGTTATGAGGAAGTCCTTGAAGACTTTGAAGTTTCTAGATCGAGTGGTGGAGGTAGAATTGATCATGTGGAGAAACACATGGGAAGTAGGGTTGGTCATTTTGTCAGGCCTAGATCTCAGTTTCTAATTTCTTATGTACTTTGAATCCTGAAGACTTGATTGATTGGATTGTTTAATTGGAAGACTACTTTGAATTAGAGTATATTAAAAATCCACTCAAAGTAAGGTTAGCACAAACTAAGTTGAAAGGACATGCTACTCTTTGGTGAAAATAATTGTAGCGAGATCGAGAAGAAGAAGGTGAATTGAAAATCACTAGATGGAGATTGATGGTGACTAAATTGAAGGCTAAGCTCTTTCCTAGTGATTGTGAACTTGATTTATTTAAGAAACTATAGAATTTGAAGCAGAAGGATATGACTATGAAAGATTATACAGAGGGAGTTTTACAAGTTGACTATTTGTTCTAGACATAGAGAATTGTCTAAGGAGAAGGTGGCTAGATATATCAATGGTTTGAGATTTAATATTCAAGATGAGGTTGGTATGTTGAATATTAATTTAGTTGAGGATGCTTAACAGTATGTTTTGAGAGTAGAAAATAAGCTAAATAGGAGACATCATGGTAATCCTCGAGGAAAGGAGAAGCAAGATCACTTGGTAAAGAATAAACAAATTGCTGCAAATGAACCAAAAACTATTGAATAGAGGAAGAGAATGGGAAAAAGGTGCATTTAAGGGTACTTTCTCTAGATTTCATGAAGAAGTACATAATGCTTATGAATATCCTAAGGTTGGTGATAGAAGAACTATTGTGGTGCAAGAGGTTGAAGATTTAGTAAATGAACATGAGATGGATGGGGATAACTTGCTAATTCAAAGTGTGTTTCTTGGAAAGAGGAAACTAGAATCTTGTCAAAGGAGGAATTTTTTCAGGACTCATTGTAAGTATGGTGGTAGTATTGATAATGTAGTTGCTGAAGAGATGGTTCAGAAACTTGGTTTGAAGAGAGTATGACATCCTTGTCCTTATAGGATTGGCTAGTTACAAGATGAACATGATTTGGAAGTGAGCAAGCAATGTATTTGATTTCTAGATTGGACAATATAAGGATCAAGTGTTGTGTGATATTGTGCACATGAAAAGTTGTCACAAATTACTTGGTAGACCTTGGCAGTATGATTGTGGGGTTGTGTATGATTGTTTCAAGAATGTGTTTATGGTTGAGAAAGGTGGCAAGAAGCATTCCTTGATTCCTTTGTAGAATGGAGAACTCAATAGGAACCTAAGTATTGGTAGACGAGTTGAGTTGAAGGATTTTGAAAGGGTTGGGGATCAACATGGAAAGAAAATCTATTGTATACTAGAGATAGATGTGAATATGATAGTTGCAAAAAAAGAATAAAGGAAAGAGTGTAAAAATTGATATGGTGAAGGACATGTATTAGAATAACCAATTTGGGGTTTATGTACTGAACCCTAAAAGATTCTCTTCAAGGTATTAAGAACATCTTTTCTTCTCACTTGGGGTGTGTGATGTAGGAGCATCCTAGAGAAGTCAACAATCCTATATGAAAAGGATTTATGGTTGGATTCATGGAGTTATTATTTAAGTATTTTAGGATTTTTTTAAGGCATATTTAGGAACCTTTCATTAGGAGCACATGGGGATTGGATGGATCGTGTTAAAGTTAGAGTCATTTTACCTTGTAGCCAGAGCTCTATTTTTTGGTTTCTGTAGGATATTTATGGGTTGAGTAACTAATTATCCTTAATTAATGAGAGTTTTCTCATTTCATGAATTTAAGAGGACCTAGAGTACTACATTTAGTAAAAGGCACAAGTTATAATTCAATATGACTTGGGAGATATTAGCATTGTCCCAAGGTATCGAGTTTCTATTAGATTACATGTTTGATTTACGAATGTGACTTTCAAGATGTGTAGAAAAATATCCTCAAGGGAGAAGATTTTGTGCACTTTTGATCTTAAATAGGAACAAAAAATAATATCTGTCGTCAAGAGCATAGGTCTTAATTCAATTGGAGTAGGGAGATATCGTGATTTTCCTTGAGTATCAATTTTTGACCAGTTTTCACAAAAGTGTGTGGAGTTTTTCATCTTGTGTAGTTTTGTATGATGAAGTGGGATCATATTAAGTTTGATAAATGTTATTGGGTCATGTTTTGTCCTAAATATAAATTTTCATTGAGTTTTGTTCATGTTTTCTATAGTTTTGGTTTACTCTTCCAAGGTGGACCTATAATGTAATTAAATGTTTGACTAGCTAACTTGTGGCTTATCTAGCTATATAAGGAGCTTGTGTTGATGTAGAAATAATTAGTATGTATTATTGGAGGATTATTATGGATCATGTTTTGGAAGATTTAATATCATTTGTATATGAGTAGCTGAGATAGAAAATTTGGAGAAGAACTAGTGGTCGCGGTTTAGGAACAAGGAGGTTGTTAGGTGGCTTGTGAGCACAAGTTTAGATCTTGGAGGTTTCTATCATATTGATGTTATGTTATAGATCTAGGCTAGCTAGGATTTGAGTTGGATCTTGAGGGATATTGAAGAACTATTGTAATTTCTTTATATTTGGTCATAATCAAGAAGGCCTTACAACCTGGTACATTGATTGTAATCAATTAGTTTATGAATAAGAGTTTTGAATTTGGTATCAGATCTTGTGTTATTGTTTATTTTATGTTGTGTATTTTTTCTAGGGGATAGTACATCTCCATTGGGAATTCTCTTGCCTTGCATTTCATTAGAGATTTGAAGAACATGATGCATGCCCTGATGCAAAATATAGACAAGAAGTTCCAAGATCAAGGTTTCAATCTAGAAAAGAAGTTGGAAGACAACTTCTCAGTGTTGCAAAAGATGAGCAAAAAGGTGGTGACCTTAGAAAGGAAACAATCTCAAGGTAACAAGCCCTTTTAGCCTCATTTTCAAAACCCCACATATAATAGGCCACCAAAGCAGGGCCAAGGTTATGTTTCATACAACCAAAGTAGACCTATGGGTAATACATCTGCTGAAAATACAAGAAAATATCCAATAAGGTTATTATTTTCTCAAAACAACCTTGCTCAAGAACAAGAACATTGTCCTTCTTGCAATTATTTATATGAATATTGCTTGTGCCATAAGGTAGAACCATCATAGACTTTAGTCACACATGATCAACTATAATGACAATAGTATAGTGCTAGTCAACCTATTGACAGTTCTCACCTAAAGCAATAGGGTGATTGTTCTTTTATGAACCATCAACTAGAGGAACATTGTCATGCTAACCATGATAACTATGATGCTATAGCTCGTAATACTAGAAGACAAAGAAGAGCTATTGAGAGTGCTACACCTCCTCCATCAAACTAGGCTTCTACTTAGGTGTTTCCCCTTGTACTCCAATTATAAATGCACAATCAAATGTTTCTCCCCAAAAGAAGAAAAAAATAAGCAACAAGAGGTCTACTAAACCTCGGGTTGCTCAAATTTAGTCATCAGTTCCTATAGTTCCCAAGGCTCCAGTCAAAGAAATTGGCACTCTTCTCAACATAATAGATTAGATGAAGAGGACTAGTGTTAATATTCCTATGTGGGATGTTATCACTATACCACCATAGTTGGAGCTACTACAGGAGAGTTAAAGAGTATAAAGGTGTCAAATTAGTTAGCCACCCTAGATGAGGCAACAAGTTTTGTGCAGCCAAAAAAAGAAGGAGACACAAGTAAGAAAAATAAGCCTCCTCCTTTTTATGTCTCTTTGATTATAGGGGACAAAATAATTCATAATTGCATGATAGATTCTAGAGCTAGTAGTTTTGTGATGCCTAAATGTGTAGCTGAAATCCTTGGTATTAAACATAAACCAATGGTTAGAGATGTACTTCAGTTAGATGGTAGCTCTATTACCATAGTAGGAATCTTGGAAAATGTGGAAATGACATTGCATGCACTCCATAGTTGTACTGATACTCAAGACTATCAATAGTTGAGCTTCGTCCATATTTTTGCCATCTATCTTTCTAGAGATTTCATTGCACAAATAGGTGGTTATATTGCATCAAATTGCTCCTACATGTTCTTTAGGAAAATATATGTGACAAAATCTTCCATAAGGGTAGAACCTATGGCCCTTAATCACATAGAAAATTATACTCCTAGCCCCATAAACATGAATTTCACAATCCATGAAGAGGATGAGGAATTCATAACTCATGAACATGCTATACTCTTAATAGAGGTTTCTAATTATATTTTAGATGAGTGGGCCATCATTTTCCAACCTGACCCAATACAAGAAGATGAAGAGATGGGCCTTGGAACTTATTTATATTGGAAAAGAATGCTCCCATCTCTAACCTCATGAAATTGAAAGAAGACACCAACAAGTTATGGATCACGTTTTTTGATAGCTCAAGAAACAAGAATGGTTCAAGAGCTGGCGTGATGCTTTTCTCCCCTAGTTTGGAGAAATTTTACTTCTCTTATAAGCTTCAATTTAGTTGTACTAACAACATAGTAGAATATGAAGCACTAATTCAAGGCCTCCAACTTGCACAGAAGAGGGAGATCAAATATTTAAAGGTCTTTGGAGATAGTGAGATGGTTGTTAACCAAGTAAGGAGCCAAGACATCATAAAGAATAATCTGCTCAAATCACACAAGCACAAAGTTTGGGATCTACTTAAGGGCTTCAAGGCATTCAATATCCAAAGTGTCCCTAGAAGAGATAATAAACATGTTGATAGACCTACAGTGATAGGTTCTCACTATGATGTACTAGAGAATGTTGAGGAAAAAAGAGATAAACACATTAGATTTGTTGTAAGACCTATAGTTCTAGATAACCATGCCAATCAGTAGGTGTTTGACTTTGATGTTCAAATTGTCAACTTTTTGCAAAGTGAAGTAGAATTCTCTGATAGGAGTTACTCCAAGCTACAAAGCTAATATGGTGATCAGATCATGAACCTTAGCTCCAACAAGTTTCCTAAGGGTCTAATCACTTTAGAAGGTATTTTCAATCCTGGTGATCAAGCAAGAAGAAGGGGTTTGAACCTAGCTACAAATAAAGATGATCACATACTAGTTGTCATTGTTGATGAGAAGGTTCTCAATTTGGGAAAGCTATGTTCTGAAGCTGAATGAGAAAATTTTGTTCGTTTATGTCTAGAATTCAATGATGTATTTACATGGACATATGATGATTTAAAGGGTTTTGACCGAAGTTTTTTTCAACATACTATAAATTTAAATAGTGATGCAAAGCCCATTAGAAAAAAGAAAAGACCAATCAATCCTAAGATTGAACCTATGATGATAAAGGAGCCATCCAAGCTGATAGAGGCTTATATTATTTTTCCTATTAAGCATTCTCTAACCTTGTTCCTATTAGAAAGAAGAATGGAGAAATCAGATTATGTGTAGTTTGTAGAGATCTAAATTGGGCCTCTCTCAGAGATCACCACCCTCTCCCTTCCATGGAATAAATCTTATCCAAGGTTAGTGGCTTTGAAATATTTTCCTTCCTAGATGGGTTTTTGGGTTATAACCAAGTGTTAGTCCAAGAGTTTGATAGATACAAGACAACCTTCACTACTAAATTGGGCACTTATGCCTATATAAAAATGCCTTTTGGATTAACCAATGTTGGTAGTACCTTCCAAAAAGAAATGGAGATGGCTTTCAAAAGGATGCCTAAGAAATTTGTGTCTAGTCTACCTTGATAACATAATAGTCTACTCAAATAATGTGACAAACCACTTTGGTCATCGAGGTAGGTGTACATCAAGTGTAGGGAATATGGTGTGTCCTTAAATCCAAGAAAGTGTGTGTTTTCCACTAGTCAAGGAAATTTTCTAGGACATATTGTATCTAGGGATGGCTTAACCATTGATCCAAAAAGAATAAAAGAACTCCTTTCTCTTCCACTTCCTATTCATAAGAAGGGGTTGCAAAGTTTCCTTGGTATAATTAAATTTGTAAGAAGGTTTATTCCTAACATTGCTACCATGGTCAAACCCCTTACAACCATGCTGGAGAAGAATATAGTTGATAAGTAGGAGATAATTTCCAAAGCTAGTCAAATTGTGATATGAATATCAGGATTTAAGAATATAGTTTTCACCTGGACAAAGGAAGGGAGAGCCAGTTTTGAAGAAATCAGAGTAGCAATACCACCAGCTCCTACCCTTATCAATCCCAACTTTGATAAAGATTTCATTCTATATACCCTTGGGGGTGAGTCAAGCATATAAGCTATCTTGAAATAGTTGAATGATGTAGATGAAGAGCAACCTATAGCCTTTTTCAATGAAGGGCTGAAGGATTATGAGGAAAAATATAGTTATGTGGAAAATGAGTTCTTGTTGTTATAAGAGCTTTAAAGAAATTCAAACATTTGTTATCACCTAATAAGGTCCATCTCCTAGTTCCACATGCAAGTGTGAAGGAGTTCCTCTTAAACATATATATCAATGAGAAAAGAGTTGGATGGATCACCAAGGTCATGGAATATGACATTGACATCAAAATCACAAAGCTTGTGAGAGGTAAAGGATTGTGTGAGTAGATCATTTCATCCTAGGAAATGATTAAAGAGGTTACACTAGTATTAGAGGATGAAAAACCAACAAAGGATGAAAATCTCAATAATTGGATACATGACATGACAACGTTCTTATTGGGAGGATGATATCCATAAGGATTAGATGGAGCTAAAGGAAGATAGTTTAGATTGCAATCTATTCCTTTTGTCCTAGTGGATGTGATTTATTTTAGGAGAGATCTCAATGGAGTCCTATTAAGATGCATTAACCTTGATCAAATAGATAGAATGATCAAAGAGTTTCATGATGGCCCTAATGATGGCCACTTCTCAACTGGAACAACAACCATAAAGATAATGAGAGTTGGTTATTATTCTATTTATGCTTCTGGGTGAGATTGCGTGTGAGTTTATTAGCATCAACATTTTAGATCATACTCAATGATCCATCATTAGGATGAGAGAGATAAGAAATGAAATTCCAAATATATTCAATGACTATCATAAACATGTGAGGAAATGTGAGAAGTTTTCCTTCTTTTTAGGTAAACAAAGGTTAACAACTCTTCCCCTTCAACCTATTTAGGTTGATCAACTATTTACCTAGTGGGGGCTAGATTTCATTGGTCCAATCAAGCCACCTTCTAGCTCTAGTCACAAGTGGATCTTAGCTATAATGAGCTACTTTACAAGGTGGACATAAGCATTAGCTTTGAAGGATGCCAAAGAGACTTTAGTAGTGGAATTCCTAAAATCACTATCCCCATGGAAATGGCTTGGCTGAGTCCTCCAACAAGAACCTAATTAGGATTATCAAAAGGACAAGAGAAGACAATAAAAGGTGTTGGAATTCAAAGTTAGGAACAACTCTTTGGGATGATAGGATTACACCTAAGAGAGAAATTTGAAACTCACCCTTCAGGCTAGTATATGGAGGGGAAGCAAGGATTCCTATTTTACTAGAGTTTCTCTCTCTTGAATTAGCTCATCAATTAGAGATAATTGAATATAATTCTATGATAGTCAAGATGGAAGAATTCATTAAACTAAAATAAAAATGACAACAAGTTATGCAAACACTTGAGACACATTAGCAACAGGTAAAAGGGAGTTTCGACAGGAAGGCTAAAGCTAGAGTTTCAAGGAGGGAGACCTTCTTCTCAAGTGGGATACAGATAGAGCTAAACTAGGCAGACACTCCAAGTTTGATGCTATGTGGAGTGGCCCATAAGTTATCACTAGTTGTAAAGAGACCCATGCTTTTTAGTTATCCAGGCTTGATGGTGATATTATGCCAATTCTAGTCAATGGAATTTACCTTAAGCCTTGCTTCTAGGGAAGGTTAAGGGTTTTTATACATAATAGAGTAGTTTCTTAGTTTTCAATAAGAGAGTAAGCATAGGCTATTTCTCTACAAAATAGTAAGGTTTTGAGGTTTTTTTAGTTGCAAAAGTTATAGTTTTCACTGCAAAATAGGGCTCATTTTTGTGACTATGTGCCCAATAGATTGCTAAGGCCATTGGTCCATGCTTAGTAGGAAAGCATCCCCTTTGAGTCACAAAAAATGTTAGTCATTTTAATGAACCCCTAATTGTATTACCCTAATGTCATTTGTACCCTAGGTCTCTAAAATTGGTTGATATTGTTCACATTTTCAAATATGCATGGGAAGGTTTTTAAATAAATCCCTAAGCCTTTAAAAACCTTTTATTATAAAGTTTCGTGCAATTGTTTTTAAATAATTTTGGAAAAATATATTTTCCCTAGCACTTGACCCATCTCCAACCTAGGTTTACCTTTGGTTATCCCTTCCTTTGTTTCATTTTAGTTTCTTAACCCAAGGGAGTCTTTTTTCTCAAATGATCCATCATCATCTCTTTCTCACTTTTGGAAGATGCATGAAAGATAGATAAAGCAAGGAAGTGACAAGTTGACACCTATTCCTATGGGCCCCTCTCTAAGCACTATAAAATGACTTATCTTCCAAGCCATTGATCAAATGAATATCAATGCTTGTTGTATTCTTGCTTTTTAAAGTTGTGCAAAGGATAGCCAAAGTGAGAAAGCAATCATTTGACACATAGATGTAATGGGACTGGGCTCAAGTATGGGCTGAAAAAATGAATGTGTCAGAGCAAGTTGATAGAGTGGTATGTTTTGGTTGGTTGAAGGTGCTGACTATGACAAAATAACTTTAGTTATATAGAAACTATCAGATCTTGTTAGATCAATGATTATCACTTTCTCACTTTATAGAGATGCTTGAACTTTGGCTAAAGAAAGAAAGAGATGAGATGACACATGTACTATTCACAAAAATGGTAAAGAAAAGAACAATTAGCTTCAAATAGTTATCGAAAGGTTGTAGGGTTAAGCCAAGAGTTAAGATTTCAAGTGGCAAAACTATAAGGAGCATTTGATGATTAAAGGAAATAGTCATTGCATCGTTGCAAGTGTTTGAGTTATAGTGAAATATTAAGTTGCAAAGATATAGAAAGTGATTATGAAAGTTAAGGTTTAAGTGGTCATAACATTGCAAGGAGTTATTGCTAAACTCTAGTTAGAGTAGAAAATTTATGAAATTCTTCGATCACATACTCACAAGGTTTGATTGTGAGTTAAATTTTTTGTTGTGAGATTACAATCAGAGCAGTTGAGTTAAAGGGATAGCAAAATGCCACAAGGTTTCATTTTTAGTTAGGGTCTTTACTTGCAAAGGTACAAAGAAAAATGGTAGTCAATCAAAATAGTGATCACAATATCACATGATTTAGAAAAGGTTTATATTTGGTGGTTGTGAAGAATCAAAACGGCTAATGTTTGAGGCATCACAACATCACAATTAAAAGAAATGTTAAGTTCTAAACTATCATGAAGATACAAGGTAGTAAGTTTCATGGTCATCACTGGGTCACAGTGGTTAATGAACTTAAGTGATGAACATTTGTGAAGCAACAATAAAGCATAAAATGAAGAGGCCACAAATTTTCAAAGCCATGTAGTTAATGAAGAAATAAGGTTATGAAGTAGTGAACAAGATCAAGTGCATCATCACAAGTTTGGAATGGCAATTAGAAAAAATAGGATGATCTGGCAAAAAGCTTCAAATATATAAGGCCATGTTGTCAGGTTGACTATTGAATTCAATTGACTTGATGACATAGCTAACCTGGCATTTTTGTAAACACTATAATCAAGTGGCTCATTAATGGAAAAAAAATCCTTTGATCACTTGCAACCATCTTTTTGGTGTTCTTGATGCTTGATAAATACAAATTTCATTCTACCCCCACCATGGTTATACATCTACCGATCAGAGTAGTTATGGTCATTGTTTATGTCTCTTTAGGGCTCAATTTTGTAATAAAAAATTAGGTTTCCTACACAAGGACATGCATCTGATCAAATCTTCCTTAGATTAGTAGGTATTGTTCTCTACAACTTGAAGATAGTGGTTGAGTTTTAGGTTTTCATTTAAAGTCTTCCTAGTTATGCCTAACCTATAAAGGAAAATTTTGTAATTCTTTTGAGAGGTTGGTCTCTCTCTAATTCTATAGAAGCTATATTATATACTCTACTATTATAATTTCCTTTGCCTCTAATTGAATATACTTCTCTACTGTACCTCTTTCTTCCATTAATATATTGTGCAATATCTTCATGCCTTATGTTAATGTGTTGCTTCCATTCTTTAAACTGTATGTTGTATCTATTTTTCCTTTAAATGATATAGAGTGAAGATCATTCCTTATAATATTCTATTGGTTTCTAATCTACATGTGGTTTTTGAGTTAAAGAAAAGATTGAATATGTGTAATTTGGGATTATATTGATGAACTGTGCAGTTCTAGTTAGAGATAAGACTGAACATATTATTTGGTGCATCACCCCTTTAGATTAGACTAGGTAGTTTGATTTAATGCATTTCCTTCTCCCTTTTCATTGAAAGAAGTATTTAGGTGCATTCTATGAGGAAGTTAGCCTTCTTCAGAGTCTCAATCTCATATTTAAGCCCCACATCATTTCCATGTTTCACAAGGTTGCCTTTAGGTCAAACTTTAGGCAAGGGTGCAAACTTTTGTGAAAAAAATAACATCTAAATGACTTCAAATCCTTTACCAATGCATAGGCCTATTTTTCATTCATTTCATATTTCAATTTTGCAACCTGCAAGGATTTACTGAAAAATGCTTTTGGTTGTTCATATCCATCCTCATTCTTCTGTAATAAGACTGCTGTAACTATATGGAATGAGGCAAAGGAAAATATGTGCATCAACTTAAATTAATTAGGAGACCTTAAGATAGGAACATCCTCTTATTTTATCTGTTAAAAAGCCAAACTTGGTTCATCATCACATCTTATTTAAGAACCTTTCTTCAACATTTTGGAAATTGGTCTACTTATTTCTGCAAAATTGGTGACAAACCTCTTGAGGAAATTAATCTTCCCAAAGAAAGATTGAATACCTTTCACATTCTTAGGATTCTAAATTTTATCTATATCTTCCACCCTCTTTGGGTCTATTCTAACTCCTTCTTTTCCAACTAAATGACCCAACAATTTACCCTTAGTGATTGCAAAGGCACACTTCCTAGGGTTCAAGAAAATGCCATATTTAAGAGCTCTAATGAATACCTTTTCAAGATGCCTACAATGATCATTTCCATCCTTTGAGTATGTTGTTAAATCATCTTGATACACTACTAGAAAAGTATCAATTATTTTTGCAAAGGCCACATCCATGGCTCTCAAGAAAGTAGCACTAGCATTAGTTAAACCAAAAGGCATTCTTCTATAAACATATGTTTCCCAAAGTGTTGTGAATGCAATCTTGTATTATTTTGATTCTTTCACAACCACTTGATCATATGTAGAGAAACTATCCATCATATAGACATCAACTCTAATCTTGTGACCCTTTGCAACATGGCTTCCTTATTGGGTAGACCACAATTATCCTTTAATGAAGAAATGTTAAGATTCCTAATGTTAACACATAATCTTATATCACCATTTTTCTTCTTAACAGGAACCAAGTTTGATACCCAAGAAGAATGTCTGATTGGTTTGATGATTCATGCATCCCTCAACTTTACTAGTTCTTCTTGTATTTTTGGTTCTAGAGTTGGATTGATAGCCTCTATTTATGTATAAAAGGTTTAGCTCCCTCTTTCAATGGGACTTCATGCTAAAAGAGATCCTCTCTATTGGCCTTCAAATCATCATATGACCAGGAAAATACATTTCTATATTTTCTTTGTAGATCAATCAAAGTCTTCCTAATTTTAAGAGATAACTTCCTCCCTAAATACACTTTCTTAGGTGCTTCTTTGGTTCCAAGGTTTATCTCCTCTAAATCCTTTACATCTTGCTCTTTTTTCATTTGTCTTAGATCTATTATTATTATCAAAAATAGTTTCTAATACAACTAGCCCCTTAGGAATCTTATTTATTTTCAATTAAACAACCTCTTTGTCAAAAATGGTAGGTAAAAGTACAAAGTTGTGTCACCTTTCAGGTTGACTTATCAGAATGAGTGAATTTGAGTATTTCTATCTAAAAAAAATTTGTTCAAACATATGATCTAGATAAATTCATTGTAGCTAAGTTATATATGGTCCCACACTTTTCCAATTGAAAATGTCAATTAAATGCATGATTTATACTAGTTTGTATCAAATTACTAAAGAAATTAAAGTATTTCAGAAAAGTAGCATTTCAATAACAATTACTATTTTTTATGATATTATTCTAATAACATATAAATACCATTTTATAGAGCTCAAATTCAAGAATATTCTCATATAGGGTTTATAGTATATTGTAATTAATAAATTCTATAAGCACGTAATTTAATGCTTGAAAAGATGTCGATTTTGAGAAAGAAAAAAATATTAAATCATATTAAAAAAATTAAAATTATATGACATTCTAGAGGAGAGAATCCTCTTCCAGAATGTGTAATTTTACTTCTAGTTAGAATATTTTTGTTTTGAAAAATGTGGTGGGAGATGAAAACTATTGATTTTAGGTGAGTTAAAATTTGAATCATTATAAAAGAGAAAATATAGGTCTAAAGCCAATTTTTATTTTTGATTGTTCTACCTATATATGTTATCAATAACATAGGCTAAGCTAAAAGGGAAATAAGTTTATTTTCATATAGTTTTGTGGTGAGAACTAGACCCATAATTTTCAATATTTTTTAGTAGCTAAAAATTTGTCTATAAAAATTAGGAAAATATATCAATTATTACTCCAAATAAATTTTAAAAATTATAATCCTAAACTTCATCCATTTATACACATTTCATTAATTTACTTCATTTTCAAATTCAATATAATGATACTAGTTTTATGTCATTAAAGGTGAACTATCATACTTTTGTTAGCCTTTTCCTTTACAAAAGGGTGACACAGGTTTGTGCTTTTATAGGATAGTATCCTTGCATCTATTATCTTCACAAGTGTTGTACAATAAATCTCTTATCCCCAAAATTGATCCTCATAATTTAAAAATCTTATAATGTCTTTGTCTTCTTCAAAGACCTACCAATTTTGGATATTATCAGGGACTGAAAATCTTGTTTGTACTTCCACTTTTGATAAGCCAACAAATGTTATGTCATCAGGCTTTATAGAAATGTTTTCCAACAAGTCAACCTGATGTAGGAGCATCTTGGGTTTTCTTGGTGACTAATTTGGAGTTCATGGGAGGCGGCTTAGTAGTTGCTTTGGAAGATTCTTGAACTGTTACCTGGTTGAAGAAGGAGTGACACTCAATCAAGTGTTGGTTGAGTAGCTCGATCGCTAAAGGAGCTTGACAGATACTATTGTTCGACACTCATTGTTGTACTCAACATTTATTGGTTGCTTGACATGTATTGGGTTCTCGACATGTATTGGTTGCTCAGACATTCTTGTGGGAGCTCAACTATGTTTGGAAGTTTTTTGACACTCGGCAATGTGTTGGTGCTGACTAGAGTTCTTGGTGCATTGAATTCATGTAGTATGAGATTGTGACATGGATCGATCTAGGAGTTTGTGTGGACCTATTTTTGGTATTGGTTATCTCTCTTATGTGCATTTAATCATGGTTGTAAACTTGGGGCTTTTCCTAAGTATTTTAATGTGTTTATCACATGCTAACTGTGAGATAATGCAAGGGTTAATATTTTGTATTTAATGTTTGTTGTGAGCTAACTTGTGGCTTAAATATGCATTCAATGTAAGGGTTTATTTAATTTGTAGCTTGCTAGGCCTACCTGTGGCTTAGTTGGGTATAAGTAAGGGGTCTTTTAGAGTCTTGATTCATTCATTTAGAGGAGTACATCTAGGGAGTAGTAGAAGAGCAAGTTTTTCTTGAGTCTTTGGACAAAGTGTCAAATGTGAGGTAATTTACAACAAGATTGTAGTGGAGTTGTGAGTTTGTGAGAAGGGATAGTGGTTATAGTTTAGAAATAAGGAGGTTTCTTGGTGTCTTACAAGCACAAGTTGAGATATTGAAGGTTTCTACTAGAGTGTTGTTGTGTTACAGATCTAGACTAGCTAAGATAGGGTTTAGATTTGATCTTGAAGGATCTTACAGAACTGTTATTGTAATTATTGTTGTATTTAGCCCTAACCTAGATATTGCATGTAAACAGTTATATTTATGAATAAAGTATTGTGATTTGGTATCAGATTTGGCATTGTTGTTGTGTTTCTACCATGTGGTTGTTTTCTAGATGCACCGTGTCAAGTGGTATCAGAGATAAGGTATTCTTGAGTGTATGGATAGATCATTAAAGTTAAGGAAATTTGCACTAGGACTTGGGGTTAGAGAAGTTGATCTAAGAAGATCTTGATCTAGTGGTGGATTGTTCTTTTTGGAGTAATAGATCTCTTTGTTATGGTAGATTATGGTTCTAACTTACAATTGCAGAGGACTTTTAGATGGATTGATGGATGCAAAGATGAAAGATTGATCTTGTTGAGGCATGATCATAGAGAGTTTTTGTATTGAAGATCTATGTTCGTAGACTTTTGATTTGGTTCCTAATTATTCATTCAAGCTACAAGGTTGTGATCTAACTTGCAAAAAATTCAATTTTATCACAAGGAGGGTGGGCGGGATTTTTTGTAGAGGGTTTATGAAGATCTTGGGAGATGGATCTGAGAGGATTGGACCTTGGGATGATTGTGAATCTTTGTGATGTGGTGGAGAGGAGGATTTATGAGAGGTTTTCTTGGTTTGAAGCTAGTTTGGCTGATCAAGATAAGGATAGGATGAGGAAGGCATTCTGTAGATGTTTATGCAGTTGGCATTTACCAATTCAAAAGAGAGTTATATGGCCAGTTAGGAGACTTATTCATGAGAGAAGATGGCATAGCAAGGTTGAGGTTGGTTTTGTTGGTTAGTTGGTGGAGTTAGATACAGAACCTATAGAGCAACTTGAAGGATATTCCTAAGCTTGTTAATGCTAGGATGGAGATTATTTTTCATGATCAATTGGTTGAGTTTGACATGGAGGTTGTAGAGCACTTGGTTGTGGATGATTTGGTTGATGTAGGTGGTGAGTTGTGTATTGTAGAGCATCTTGTTGTGAGAAATGAGATTGTTGATGTTAAAAGTTTGGCATATGTTGCTGAGGGGTTACATATTAATGCTGATGTGGAGTTTTTTGTTGCTAGTGTGGATTCACTAGTTGCTAATGTAGATGAGGATTTGTAGATGAAGCATTATGTTTGATTTGTTCCTAGGAGTAAGCATGCTTATTGGATGGTTGAGATTTTGGTGTTTGACAAAATGATGCAGATGTGGATGATTTGTAGATTGGTTTTCTTGTCCTTGTTGGAGTAGAATCCTTTGGTAAGGATGAAGATGGTTGTTGATCTTTCTTTGGGCATCAAAGTGTGGGACACACTTTTCTATTTACCTAGGGAGACTGATGTAGGAACATCTTGGGTTTCCTTAGTGACTACTTTGGAGTTCATGGGAGGAGGCTTAGTAGTTTCTTTGAGATATTCTTGGAATAGTACTCAGTTGAAGAAGGATTGATGCTTGGTTGAGTATTGGCTAAGTAGCTCGATTACTAAAGGAGCTTGACAAATACTATTGTTTGACACTTACTATTGTGTTGGACATGCATTGGTTGCTCGACATATATTTGTTTCTCAACATGTATTGTTTGGTTGGAAATGCTTGTGGGAACTCAATGACATTTGAAATTTTTCTGACACTCAGTAGTATGTTGGTGTCAACTAGAGTTCTTGGTGCATTTAATGCATGTAGCATGTGATCATGACATGGATCAATCTGATAGTTTGTGTGGACCTATTTGTGGTCTTGTTATCTCTCCTATGTGTATTTAATCATGGTTGTAAACTTGGGGCTTTTCCTAAGTATTTTAGTGTGTCTACCATGTGTTAAGTGTGGGGTAATGTGAGGGTTAATGTTTGTTGTGATCCAAATTGTGGCTTAAATATGCATTTAATGTAAGGTTTTATTTAATTTTCAGCTTGCTAGGCTGACTTGTGGCTTAGTTGGGTATAAGGAAGGGGTCTTGTAAAGTCTTGATTCATTCATTCAAAGGATTGAGTCTAGAGAGTAGTTGAAGAGCAAGTTTTTCTCGAGTCTATGGACAAAGTGCTAAATGTGAGGCAGTTTACAACAAGATTTTGGTACAATTGCAAGTTTGTGAGAAGGGCTAGTGGTTGTAGTTTAGAGACAAGGAGGTTTCTGGGTGGCTTGTGAGCACAAGTTGAGATCTTGAAGGTTTCTACTAGATTGTTATTGTGCTATAGATCTGGACTAGCTGAGATAGGGTTTGGATTGGATCTTGAGGGATCTTGTAGAACTATTATTGTAATTATTGTTTTATTTGGCCCTAAATCAAAAGGCCTTATAGTCAGGCATATTGTATGTAAGAAGTTATATTTATGTATAAAGTATTGTAATTTGGTATCAAATCTGACATTGCTGTTGTGTTTTTGCTGTGACATTATTTGTTGGGGGCTAGGACCTCCTTTGGGGATTCTCCTGCCTTGCACTACATCACAAACATCTTGTTATTAATCCTATCCTTCCATATTATCCTAGAGGCATCAAACACTTCTATCATATCCCAAACAACATTTCTATACTATTTCAGTCTTTTCTTCCTAGAAACATATACTTCTCTTAATTGGGAAGCAATTAACTCAAAATCACCAATGACATATAAGCACTTGATGCCATGTTAATGAGCCAATCTTAATCCTAATAGTAAAGCCTCATAATCTACAATGTTATTTTTACATGGAAAGCTCAGAGTAAAAGAGAACTTATAAGTGTAACCATTAGGAGAAATCAAAAGGATACCTTCTCCTAATCCTTCTTTGCAACAAGCTCCATCAAAGTACATTATCCACAAATCTCCCTTTCCTGATTTTGACTAAGCTTCCATCACAATGGATGACTTAATTTTTTCCTTTTTCAATACCAAAACTTCATCCCTAAACACATTAATATCAGTTTCTACAAAGCATGTCATGTCATCTTCAATTTCTTGCTCAATCATATAGACACTTTTGGGCTTCCTATTTATTCTTACCAGCTTATCATCAATCTAAAAAGTTGCATATGATAGATCACATTGAAGACTTCCCCCCATTGATGCACTTCATTTCCTAGATAACCACATGCCATATTGGGGTGGGATATCTACAACTAGTACACTCATTGTTTGTTCCTTATCAAGATAAGTAAATAACTTGTAAGGAAATGCATTTATTATTCCTATGATAGTAACTTCTCTTTTATCCATAGCACAACATCTACCCTGAGGAGTATCCACTTTTAGTCTCAATTCTTTCATTACCTCAAAAGGAATTAGTGTATTTGATGCTCCATAATCAATCATACAATTATTCAATGTCTTCCCATTTACAATAATGCTTAAGAAAATGGGTTCAACACTTCCCAAACATTGATTTATTGAATCATCTAAATACATGAGTTGGATTTGAGACACAACAACTTTAGTTTATAGTTCTTTCTCATGATAATTAGGGATTTGATTTGAGTTACAATCATGACTAATCTTATCATCTACACCCCTATCCCATGCTATGGATTTACTCTTCTATTCAGGGTTCCTTAACAATTCTAACAAAGGAACTTTTACTGTAATTTGAGCTAAAACTTATGACATGTCAATTGGGGAAACCATGAGACTTTCTATAGACATACCTTTCATTTCTTTATGTTTTTCAAATGAACATGCAATGTTCTAGTTCTTCTTTTTTACATTCAAAGTAGTAGCCACTGATGATTTCTCTTCATTCTTTTTTCTATCATTATTTTGAGCTTTAGGATCCTTTGCAACATCCACCTTCTTAGGTCACCACTTTTTCTTTGCAGTCTTAATTTTAGTATTTTAGTTATCCTTAGGCCTATTTACTTCTTCTTTCTTCAGAACAATTTTCTTGATAAAGACACCAGAGACTTTATTTCCTTTAGTCTTTTGCAACATACCTCCAGTTTGCACTTGGGAAACCATGTTTGATGTGATTTCATCAATCTCTTCTTTAGTAGGAATCCTTAAAATTACCTCATCCTTTGACATCACCATATTACAAGTTGTGTCTTCCTCTTGGTCTTCATTGAAGAAGATCTGCTGGTGCACTGCACTATGAAATTGTCTTCTTTTATGAATATCATTATCATTATCATCTCAATCAAAGACATCATCATAACATGACTTAAACATGTTACACCCTACATCTTTGACACTATTCTCATGATCATACTATTCTTCATTTCCATCTTGATTAGCAACATAAGATAATGCAACAACACAATATTTTGGTAAATGAGGTAATTGACAAACTATACACCATTGAGGGTCATCAACCACGTTGATAGTTTCCTTTTTCAAATGATGAGGGGTATTCTTCCCACCAACATTTTTGTTAGGAGGAACAATAGATTTCCCATCCTTCCATTGGGTAGTACAAGGAAAATTTTGCATCTTATTTCGTTTGTTGAAGTTGTTGAACTATGAATTATCACCAATATTTTCTTTGTGGGAATTTCCAATTTTAGGGTTCATATTCTTCAATATGGTCAATATTTGATCCACCTTATACTACTCAAGCTTCTTGTTTGCATGAGGCTTATCACCTTCCTTTTTGTTGCTATGAGGATTGAAATTTTTTGGATCATCTCTTCGTCCTAATTTTCTAGAGGCTTTCCTATTGTTCTCAATGTTTACAGCCATTCTAAGGGCATGTCTTAATGTTCTAGGATATTTATCCCTCAAACTATAAGCCATCTTACTATCAAAAGCATTCAAATACATTGCAAGGCAAACATTTTCCTCCAACCTCATTACTTGGAATAATTTGTACATTCCCTTTTGAAATAGACATTGAAATCAAATGTAGACTCGTTCTGATTTTTCTTTATATTGTTGAATTAATTTAATATAAAATTAGCATTAGTATTATTCTCATACTATTCTTTGAAACACTTTTCAAGATCTTCCCAAAAACTTAATAAAAATCATAAAACATCCTTAAAAACTCATTAAAAAATTAGAAAATATCCTCAAAAAATAAAATATCTTTGAAAACCCAATAAAAAAATTAAAACCCACCTAAAACTTGCAATAAACCTTGTACATAATTTTTGTAAATAATCACTCCTTTTGCTAAACACTTGCGCATGCAGACTTGGACTTAATCATTGAACTTAAAAAAAATCATTCTTTGACAATGTCCACACATAACTACTTGAACCAACATTTAATAATCAACCTATCCAACATTAGTCAAACACACATTGAAATCCCAAACAACTCTTAATAAATAAAGTAATAGTATATCAAAATGGTTGTTGGATCACATTGTTTAGTGCATGTTTTATTTTTGTTTTGTTTTTCTTTTATCATTTTCCTATGCTACTTGATGATATTAAGTAATTTATGAGAGTGGTCATGATGGTTCATGATATTCTGGGGCACAAGTATATGCCTTATGGTGGATAAGTTCATTCTCTATCTGCATTGTGTTTGTTTACACAAAAGGCTTGCATTTTTGCTCTGGCTTTCTATGCCACGATGCATTGCATTCTATTTTCCATATAAAAATAAATCTCCAATGACATAAAGTGCACCTATGAAATAAAGATTCATCACTCTTCTTAGTCTCATTTTTATCTTCTACTAATATTTTCTTCCATCAATATTTCTCCTCATCGTCTTTTCTTTTCAAAAATTTATTCTCGAGTCAATTTCTTGAGGGGATACCCTACCTCCTCCTTTTAATTTCACTAGGGCATTGATCCTTTTCATTATTATTCTTTGATATAATGCTAGTAATCATATTTTATTAAAGAGGGGAAAAATGTAGATGCTAAAAAATGGTGTTTTCTTACTCTTTCATCACTTTTGCATCCTAACTTGTCTCATTTTCTCATTTCACTAACTTTGATCTTTTGGAAAACTTGATCATAATTAAATCAAAATGGAGATCATCTTAGAAGTAATTCAAAACCATTTCAATGACATCATATCATCATCAGTCCTTTAGGCATTGTTACATCCTTCAGTGCCTTATCAATATTTATTAACACATACCATGTATCCTTGGCATGTCACCATTTTATCAATTCAATCCTTGCCATTATCACATCCTTTAGTGCCTTATCAACATTTATCAATTAATGGCATGTGTCCTCAACATGTCCTCATTCCATCATTTGATCACTTGGTATTGTCATGTCCCTCAATGCCTTGTCATCCTATCCCATCATCATCTTGCCATCAATTTCTATCATTCATTTGGAAACATTTATATCATTAATTTGATCATGGCTTTGATCCATCATATATCATCACATTTGATTTTCATTTTCATCACGATCCTTCAAAAAGGTTAATTCTTGTATTTATGTTATCATTTGGCCAATCATTTTATTATTTTTCTCTATAGGAACTAATAACCCATGCTTTATTCATGTGTCTTTAATCATTTAATCCATCTCAACTTATTAATCCATCCTCTTTTATTAATTATTCCCAATAAATTAACATTTATTAATTAATTGTTCCATTTCCATGAATTGTGGGAATTTTCTATTTTCCTATTTCTAATTTCCATTTTAGAGTGAATTATGATTTTTTAAATTCAAAATTCATAACTCTTACATATTTTCCACTAATTGTGCTTCCACTTCCTATTTTCTAGCTTCCACTCTTACACCTTTCTTTGAACTCTTACACTTTCCATTCATTTTCTCACATCTTGCCTTCTATTTTCCACTTCATCTAGTAAATGTTTTGCATATTTCTATTAACATCTCTTACAATTTGTCATAATGTGCCATTTTATGAAATATTTTCTAATTTAAATCTCTTAATCATGGTAATTTTATAATTTGTTCAATTTAACTATGATAATTTCTAATTACACACTTCTCCTTCTAATCTTTGCATTTTGGCTCTCAAACTCTATAAATTGAGCCTCTTTGCACTTATTTTGGATAACCACATTCTCCTAGTATTCACATTATCATCATTCTTCTATCACATTATCTTGTTATTTTTCTATCATCTTGCTTTCAATCGTATGTGAATCTTGTCCACTAAAGCTACATCAACTACAAATCTTATGGAGAAGAAAGGAGAGCATAGGAGCTCAAATTGAAGGCACTTTTCATTGTTTAAATTATCTTTTTCTTTAAGTTTGTTTTATATTTGGATTATATTTGTTTGCATAGTTTAATATGAGATTAGTGGCTCTCTCATTTATGAAAATTCATGAAAAAGGTTCACCAAATGTGTATGAAAAAGAAGAATTTTTGTTCTTTGATCCTCCTAATTAAGATAGATGAGATGATGTTATATTCATTAACCTCCTAATTAGACTATGCGACTTTGTTTTTCATTTTATCCATTAAGAAATATAAATTTTGAGAGCATAAAAAAGAAGAATTGTTGCTCTTTGATCCTCCTAATTAGGCTAGATGAGATGATTTGATGTTCATTCACCTCTTGATTAAACTATGTGACATTTTAGTTAATTTTAGATTCCCAAAACAAAGAAATTGAACAAAAATAGAAGTAGACTCCAAGAATTTTCTTTTGATGTACAAATATACAAGAAAAAGAAAGCATATTTGTATTAGATTCATGTCAGGTTCACCAAATGTAGGAATAGAAAAAGGATAAATTTGCATAACAAAGTAACCACAAACTCCAAGAAACAATCCTAGTCTACCATAAAAGCAATTTGAACTAAAAGAGATTAAACAAAAGAAACCCCCTTCAAGTTTAGCTCCTATGTTCTCCTTTCTTCTCCATTAGATTTATAGTTGATGTAGCTCTTGATCTTGACAAGATGTACCTATGATATTAAAAGCAATATGATCATGATGATATGATGAGGAAAGAATGAAAAGATAATGAGAGTACTAGGAGAATATGGTTAGCAAAACAAATGCAAAGAGGCTCAATTTATAGGATTTGAGAGCCAAAATGCAAAAATGGAAGAAATGTGTGCAATTAGAAATTGCTATAGTAAAATTGCACAAATTGGAAAATTGCTATGATTAAGAGATTTAAATTATAAAATGTGTCATAAAATGACACATTATGACAAATTGTAAGAGATGTGGATAGAAACATGCAAAAACATTTGATACATAAAGTGGAAAATGAAAGGGAAGATGTAAGAAAATGAATAGAAAGTGTAAGAGTTGGAAAATGGGAAGGTGTAAGAGTGCAAGCTAGAAAATAGGAAGTGGAAGCACAATTAGTGGGAATTTGTAGGAGTTAGGAATTTTTAAATTCAAAAACTCATAAATCCCTCACAAATGAAAATTATAATTTAGGAAATTGCAAAATTCCCCAAATTCATGAAAATGGAATAATTAAATAATAAATATAAATTAATTGAGAGTAATTAATAAAAAAGGATGAATTAATAAGATGAAATGGATTAAATGATTAAGACATAGGAATAAAGAATATGCTATTTATTCTTATAAATAAAATTAATAAAAATGATGGGCCAAATGATAAAATAAATACAGGATAACCCTATTGAAGGATTATGATGAAAATGTAGATCAAGTGCGATGATATTGGATTGGACCAAAGAAATGATCAAATTGATGAAATAAATGATGCTAGATTAATGATAGAAATGATGACTTATCAAGGACATGTGACAAGGATTGATGATGTTGATAAGGCACTGAAGGATGTGACAATATCAATGATTAAATTGATAAAATGATGACATGCCAAGGACACATGACATGTATTAATGAATTTTGATAAAGCACAGAAGAACATAATAGTGCCAAGGATTGAATGATGAAATGATGATATGCCAAGGACACATGACATATATTAATGAATGTTGATAATGTGATGAAGGATGTAACAATGCCTAAAGGATCAATGATGAAAAGATGATGATATTAAAATTGTTTTGATTTTTTTCTAAGATAATTAGTATTTTTATTGAATGATGATCAAGTTGGCCAAAAGATCAAAGTTACTGAAATGAGAAAATGTGACAAGTTAGGATATAAAAGTGATGAAAGAGTAGGCATGAACCATTTTTGAGCATCTATATTTTGCCCCTCTTTGATACAATGTGATTATGAGTGTTGTGTCAGAATAATAATGAAAAATATCAATTTCCTAATGAAATTAAAAGGAGGTAGGATACCACTTCTGAAAATTGGGAAATAAATTGACTTGAGGACAATTTTTCGAAAAGAAAAGGCAATGAGAGAAATAGATTAATGAAAGAAACATTAATAGAAGGAAATGAGACAAAGAAAAGTGATGAAGATTTCCTTCATAGGTGCACTTTATGTTATAAGAGTTTTATTTTTATATGGAAAATGGAATGCAACACATCATGACATAGAAAGCCAGATAAAAAATGTAAGCCTTTTGTGTAAATGGACAGAATATAGAGAAAGAATGAACTTATCCACCTAGAGGCATACAGTCGTGCCCCAGAATTTAAAAGGATGTTCAAAAAATTAAAATTAAAATGATCATGAACCATCCTGGCCACTCTGATAAATCAATTTATATCATTGAGTAGCATAGGAAAAGAAAATTTGTAGGACTAGAAAAGAAGAATTGTAAGAGATGTGCTTAGAAAGATGTAATCTCATATAAAATGACAGATTTTCATGTGAGGTTCACCAAATTTAGGAATAGAAAAAGAGTGAATTTGCATAAATGAGAGAACCACTAATCTCACATAAAACTATGCAAACAAATCTAATCCAAACATAAAAGCAACTTAAAGAAAAAGAGAATTTAAACAATGGAAACCCCTTTGAGTTGAGCTCTTATGCTCTCCTTTCTTCTCCATAAGATTTATAGTTGATGTAGCTCCAATTGACAAGATGCACCTACAATCAAAAGAAAAATGATGATATCATACCGAGAATACTTGGATTGTGGTTAGCCAAAACAAGTGCATAATGGCTCAATTTATAGGATTTTGAAGCCAAATACAATAAATGGAAAGAAAGAATGCAAAAGAGAAATATGTCATAATAATGTGTGAAACTTAGAAATTGCTACGAAATTTTTTTTTTTTGGAAAATTATGACACAATATGATAAATCGTAAGAATTGTATATAGAAAGGTGTAAGAAAAATGCATAGAAAGATATAAGATGTGTAAGATAAAAATTAGGAATGTGTAAGAGTGGGAAATTTTTTAATTTTAAAAACTCATAATTCCCTTTAAAATTGAAATTAGGAATTATGAATTAGGAAATTAGAAATTAGTAAATATGGAATTAGGAAAATAGAAATTAGGAAATGGGAAATTAGAATTAGAAATTAGGAATTAGAATTTAAGAAGATGGGAAATTAGAATTAGAATTCACTGTGAACAAGAATTCTTCTTTTTTTATCCACATTTGGTGAACCTTTTTATAGTTTATATCATCTCTTCTTCTATCAGGTTATCTTGTCATTTTTCTATCATCTTGGTTTCAATTGCAGGTGCATCTTGTCAATTGGAGCTACATCAACTACAAATCTTATGGAGAAGAAAGGAGAGCATAGGAGCTCAACTTAAAGGGGGTTTTCATTGTTTAAATTCTCTTTTTTCTTTACGGTTCTTTTATGTTTTGATTATAATTGTTTATATAGTTTTATATGAGATTAGTGGTTCTCTCATTTATGCTAATTCACTCTTTTTCTAGTCCTACATTTGGTTTATGAACATTTTTGTCTTTTTGGGGCATGACTCCATGCCTCTGAGTGGATAAGGTCATTCTCTATCTACATTATGTTTGTTTATGCAAAAGGCTTATATTTTTGCTTTAGTTTTCTATGCCATGATGCATTGCATTCTATTTTCCATATAAAAATAAAGCTCTTATGATATAAAGTGAACCTATGAAAGCAAGCTTCATCACTCTTATTAGTCCCATTTCCTTCTTCTACTAATGTTTCTTTCATTAATATATTTCTCTCATCACCTTATCTTTTGAAAAAATTGTCCTTTAGTCAATTTCTTCCCCAATTTTTTGAGGGGATGCCCTACCTCCTTCTTCAAATTTCACTAGGGCATTGATCTTTTTTATTATTGTTCTTTGACACAATGCTCATAATCACATTGCATCAAAGAGGAGAAACTATATACACTCAAAAATGGTTTGTGCCTACTCTTTCATCACCTTCACATCTTAGCTTGTCTCATTTTTGTATTTCACTAACTTTGATCTTTTGGCCAACTTGATCATCTTTCAAGAAAAATGCAGATCATCTTAGGAGCAATTCAAAACCATTTTCAATGTCATCTTATCATTATCGATCCTTTAGAAATTGTTGCATCCTTTAGTGCCTTATAAACCTTCATTAATACATGTCATGTGTCATTGGCATATCATTATTTGTTATCAATTCAATCCTCAACATTCTTGAGTCCTTCAATGTCTATCCATGTCCTTATTCAATCAATTTAATAGCAATGACTGTGTTTATTGATGTTATTGTGATAAATCCTTTCAATAATTTCAATCAATCTTATGGTTGTAATGCTCATTAAATATCATACTTCATCAACCCTTGTCATGTGTCCTTAACAAGTCATCATTTCATGTCATTTTATTTCATTCAATCATTGCTTTGGTTCAATCCAATATCATCACATTTAATTTTCATGTTCATCTCGTTCCTTCAATAGGGTTATCTTGCATTTATTTCATCATTTTGGCCAATCACTTTGTTAATTTCTCCTATAGGATTAGATAACCCATAGTCTATTCATATGTCTTAATCATTTAATTTAATTTCTCTCTTATTGATTATTCATCTTTACTAACCTTTCTCAATTAATTAATCTTTATTAATTAATTGATTCCATTTTCATGAACTATGGGAATTCCTAATCTCCTAAATTCTAATTCTAATTTCCCATCTCCTAAATTCTGATTCCTAATTTCCTAAATTCTAATTCTAATTTCCCATTTCCTAATTTCTATTTTCCAAATTCCAAATTTCCTAATTCCTAATTCCTAATTTCTATTTTAGAGGGAATTATGAGTTTTTAAAATTCAAAAATTTCCCAATCTTACACCTTCCTAATTTTTAGCTTACATGTCTTACATATTTCTATGCATTTTTCTTACTCTTTCTTCTCCCATTTTTCTCACACCTTTTTATACACAATTTTACAATTTCTCATATTTTGTCATACTTTCCAAATTTCATTTCTTTTTCATAGCAATTTCTAAGTTTTACACATGATTATGACATCTTTCTCTTTTGCATTCCTTTTTTTTTTCAGTTTTTTCATTTGGCTTTAAAATCCTATAAATTGAGCTATTATGCACTTGTTTTTGCTAACAACGATTCAAGTATTCTCTCTATCATATCATCATCTTGCTTTCAATTATAGGTGCATCTTGTCAATTGGAGATAAATCAACTACATTTATCTTATGGAGAAGAAAGAAGAGCATAGGAGTTCAACTTAAAGGGGATTTTCATTGTTTAAATTCTCTTTTTCTTTAAGTTGGTTTTATGTTTGGATTAGATTTGTTTGCATAGTTTTATATGAGATTAGTGGTTCTCTAATTTATGCAAATGAACTTTTTATCTAGTCCTATAGTGTCAAGTGACACTGAAAAGTCACATTACATAAATAATTGACAGATCACCAATAATAGAATGAATTAACCTAATACATATATTCAAATTACGATTAAAAATAAAATTACACAAAAACAAGGTTGGAATCTCTTCATTAGATTTGACCTTGGCTTCACATTTTTTACATGAGTTTGGTTCATGGTTTCCCAATTAATTCTATGGTTAATTTTCATGTAGATTCAATTTGAATATCAGTAGTTCAAGAAAAATCATAGATATATATAAACTTAACTTGCACAATCAAGTTTAACCAAAACATTCTAAATTTTATTTCAATAAATTTTTTCTTTTTCTACACATTGATTAAATATATTTGATTTTCATAATTTAAATATCATAAGATATTCATCAATTCAAATTAAATTACCAAAATAAACTATCATAATGCATGCATTTATATAAAATATCATAAATCATCATAAGTAAAGCATACTAGAGTAATCATCACATGGCATAAATAACATTGATCAATTTCTAATTATCCAAACAATGTCTCAAAATATCGAACCATAATGTATCAACTAAGCTATGATGGGTTGGGGTGAGGCCTCATAGATTCTTGAAGGGAATTGAGTTATTTTCAATGCAAGGAGTATGGTTCAAAGGTGCCTAAAGGGAAACATGAAGGTTCATGATGATTCATTGAGTCATGAATATATTTGGATTTAATAAGGTCCTATGGATCAAATTGTGTCATTTTTTAATGTTTTGTATGGTTTTGGAATCATTTGTAAGACCACTAACCCTTTTAGGTATATATAAGAAAACTTGGTCAATTCTATTCAACAGATCAATAGAATTATAGGATTAAGTTCAATTAGTATCTAATGATGTTTTAGGTCATGTATTACTACATTATATTTAGTTAGCTTTTTGGGAATTCATGGAAAAAAAGTTGTCAATTAATGAAAAAAGTTATCAAGTGTTGCATAAGAAACATCACCAACATGATAAGAAAATTTATCCAATGACCAATTTTGGTTGAAAATGGATAATAAATTTGTATGATGTCTCTTTCATTCTCTAGTGGATGAAGCACACATGTGCTTGAAGATTTGGCATTTTAGAATAATAAATAAATCTATTTTCTCTATTCACTTTTTTGTTTTCTTGTTATGTATGTCCTATAATAATTCATTTGATGATCTTTTACACATGATTGGATTGTGTAATGAGTTAAATTTTGTTTGGTGTTGGTTTAAATTAATTCCATTATGTGTTTCAATACATATTCTCATTTTTGTGTAGAGAGGTTCAAAACCTTTCCTACCTAGGGCTTCAACTTAAAATATAGATATTTTAACTTTACACCCTCAAAAAATTTCAACCATTGGTGGAAAGTTAGAGCCATCAATAATGTCATGCCTGACCACTACTTCAGTTTTTCTGCATATTAGGACTTTGTTGTTATAAGTTCCTTTTAGATGTTATGTTTTTATTTCTATAGAACTTGGTTTTATTAATGTCCTTTGGACATGTGATTATTGCTGGACAAACTTTTTTGTTTTAGAAATACTCTATTTTGAGCTTTGCTAGAGGCACTTATGAATCTAAAAAACTTTCTGATGTATTTAGAATTAATGTCTGATGTTTCTAGTTTAAACGATATTGTTGTGTATAGACTTCAGGTAAAATATGACTAGTAAAACTATTGAAAAGTTTTTAAATTAAGCTCAGGTTTTATGGTTGTAGCTTTCATATTTTATTGCATGTCAGCATATTGTTTATGATTATCATGATTTATATTCAGTGTAACAATATTAATGTTAATACGTTGTATATTGGACATTTGCGGACCTTTGGTATAATTTAATTGTGATTATCCATTGGCCTGTGTTGAATTTAATTTAGCTATGTTGCTTAAGGTTATGAGTTCATGTACTTGGTATTTTCCTAACCCTATGTTGGTATGTCATATATATATATATATATATATATATATATATATATATATATATATATATATATATATATATATATATATATATATATATATATATATATATGTGTGTGTGTGTGTGTGTGTGTGTGTGTGTGTGTGTGTGTGTTGTTTATTTAAAAAGGGTCTATATATACCCTAAGTTTATTTTCTTAAATCAATTGCTATTAAAATGGGGTTTAAAAAAATCCGTGGTTGTTATAATATATGTGATTGTTATGTTAAGCATATATTATATTTACAAAAAGGTTTTATCATCCTAAAACCCTAATGGGTTTCGCATAAAATATGCTTAAGGGATTTTGCATTATTTTAAAACTAGGCCAAAATATGGTGGTGGCTATGAGGTAGCCATATGCACGACACTATGTGAGTTTTAGATTCATTCATTGCATTTTAATGTGGTCTTAATAATATTGAAGGCCTTGGTCAGCCAGTTCTGATGTGAATGGGATATTTTGCTAAGTATGGCCAGAAAATTTGGCCATTTTCCTTTGTTTTGTTATACACCTGTGAGATGTTGCTGAAGTTTTGGCAACATGAAGGGTTTTGGTTGGAAGGAGATACTTTCTTATGAAGATGAGTGTGGCTAAGCTGCTCACAACAAGATTTTCTATTGCTTTTCTTTTAAGTTTCTTCTGCTATCTTCATTATCATAGTTGCATGCTAGTTGGTCAATGTTCACAGTTGGGAAGTGTGGTTTTGACTTGGCATTTGGGGCTTTGGAAATGAGCTTTATTGTAGAGCATTATGTTGAGCATTTTCCATCTACTGTATCTCACGTACGGGCAATTTCTTACCCTACTCTCTCTCTTTTTACAATTTCATTGTTATTTCGATAAGCATGTTTGTAAATGGTTATCAGTTTTATATGATGTGTATTGACACTCAAGAATGGATATATGCAAAGCATGGCACTGTGTGCAATGCTTAGTCCTATATACATCCACACTTGAATGTGAAGTATGGAGATATCATTTTCGGTTTTGCTATATATATTTGGGCTTTGCCCTAAACATGCATTTTTCTACGAGTTGAACCCGGTTAGAAACACATGCTTGCGACAGTAAGCATGCATGTGATAGTGTAAAACATATGGGTATTTGGCTTCCTTAGAGCCGAGCTCTGAGAGAACCCATATCTTAGAGTTCAAGAGTACATGTGGCTCGGCCACAGTCACGAGCTCGCATTAGATTGTAGACTCATGACTATGATCAAGGGCACAGTCACTCTATTAAACATTTAACATGGATCGAGGGTTAAGTCATTCTATTAAATAGTGCACTTGAAAACTAAGGCTTGGTCATTATATATTAAAAATAGTTTGAATGGAACTGGAGTTCGGTTATTATACATTAAATAGTTATCATGAACTAGAGCACGGTCATTATATCAAACAGTTTTCTTGAAATCAAGGCGTAGATATTGTGTTGAACTCTTAGCAAGATTTTGGGGTTTTGAGTTTGAAATGTGTAGCCAACCTTATAATGATTAGAAAGAGATTTATCTTTGTTTCTTGATAGGTTTTCGATGTGTAAAATCTGAGCTTGTCTTATAAAAAAAATATACATATAGTTGCAAAGTTGAGTTGAGCCTACAGTTATAGTTTTGGTATAACGGTCTTAAACAAAGTTTATATGGGTTGGTAGGAAATTCATCAGTGGTTTCACATCTGGTCACTTGTATGAATCCAGGGGCAGGCATTATGTCAATCAGTTAGAAGGAAACCTAAAACAAGGTTGGATTTTCATTTTGTCAGCGTAGTTCTTATTACAATTATCGACATGGTGGAGGTTACATGTAGAACAGTCGATACCTTGTTAATTGTGCATGATGTTTTGAATTCATATATAACTACATAAATTTTTATTCAATATTTGTAACTTTAGTTATGCTATTATCTAAAACTGGGAAGAGGCATTTTTTTAAACAGTTCTTGTAGATGAGTAAACTAGTATTTGGGGTTTTGTGTGTGTCGCAGATTTAAACAATAAGTTTGTTGATTTTGAATTAGAAATTGTAGTTGACAATATGGAAATTAGATATGTTGTGAGATTCTAAACAACTTGTATGTTGACTGTGGGTAGAACTTAAAATTTGGCAATTTGGGAATAAGTAGTTGAACACACGACATCATTGTTAATGTTCTTCTGTTTAAAACATTGACAAAGCTTGAACATTGTGGAGTCTGTCAAATATGATTTAATTTGTTTGGTTATGTTATGAAGCATTTTGATGGTATTTATATGATGTTTTTGAAATGAAGATTTTATGAATTCTAATGATGTTATTCAGTTCATTATTGAAATGGAAATTGTTTTCAATGGAAAAGATGGACTAATGATATATGTTTGATGAGAATTTTATATTGAACAAGAATATCATATGCATTTTGATTTGTTATCTTGGTCATTTCAAAGTTAAACGTAGTTGATTATGTCAGCAGGAAATTGATTGTATAGTATTAAGATTAAGTATGTACCGTTAAGCTGAGATAACAGTTTAATTGTATTTATGTGATCTTGATATTATAGGTTTTGTTTCTATTGTTATAATTATCTAAATTTACCTTTGAAATTGGTAGAATAAGATGTGTTACAAATAGATGAAAGGATGTAGTATCATGTTGTATATTGATTTTATATCTATTGCATGTACATTCTTTTGTAAATCTATTTGATGTGTATTTTAAGAATAGCTGTGATGAACATATATCAGGGTGGCTGAATTTGGTTTATCCTATTTAGTTAATTAATTCAGTGATAACTTTAAAATGAATTGGGTGGGTTAATTACATATAAAATATAATTGGCCTTACCTATGACTTAAACCAATAAGGTTAAGTATGGAGAATAAGGCAAATCTCTATTGCGTCATTTCACGAGTACAATAGAGAATCCCACTATGTGTTGTTTATGAGCTTACCGTACACGGTTGCAGTATCTTAGCACCATAGTGATGACACCTCAATATATATATATATATATATATATATATATATATATATATATATATATATATATATATATGATTCATTTACTGGTTATTCTTAGTGCAAGTTTAATTTTGCAATGTTAAGTGTTTACTTCTTGCATATTAATTTTGGAATTGCACTATGTTAAGTGGATTAGATATATGCATTATGGTTATGTATATGTTTATTCTAACATGTATGCAGATGGATTATGCTTTTCAACTCAGTGTATACTGAGCCCTCCTTGTGTTGTGTTGCATTTATGTGTGTTTTCATGTGCTTCAAGTTGATTAAAAAGTAGCTAAGGATGACTATTGAAGTTACATCTAGAAACAGAATTTGTTACTTGTAGGGTCCATATGTTGGACATAGGCATTTAAGAATGATATCGTACTTCATTATTGTATTGAACTCAATATGTATTAGCATTATAATGGAAATTTATTTTGATGATATCTTCTTTTATTTTGAGGTTTACAAATTGAGATTGGCTCAATCATTGTTCTTGTACTTGTATTAAGTTGAATGATAAAAAAAAAAAATGTACATTGTACTTGTTCTTTGTTTCAAATTTATTTCTTATGTTTAGTGGTAGCGTTATAAATATAATTTAAAATGAATAAGGTCTCAAATCAAGAGGTGAACACTTTGGAGAATTGTAACCTTGAAAGGCTAGAAAGCCCAATATGACTAGTCATAGTTGATTACTAATTTGATTGCAAAAGAGTGCATGTATGGACTAAACCTAAATAAAAGGTGGATTTTTTGTAATTGATGGTTTACATAATCATTATAATAATTTTATTATGGATGGATGAGTCCAAATTCTAGGGGTTACTTTGTAAAACTAGCGTAATTCTTCAATTAGGTATGTCTAATCAATCAACCAATAGGACCTTTGATGGTGAGACTAGGAACCCAATTTGAGGTATGTTTTATAAGGGGAAAAATAGTAATTAGAAATATTTTCTATTTGGAATTTTTTTTAAAGGTTTCAAAGTTTTAGTACATAAACCTCAAAATTGGGGTAGTAGCAAATAAGGCCTCTACAAGGAAATTGGAATCAAGGATTTTGGTGTGGACTAAAGGGTCATTCTTTGATGTTGCATTGGGTCATTGGAGCCAAGAAATAGTGGAAGACCAATTCGAATCCATCATTTTCAAGTTGTATGTGTGTTGCCCTCATGTGCCTAAGATTAATCCTAAAGGTGATACTAGCTTCAAAACAAATCTTTGATTTGAGAATTTATATCTAAGTGGGAAGTTTATGTTGGTAGTTCTAAGGCATGGGAAAGAGCTAGATTGAGATGAACATGTGTTGATAGGATAGTTTTTTGTTATATCCTTAAGTTTCCTAAGAAGAATTAGTATTATGGGTTGCGTGAACCAATCTAGTTTCCATGTGAATTTTGCATCTATATCCTAACTAATCCACACCATTTGATCATTTTCCTCCAAATAATTTTCCAAAAATTAGAAAAAAAACCAAGAATATAGTTTCATTTTTCCTAGTTTTCATTATTGTCTAATTACTCGTACTAGTCCCAATCATTTCATCATTGTATTTCAAATATTTTTCTATAAATTTCAAAAATCCTAAAAATACAATTCATTTTATAGTCATATAATTCTTGCATTATCCTTGGATTTGTTTTCCAATAATTTGAAAAAATGAAAAAATATTCTTGGACATCATTACAATCCAATCATTCACAATGGTCTTAATCAATTTATCATTGTCTCTCAATCAATTAGATTCACTCTTCTATCTTCATATGCCAATTACACAATCTTAAAAGGTCAATAAGTGAGTGGACAACATGCATGACTCAAATTTTGATCCAAAAAGAACTATGGATTCTAATGTACATATGATCTTGCAATGTCCACCTAGAGTTTGGGGTCACTTTACCCCCTAATGATGAATTTTCAAAGGAAAATGTTCAATCTAATTGCACTTAAGTTGAGAAAGAAAATGTATCACAAGACCCTAGGACCCTAGCTATCATGAACACATCACTATCAGATGATCCTAATAGATAATTTTACCTATTTTCATAAAATGGGGCAAGTCTACCACTTGGATTTGACACCTCCATCATTGTTGATAATGGAAAGCAATCTCAAATGCACATAACTGATGATTCCCAAACTTCATTATCATTCCAAGTTTCTTGAAGAATTTCATCAAGTAGTACATCACATAGTTCTTATACCCATGTTGCAACTTCAACTATATTTTATACCACACAATTTAACAACCCATATATTTCTAGTAACTGCATAAAAACTAATATCAATCAACATTCTAATGTACCTTTAATGTCATTACTAAGAAACACAAATGAAACTTCTCAATACATAATGGCAATTACCACCATTACTACATGTTGTCAATCAAGATTGCACCTATAGCAAGATGAAAAATCTAGCTATCTTGTTAAAACATGGAAACTCTCTCAAGTGGTGGGTTATCCTAAAATGGGAGATTAATCTCTAGATCTAGATGGTTCCTAAAAATTGATCACCTAAAAACTTAATTGTATGCAGGAAAAGGGATGCGAAGTGAATGAGAATAATGAATACTAAACCTAAATGAGGTGATACACCAATTATTTGTATGCAAATTCAATTTAATTAACACCAATTACCTTAGATACTAATGATTCACAATACCCAAACACACATGCAACTACAAAAGTGATTCTATGCAAGGACCCAAAATCTTTTTTTTTGAAAGGAAAATGCAGGCTTTACCAATTTTTTACAAAAAGAATAAGGACACAAACAAAGACCTACAATTACAAGTATCAAGATTCTAACATACAATAAGGAATATAACTTGAATGAAGGATGAACACTACATAAAAGAAAAGAACCCACAATATTGCAAACAATAATCAATGGGAAGGAACTGATGGATTTGTATAATCAATTCTTAAAAAAGTCTCTGCTACAAAGTTCTCCTACAATCAACTCAAAATTTGTAGGGTGGAAAAAATCTAAGCAATAAAGAAGAGAACTCATAATGAGGTGAATGTACAATAAATAGAGCTCAAAGCCCAACTCAGAAGTCAGGATTATGCATAAAAATGCCTTAAAATTGCTCCAGTCTATCAAATTTGCCCTCAAATACTTGTCCAACTGATAGTCAACTGAAAATTTGCCTCTATCTCCTCAAAATTATGCACAAAATCCTAGGTCAGATGTGAAAAATAAGCCAAAAATATCATATGTCAATCTTCTCAAAAACATGTAAAACATGCCTAAAAAGGCCCCCCAAAATAAACTACAACTGAAACTAGCCATAATTGCTCCAAAAACATGCCACATGCACTCCAAACTGTGCCTTGACCAAGTATGCATGTATACAAATCCATGAAGACTCTATAAATGCCAAAAAAAAAGCTCCATAATTGATTCCAAAGTCATGAGTTTGATCCGTGAGTCTAAAAATAACAATTGAACATATCCCTCAATGAATCAAGCTCCTCTTTATTATTATTGTACTTAAGTTAACATTAACAAATTGATTTATTCTTCATCAATTTATTAATACTAATTACATATTTCTAATGCAAATAATAATAAATCAAATTTTTTGTTTAAATAAAAAATTATTTTTAATTAATTGATTATGTCAAGCATCAATTAATATATAATAATCTTATATTCTAAATTTAAAACTAAATAATAACCTATTTATGAACATAATCTAGAACTCTTAATAATAAAATTATATAACTTATATTAATAAATACATTATTATTCAATTTTAAACTTATATGGCCAAACCCAAAACCTTTTGCAATCTAACATAATGTAGGCATCCAAAACAAAGAAAAGAAAAGATATTTTCTTCATTTGCATATTGTCAATTTATGAATAGTGGAGAAGGAATGGGGTTTGTGGAAACCCTAGCCACAATGGAGAAAATCAAGATTTTTTTCTGTGGTTTCTTGGAGTTTCTTTGGTACCATGAATGTTGATCACTCCATTTCATGAGTTTCTTCTTCTTGCTCTTCCTGTTGTGAGTTGTTTTTCTCCATTTCGTGGCTCTAGTTAATCTATACACTTTTGATGGCTATTTCTGATCTGAACTTTGTTTGTATGAGATTCCATGGCTACTACATAGTTTCCAACTTGTAGCTATGAGCAACTAGTTTATCTTTCACTCTCTCTTTCATGCTGCAACTTCTTTATGTCCATTTCGTGAGTGCTCTGGTTGTTGGGTTTTGTAATGTCACAACTCATTTCTCTACTGTTGTAGCTGTGAGGTATGAAATTCTAGTTTTCATGGCTCGTAGTTGGTCATTTGTGCATATATCTTGGCTACTTTTGATGTCATTTCCTTTTATGATATATTATAGCAAAGGCTCCTTTACTCATAATTTCTATTTAGGAAAACTACTTTGTATGTTATAGGCACCTAAAAATCTTGATGGAGGGTTTCATGAAAATAGATTTCCATTTCTAAAATACTATATTTATCTATAAATAAAATGACTCTAATTATCCAAAATCGTTAATGATAATGCTATGATTTGAATTATAGGCCCCATTATTATATAATTTTTTGGCACTTTGTCTCAAACCAACAAAAAAACCATTTTAATTTTGATGTTGTAGCTAGAACTATGTATGAATATTTCATGATGACTTTTAGAATGAATAATCCATTTACAAATTTCCTAAACTTTAAATGACTGCATGAAAGAATGTTGAAATCTTATTTTCTTGTACCCATTGTTTTGATTACATAAAAATAGGTTTTAAAGGACCTAAAACCTTTAACAAAGTATCAAAGAAATACAAACATAAAAGTTTAGATAATAAAGGCCTTAGAGAACATATAAACAACCACAAAAATAGGAGACCAAAGTACAACTATGCACTAAAAGATAGCAAAAGAAAAGCAAAAGGATAGCTCTTGGGCAACTACAAGGTCTTCAACAGGTCTGCAACTTGATTTTCTAGAATGTTCATATTTTTCACAGAAGCTTTTATTTCATCCAACTTTTTTGCTTCCACTCCTTCAATCTTCTTGGAATTGGCCCTTGTGCACTTTCTTGAGCCCTCATATTCATTCACAATATGGGATTCTTGGCCTTTACTTTATTCCATCTTGTTCAGCAAGGTATTAAAATTATCAGCCACAGTCTTCAAAATACTGCAATTTTGATCTACTAATTTCTTGAATTTTTTTTTCCATGTTACTTACTCTAGCATCAAGACTATCCATCCTTTTTTGAATATCTTTTCTTAACTGATCAAGGTACCTATTTTTTGTTTCAATTGTTGGCACACACTTCATCAAGTTCTTTACCTCTTTCTCATTTCCAATAACCTTAGAGAGCCTATTAATGTGCTAACCTAGCGTTCACTCTCCCCTTGCCATCTTCCTGAGCTGATCAAAGTCCTTTAAAATTTCCTACATTTGTTGTTTAAGGGTACCAATATCCTTCATAATTTACCTAGGATTACCCATGATTCCCTTTAGGAACCCCTATTCATCCTCTTCCTAGTTATGTTCAAAGTAGTCCTCTTGCTCCCCCTATTTGTTTCTATCCAGGTCCACCTCCTTGAGATCATTGTCATCACCCGTATCCTAAGAAAATGTTCTTTTTCTTTTTCTTTCCATCCTTTTAATTAAGGGTTCATCATTAGAGGGGACATAAATCCTTTATGCATTATTTCCCCTATTTCTTGAGACCTTCCCTATGGTTCCTCTCCTTTGAAAACCCTTTCTCTACTCCTCGTAATCATATGTTGATTAGACTCACTCTCCTTTCCCTTCCTTTTCTTCTTGTACCCATTTTTATTGCTTTCCTTAACATTTCCTTTATTTAGTGCCAAAATCTTTCTATGTGTATTCTATTAGTTGCACATGTTGTATATCTTTACAACTTTGAATAAAAATACATCTGTTGTTTCTTCATTTTTTATGCAAAAAACCTAGGGTGAATGCCATCTATGCTTCATTTATAAATAGCTGTGGCTCTTTTCTATTATATTGTGTTGGGCACAAATAAAGATAATGTCATTGCTTATATAAGCTACTAAAAATCTAATACACATTTTCCATCCACTAAATAGGTCAGTAAAGATGTGATAGTAGAACTAAACACCCAACTATAGTATATTATATTCTCATTGAATATTAGTTTGGCGGACTAGTTTTTTATTTCTTAGCATCCATATACAACTTAGCCTATGTTCCTTTTGCATATTTCAGTTGAATATGGTGTTCTTGTAGAACTCATGCATCCAAATCTTATTGAATTAATCCTCATGCTGGAGAATCATATATCTACTATTTAAATTTTCTTCTCTATCATTTGGATATATCTTGATGTTGAAAGATCATGTTGTTTCATTCTTTGGAGACCTTTCTATTACAGCTTGATTTGTTCTTCCTCCTTAATATGTGGCTAATGTATTTATTCAAGATAATACCAATACTGATATTGAACATTAAGATATGAATGTACATTATTTAAACATATTTTTATACCTTTTGTTGAACGAGTGCCCATTTTTAACCAATGCTACAATGTTTAGCTATGAAATCCTTGCCATCATTGATTCACTATTAATGTTGGTCTCATGTTGTTGATTATACGTTTTGAAATAAAATAATGTTGTACATAAATGCTTAGCCATAATTATACATCTAAAAACATTGGTCTTATAAAACAATTATTCTCTTTATTTCTTCCTTCTATGCAAATCCTTCTAGCATAGAATCTTAAATCACCCTATTTTTAGAACACTACCTAAAAAGTATTTACTAAAATTCTTCTCTAGTTGCCCAAAAAATACACCAAAACATGATTGTTCTAATTTTTATTAAGACATGTTTGGGTCTACACCTTGTGCTAGACTATATCTCTGTGAATGATCCATTAATTTTCTTTGTATCTTTACTCTTTAAGTATCATGCCTCCAAAATATCACTCCCTAGCTGTAAATTACTCTTTTGAGAAATCTTACTTCAAAATAAGCTTTCAAAAAACAAGTTTTATGATCACCCCAATTGTTGAACCTTTTCCCTCATGAATTTGATTATTCCATTTCATATGAAATTTCTTTTATACAAAAATCTCAAAAATAATTTTCCCTTTGAACTATTGTTGATTCTCTCTTTAGTAAGTAGGAAAATATTTACCCTTTTAAATGCAATACCAATATATTATAACAAAGAAGAATACCTTTGTTGGAAATATAAGAGGAGTAACTGAGAGGGGAGGAGTGAATCAGTTACTACAAAAATAAATCCCAAATCCCTTTTGATATCGATACAAAATGCAAACAAATTACGAAATGTTGTTGAAGCTCAGTAAATACCATATGCTATAACTTGGTAGTAATTGGATTAGCTCGATAAAAGATTAACATATAAACCATTAGATGTTATCTATGATTATCATTTCTTTAACTTAGTTACAAACACATAAAAAAAATAGCATGAACACATTTGACACCAGGATTTAACGTGGAAACTCAATTTAGAAAAAACCACCAATAGCAACTAGTTACTGATTTTCACTCTTCTAAAGTGAGCCTTGTTAGGAGCCAACCCTATTAAAGGTTACAAAAAAAATTGTTAGGTGTGACCCTATTGAAGGATTTAATTGCCTTATTAGGAGTGGCCTAGTTAGAGGTCTTGAGAACAATTCACTGGAATTGTCACCTTGTTAGAGGATTTACAAATAGCTATTAAGCCAACTTTGTTAAGAGATTTAGATCACTACTACAATGGTTAGAGAGTAACAATGAGATGACCTGATTTGATTGTAACTAATTTCTTGATTTCATATCTCTGTTCTAGCTTGTACTTGATCCTTCCTGATTGAATATGGCTTTATTGCACCACAAAGATATTCATCTTATCCTTCAAATTTTCTTCCTCTGCTTATCAATAGATCTTCAATCGCATCATCATAATTCACACATTCTTTTGCACTTCCACTTTCACAATTTCTTTTGTCACTTTGAAATCACAACTTGACCTTATATTTATACCTTCCACTTTGTCAAATTGGCTCAAATACAACTTACAATAATCAATATTTATCACCTTAGTTAGCTAGAATCAATAGATAGATCAATTAAACTCAATACAACAAAATAGGAAAATCCTTTGTTAGCCGACCCTGCTTGATAGAAACTAACTCTGAAATGATTTCCTTTGTTCACCAATAGATGCTTGGTTAACACTACAAACTTATGAAAATCCTTTGGCAACCTAGTGAGCTCAGTTAACACTAGTTCCATCCAACTTTCCTTCAATACCCGAGTGAGCTTGGTTAACACTCACTTTCTGCAACTTTTCCTTCAATGCCTAAGTGAACTCGATAGACACTACCTTCTAAACTGGAAAAATATAGAAATGCTCGATAGACACTAAGAATTGTCCTCACTATCTAAGTGAGCTTGACATATGCTAACTGATAATTATTATGACATGTGTGTAACATCAAGGACAACACATAATTAATCAATTGTATCCAATAATCTCCCTCTCTGGCATTAATGTCAACACAACATGTCATACCACAATGAAAATTTGGATTTGGAACTTCCCTCTGTCAATATGAGCTCTTCCTTTTACTGAATTTTGTTTGCAACAATTGTTAACAAGTTCATTAAGAACATCCTCCCTTTGTTAGCATACTTCATCTTTAAAATACTTCTCCCTCTCTAGTTTCTAACTTTATTCTAGTTCCAAAAATTTCTCTAAGATATGATAGTAAACTTCTCCCTCTTTGACAACACATGCCAAAGAAAATAACTCTATAAATTCCAATATACCTTAAGTATTGATTCATCTGCAATATGTCCTTGCCAATTCTGTACCAACTGATTGATCTTCAACAGGTTCTAGTTGATGCATTCACTAAACTTTATTTAGTGAATTCTAGATAGGGGAATGACCCCTAGGTTACCTCTTAGATACATAAATGCATCCTTAGGTAATGGATTGGTAAATATATCTACAATCTATTCCTTTGAATTCACATATTCCAATCTTACTTCTTTATCTTGCACAAATTCTCTTAAGAAGTGATATTTTATAGCAATATGCTTTGTTTTGGAATGCATCACTTGATTCTTTGATTTGTTGATCGCACTGGTGTTATCACAATATATGATAACTAGATCTTTGATTTCTACCTTCATTCCTTACAATAGTTTTTAAAACCAAACAATGTCAGAACAATTGACTAACTGTGGATTGAGAAGTACAATTTTTCTTCTTGCTTGTCCAAGATACTAGTCTCTTACCAAGAAAGAATGCTCCACCACTAGTGCTTTTTTTGTCATCAAAATTTCCTGCCCAATCAACACTAGTGAATACTTTCAAGTCCAAATTGCCTCCAAGTTTGTACCATAAACCATAGTCTTTAGTACCTTTTAGATGCCTCATGATTCTCTTGATTGCCATCATGTGATTTTCTTTTGGATAGTCTAAGAATCTTGCCACTATTCCAATTGCTAGAGTAATATCAGGCCTTGTGTGAACTACATAATGCAATTTTTCAATCATTGATCTATAAGTAGTCTTCTCTACTTCTTTGAAATCATAATTTTTGGAAAGCTTATGTCCAATAGACATAGGTGTTCCAACTGGTCTTGAATCTTCTATTCCAAATTTTTTTAGTATCTCCTTGATATACTTAGATTGAGTGATGTAGATATCATTCTTGTTCTATTGTATTTGCAATCCAACAAAGAATTTTATTTCACCAAACATGGACATCTCAAATTATTTACTCATTTCTTTCGAGAACGCCTTGCATAAATCATCATTTTCTATAAATAGAGTGTCATCAACAAATATTTTTGCTAACACAATCTTCTTACCTGGTCCTTCCTTGATTTACAAACTATTGTTATCATTAGTCCTTTGAAAACCAATTTGTACCAAGTAATTATGGAGTCTTTCATACCAAGCTCTAGGATCTTGCTTGAGACCATATAAAGCTTTGTGTAGTTTACAAACCATGTCTCCTTTTCTAGGATTTACAAAACCTTTTGGTTGTTCAATGTAGACTTCCTCATCAAGAATTCCATTCAAGAATGCAGATTTAATATCCATTTGATATATTTAATAAGAAGTTGGTAGGTAGGAAGGGAGCCATCATTAGTCAGGAAAGAAAATGTACTCTGGTGAAATCTACTCTCCAAAACCTCCCAACTTATGCACTTAGCCTTTTTGGGATTTTGGTTAAGTATGCAGACAGAATGGAGAAAATCCAGAGGGACTTTTTGTGGTTAGGAATAGAAGAAAAAAAAAGATATCATTTGGTGGCTTGAAATAATGTCTACCTCCCCAAATTTTATGGTGGTCTGGGTATAAGAAAAATTAGACACCTTAATAATGCTCTATTAGCAAAGTAGATATGGTTCTTATTTCAGAGCACTAGAGAATGGTGGAATAGCATGGTGGAGAAGTACTTGAGAAGGCAGTCCCTTAGCTTCATGTTTAGTGAAGCTGATATTTCACATGGATCTTTTATCTAGAATGGGATTCTTAAGGAAAGATCTTTGGCCAAATCAAAGGCAAAATGGAAAGTGGGGAATGGTGAAATCATTCTCTTTTGGTAGGATAATTAGTTAAGTTAGGGGCCTCTCATAGATTGCCCTAATTGTGAGAGATGGGTTGAGTCTTGTATAAGAAGGTTTGGATTCAAAGTTAGCGACTATAGAACAGACTAGGAGTGGAAAGACCTATCTTTAGTATCTCAGGATCTCAAACTCCAAATATTATTCTGAATGCTATGATTTTAAACAATAAGAGGGATGAAATTATTTGGGGGGGGAATACTAGTTGGTCATATTCAATTACTTTTGGCTATTTCTCACTTTAGAACAAGATGGAAAAACCCATTTGGGCTAAGGCTTGGATAACTGGTCTTACCCCTAAAATCAACATTTTCTTTTGGGTAGTGTTGCAAGACAAAATCCTCACCCTTGATAACCTTGCTAAGAGAGGTTAGTACATTCCTAATAGGTGCAGTCTATGTAAGCATGATTTGGAGACAATTAATCACATGTTTATTCATTTTCCCTATTCCTTGGAGGTTTTGGAACTTATGACCAAGAGCTATGGGATTAATTGGTGTAAACTAGACAACATCTAAGATTTCTTTGGCCAATGGAATTGTTTGCATAAAGGCATGAATACACAGATGATTTTCTCCTTGACGCTTCTACATTTATGTTGGGGAATATGGAAAGAGAGAAATAATTGTATCTTTAGAGAAAGGGAAGCTCCTGCAATTGTTCTTACAGATAAAATTGATAGTTCTATGAGAGAAAAATTTGCTATTAGAAAGGGGGAAATATTGAAGAAGGAGGAAATAGTATGGAAAGGAAGAAGGACATGGAGATGAAAGGATAGGAGGTTAAGTGGCCTTTTCCCATAGAAGAATGACATAAAGCCAACTTTGATGGCATAGCCAAAGGGAACCCTAGCCCAGCTGGCTATGGGGGAATAATTAAAAATTGTCACAAGATTGGTGTAGCAACCTTTTCCAATCCTTTAGGGACTCAGATGAACCACTACATGGAGGCCAATGCAACTTTTCATGTTTTCATGCTGGCTTTTGCTATCAGGATTGAGAACCTTTGGTTAGAGGGAGATTCTTTAAATATAATAAATTGTTTGAATCAATGCTCCCATCATTCCTAGACTATTGCTAATGTGGTGTAGGAGATCCAAGCTAATTTGGAAAAAATTAAAAGGGTCCACATCAACCACATGTATAGAGAGGCAAATTTTGTTGCAGACTAGTTTGTGAATGAGGCGGTGACCAAAAATATAGTGATGATGTGGCATAGCGGAGAAAAATTTGTGGTGGCTATGAAAGATATTCCAATTCTAGAATAAATCTAGGGGAGTATGAAGGTAATCTAGAGTCAATTATGGAAAGATATGTAGGATGGCATGAAAGAATTTTTTTTAATGAGAATCAAGAAAAGGTTATGAGATGCCATCATTTTGTGTACTTCTGGCACAGTTTATGGGTCTCATTTTTATCTTCCATTAAAACTGGAAGAGGCAAAAAAGATTTGGTGAATCAAGAAACTTAGAAAGAAGAAGACTGTAAAGGGCCAAAGTACTAGTGTAGGGTTTCTTTGTAGGAGATTAAGATGGTTGGGGAGAGGAGTAGGAAGGAACTGATCGGGGAGGTGGAAAAATGGAGAAAAAGAACGAAAGTCTAGAACAGACTAGAGAAGGGAAGAATAGCAAGGCACGTTAAAAAACTTTATAGTTTTGACAAAGAGATTACTAAGCTCATGGTGAATAGCTAAAAGGATGGATGAGTCAAAATTGATAGGGTCACTCACTACGAGATTCCTCATGAGGGGGTAAATTTTTACAAGGACAAGAAAATTTTGGCAAATGAAGTGAAAAATTTCGTGAAGAATGAGGAAGAGTGGAAGAAGTTAGTGAAGGTCAAGACTTATTATGAAATGGATTCAATAAAAAAGCTATGGAGGTATGTATTAAGGGCTATCATTGAATTCATTACCCTCGATACTAGATTTGATAGAGTTAGAACACACCACTTTGTTTTGCTAAATCATTTTAGATATGGAATAAAGATTTCTTTTCCTTTCTATCTATTTACTTCTTTGAGCAAGAATATTGAGGGTTATAAGAAGAAACCTAGGGAAAACCCAAATCTTCATGAGGGTTTGCTCCTTCTAGTCTATGAATATCTCAAGGCCTAGACCAAGGGAAAACCCTTAGGCCACTTTGGGGAAGTGAGGAGGATATCACTATTCTACCCAAGAATCCCAAGAAGAGGAAGGTTGAGGAGGATATGCCTCTGGAAAAGAGAAGAAACAAGACACTAGAGATTCTTGGCCTCTCCCTTTCCCTCTCTTCACCCCAAAAGAAGATAAAAGAGATTTTGGTGGAAGATAGTGGTGAGGAGGTAATGAAAGAAAGGAGGAGGGCATGGAGAAACTTCAATACAAAAATAGAAAAGATGGGGATAGTTAGAGAGATAATGAATTCTCAAGTTCTTGAACACAAGGAGGGAAAAGTTCATTTCAAGGAACTCATAGATTTAGATTTGGTAGCAGTTTTGGACAATACAAGGGAGATAGGGCTCAACCTACTCAATCATGTCAAAAATAGTATAATAGACAACTTCCACTCAATTAAGTGGTTGTTCCAAGAGATTGAAGAGCTCAAGGAGAATAGGTACTAGGAGGAAGGCCAAAGGAAGAGCAATGACCAAGGTTCTATAGCCGACCAGGAGGATCATATTTCTAAGGTTGAGAAAAGGGTGCAAAGGATGGAGATATCAAACCAAAATCTAGCTAATTAGGTGATTGCCACTCTGAACATTCTTAATGAGAACATTAATAACCTGGGCGAATCTTTGAAAAATGTAGTCATTGGTGGGGAAAAGGATGAAAGGGTCATTGAGGAATCCAAGTAGACTAAGGGGGAAATGAATGTGATCAAGGGCCCAGTGGAACGTGCTACTAAACTAGACTAGGAGTGTGTGACTATGGAGATCTATGACTCAGGTCCATCAGGCTCAGTTTGAACTAGCTCAGTAGCCTCTAATTGTGACTCAGGTTCTTACAGCTTAGGTTGCACTATCTACAACTCGGTAGCTATTGGAGTTTTTGAGGACTCAGTAATTGAAGCATCTTTTCTTTCAGATAGATTAGGAAGGGTATTAGGTTCATAGTAAATGAATCTTCTATAGTCTTCAGGTTCCTTGCTACTTTCTTCTTCACTCTTTTCTACATATTCATCAATTTTGACATGTGCACTCTCTATAATTTTATGAGTAGATAAATTCAAACATATGTATGCTTTACTTTTGTAGGAGTATTCTAGAAATATGCCTTCATCACCTTTTACATCAAATTTTCCTTTTCTGGATTCTTTCAATATGTAACATTTTCTGCCAAATACGTTGAAGTAACTTACATTAGATTTTATGCCATACCATAGTTGATAAGGTGTCTTGTTTGACTCTTTCTTCAACTAAACTCTATTCAAGGTATGAAATATAGTGCTAATAGCTTCTTTCTAGTATTTGAGAGCAACATTCTTTTCAATCATCAGGGTTCTTGCACAATCCATGATAGATCTATTTCTTCTTTCTGCTATACCATTTTGTTGTGGTGTACTAGGGGAAATACTTGTCTTTTGATTCCTCTTTCCATGCAAAATTTTTTGAATTCATGGGAGATGAATTCACCACCTCTGTCTGATCTTAGGCATTTCAACTTCTTTCCAATTTCTTTTTCTACTCTTTCCAAATACCATTTGAATTTTTGAAAGGCTTCTAATTTTTCTTTTAGGTACATTATTGTCATCATTCTAGAGTAGTCATCAACAAAGAGAATGAAAATTTTTTCTTTACTATAACTCTCTATTCTAATAGGTCCACATAAGTCTACATGAACAATTTCCAAGACTTCTTCTAACTGATAGTCTTTACTTTTGAAGCTTGTCTTTCCCATCTTACCAATTTGACAATTCTTGCATAGACCCATGCTAGGCTTTTTTACTATAACCCTCTATTCTAATTAGGTCCATATAAGTCTACAAGAACAATTTCCAAGACTTCTTCTAACTAATAGTCTTTTCTTTTGAAGCTTGTCTTTTCCATCTTACCAATTTGATAATTCTTGCGTAGAACCATGTTAGGCTTCTTCAAATTGGGGATACCTCTTACTCTTTTATGTTTTCTTATCTTAATTAGATTATCAAAATTCACATGAAATACTCTTTTGTGCCATAACCAACTTTCTTCTACTTGAGAAATAAAACATGAACAATCATTGAGATCAAGATAAAATATATTACCTTTTGTTTGCTTGCTAGAACCAACCAAATTTCCTTTCCCATCTAGTAGTTTGGCCTATCCATTCATGAATTCTACCTTGAATCCAATGTTATTTAGTTGTGCCACTCTCATTAGATTATGCTTTAATCCTTCAAACCAATAGACATTGTGACATATAGGTTCTTTACTCAACAAGATACATCCTTTTCCTTTTATGTTATAAGGTTCATTGTTTCCAAATCTTACACTACCTCCATCATAATATTCCATATGCTCAAATTTTTTTTTGTCACTAGTCATATGATGTGAGAAGCCACTATTAATAATCCACATATAATTTTTTCTAACATAAGAGATAAGTGCCATCTTATCTTCTTCATCATTAGATTCATCTTTCATAGCTATATATACCATTTCATCTTCACTGTTATCAGAATCTTTAGCTATGAAACAAGATTTCTTACCTTTGTCCTTGAAGTTCTTGTAGTTCTTGGAGTCCTTTCTTTTATGCTTATTGCTTTTCTTCTCATCCTTTATTTCCTTTTTTGGATACCTAGTAGCAATGTGACCAATTTCTTCACAAGGACAGTAGATCAGAGGAAATTTACCTTTGTACTTTCCTCTTTCTTTGGAATACTTCCTTGCAAGCAAGGCTTCAATTTGAAGACCATTGTTTGAACTTTCTTTTGATGATCCATCTTCTTCACTTCCTGATTGATTGGATTTTGACTTTTTACCCTTTTCTTTGAGTGAAAGGTTAGCTTTAAATGCAGATTCAATATTCTTTCAAGTAGGAACATAGTTATCATAATTGTCTAACTCAAAAGTTGTTAATCTTCTAACTAGAGCATCCAACCCTGTCTTATTAGTTGGATCACATCTCATTTCTTGAATAGCATATACTCTAATTGCATAAATGGGAAGAAGATTTTTGAGCACTTTACTTACAATAGTTTCCTCCTTGATGTCTCCTCCAGATGCTTTGATTGCACTTACACTAGCCTTGATTCTTTCCACATATTTTTCAATGTTTTCATCTTCTCTCATTTTCATTTGATCAAATTGTCCTCTAAGAATTTATGCTTTGTCTCTTCTTACATTGTCATCTCCTCCATAGATATCTTTCAATTTTTTCCACATTTCAAAAGCAGTTTTACAATCTTTTACCTCATCAAATTTAGCATAACTGAGAACAAATGCAATATCAATAATCATGATATTATGATTCTTCTTTTCAACAATGTCTTCAACTAATAATGTTCCAGTGGGAGTCTTATATTTAGAATCAAGATACTTGCAACCTGAATCACTGATGGCAGCTAGGTGTAATCTCATAAGTCCTTGCCATGCTATGAAATTATCTCTGTTTAGCTTGGGAATCTCTCTTTTGTAAGACATCTTGATCTTTAGCTTAGGTCCTTGAAACCTTCTTTACAAGCACCAAAAGCTTTGATACCAATTGTTAGAAATATAAGAGGAGTAGCTGAGAGGGGCGGGGGTGAAATAGTTACTAAAAAAAAAATCCTAGATCCCTTTTGATGCCAGTACAAAATGCAAACAAATAACAGAATAATATTGAAGCTCGGTAAACATGAAATGTTGTAACTCCATAGTAACTAGATTAGCTCAGTAAAATATTAACATATAAATCATTAGATGTTATCTATGATTACCATTGCTTCAACTTAGCTACAAACACATAAAGAAAATAGCATGAACACATTTGACACTATTATTTAACATGGAAACCCAATTTGGGAAAAGCCACCAATAGCAACTAGTTACTGATTTTCACTCTTCTAAAGTGAGCCCTGTTAGCAACCAACCCTATTAAAGGTTACAAAACACACTATTAGGTGTGACCTTGTTAATGGATTTGATCACCTTGTTAGGAATTCCCTAGTTAGAGGTCTTAAGAAAAATTCAATGGATTTGCCACCTTGTTAGAGGATTTACAAATAGTTGTTAAGCCAACTCTACTAAGAGATTTAGATCACTGCTACAATGGTTAGAGAGTAACAATGAGATTATTTGATTTGACTGCAACTAATTTGCTGATTTTAGATCTCTGTTCTAGCTTGTACTTGATCCTTCCTAATTGAATATGGCTTTGCTACACCATAAGGATATTCAACTTATCCTTCAAATTCACTTCCTCTTCTTATCAATAGATCTTCAATAACACTATCATAATTCACACATTCTCTTAGACTTCCACTTTCACACTTTCTTTTCTCACTTTGAAATCACAACTTGACCTTATACTTATACCTTCCACTTTGTCAAGTTGGCTCAAATACAACATACAATAATCAATATTTATCACCTTAGTCGGTTGGAATAAATAGATAGATCAATTAAACTCAATACAACAAAATAGGAAAATCCTTTGTTAGTTGACCCTGCTCGGTAGAAACTAACTCTAAAATGATTGCCTTTGTTAACCAATAGATGCTTGGTTAACACTGCAAACTTACGAAAATCCTTTGGCAACTGAGTGAGATCAATTAACATTAGTTCCATCCAAATTTCCTTTGATACCTAAGTGAGCTTGGTTAACACTCACTTTCTACAACTTTTCCTTCAATGCTTGAGTGAACTCGATAGACACTACTTTTTTAACTAGATAAACACAGGAATGCTCAGTAGACACTGAGAACTATCTTCACTATCCAAGTGAGCTCAACATATATTGACCAATAATGATTATGACATTTGTGTAACATCAAGGACAACACCAAATTAATCAAATGTATCCAACAACCTTTCCATGTTGTTGATATGAAAACTGGAACTTTATCTAACCCTTTAGATATAGATCTTTACATAAACTTGCAACTCTTTAATATGATAAAATATTCATGTTGTTTGAAATCTATAACTCTTATGAATTTGATTATTCCATTGCATATGGCTGAAAGGTTTCACAATAAAATTTGTGTCCCTTCAACAGCCTCACATTTCATGTGTCTTCAACATGAGCTCCATGATTTAATGGAAGGGTTTCATACCTATAATGAATGCATGTCCCTTTAGCAATCTCCTTAAACCTTCAATCTTTGCCCCTTTTTTATTTGACTAGAACATTCCATGCCTATAGTTGACACATGTCCCTTCTATGATATCATTGGTATCTTTAGTCAACTACTTTGATTCAATTGGAAGTTCCCATACCTATAATGAATGTATGCTACACCCTTAATATTGGTATATATAGGGTTATGAATAGTCAACTTGTGGCTATATAAATGGCTATCTTAATCCTTAATTATGTCATATTATCATTATTATATTATTATTTAAATAGGTAGGTTGTGTCTATTCAACCCAAGCATAATTAGGAATATATAGGAGCTTGTGAGTCTTATTTCATTATCCTATTGTGAAGTGTGTTCTCAATGGAGATATTTGGAGGTTTCCCCCTTGAAGTGGCCTATTACTTTCAGTTATTATCAAGTATTTATATAATATTTCATATTATTTCTTCTATTGTACAATTCATTTCATTACAAGTGGTATGAGAGCATGATCTTGGCACCATAGAGGCAAGATTTTTTCTCAACATTGGGGCAATTTTTGGAAGAGCATAACTTTGAGATTTTAGTGAAATTTTCAAATATTTTAAAAGGGTTTTTGAAGAACATATTAAAGAAGATATAGTCCAAAATTTAGAGGAATTTGAGAAAATTTAAGTAAATTATTGTAGAATTACTATTTTTACACAATTTATTAAGATCTTCATATCTCTCACATCCTGTTGAATTGGAGTATTACTTGTATTGGTTTTTCAATACATAGTGGAGGACCCTAAATTCAAAGCTTGGAGAAATTGAGAAACAAAAATAAGAAAGATATTGCAAAATTAGGAAAATTATCTCTTAAGGCAACAAATTTGCTAATTTTTTTGGGACTTTTTTTGAGTAAGGGTATCTTGGGCCTAGAAAGTTACAATAAAAAGTAAATAAGTAAATCAAAGAATTTACATTTCATTTGTGTGATTTATTTCAAAAACATTAGTTTCCATCATGACAGGTTCTTCAACAAGAGGCAAAAAGAATGCTACCACACTAGGGAAATCCTCTGATCAAGATTGGGAAGAAACCGAGGATAGTAATCCCAATAAGGAACTTAGTAAGTTTAAGGAAGAGGTTAAGAGGGATATGTGTGACCTATGAGGAGATATATCAGATATGTGAAGCATGTTAAACACCTATATGAATGAAACAAGAAAGGATCTCTCAAGAAATCAAGGTGAAACCTTCAAATTGACTAATAATGATAAAAAAATTGTTAATCCTATAGGATCTAGGAATTTTTTTTCCAAAGGTGGATATGCGAAAATTTGATGGCAATGATCCTCTAACATGGATAAATCAAATAGAGAATTTTTTGAAGTACATCAAATCCCATATGAACAAAAGGTCACGATGGCTTCCTTGTATTTGGAACTAGATCAATTCATTTGGTATCATTGGCTTTGTACTCATAGGAGGAAAAAGGGTCTCACTGTATCATGGTCAATTTTTACAAAAGAACTCCAAGCACAATATAGCAATAGTGTGGCAGAAAACTTCTTTAGCCAACTTGCTAGGCTTCAACAACCAGGATCAATTAAATATTATATTCAAAAATTCCAAAATATATCCTTAAGAGTGGATACAATTATAGAAGAGAACTTGAATTATTTATTCTTGTGTGGTCTCAAGGATCACATTCAACATGAGATACACATATTTTGTCCCAGCTCAGTAAATGAGTCTTTTATATTGGCACATAGGGTAGAGGAGAAGTTCTTGATTCCTACAAAGCAAGGGGCTAATGTGACAAAAGAAAAAGGCTAATGTGACAACAAATTGAGGAGAAAAGAGAAAAAGGGTTGTGTTTCAATTGTGATAGCAAATAGAATTGAGGACATAAATGTAGTGAAAAGAAACTGTTCTATATTGAAGGTCCAAGTGAGGAAGAAGAGGATGAGCCCATATCACAAGAGGATAGGGAGTTAGGTGAAGAATCAAATGATTCTCAACCAATCATTTCTTGTCATTCACTTTTAGGTTTCAGTGCACCACAAACTCTCAAGGTAGTGGATTTCTTAAAGAAGTAGAAAGTAACGGTGTTGATTGAGTTAGTTAGTACTCATAATTTAATCAACAAAAAGTTGGCAACTCTTCTAAATTATTTTATATATCCAACCCTAGAGTTTCAGGTTTTGATTGTAGATAGGGGCACAATTAGTTGTTTAGGAAAGTGTCATAGAATCAACTATCCATGGGAGATTATCAACTTGATACCCCAATGTATGTGATATCCATGGGTGTAGCAGATATTGTTTTGGGGGTACAATGGCTTACTATGTTGGGAACAATTGAGATGAACTTCCAAGAATTATTCATGTAATTTCAATCAAAAGGAAAGGTAGTGGAGATAAGGGGATTGAAAGAAAAATCCCCACAGATGGTAAGCTCTCATCAAAAGAAAAAGCTACTTAAGAAAGGTGCAGATGGATTTGTGGCCCAGCTATGTTCATTAGAAGTATCTCAATCTAATGCTCTTACTCATCTAGATTTACAAGAAATAATTGATCATCACTCAATGATTCTTGGAGATATGCCTAAAGGACTTCCTCCTAACAGAGATCATGACTATGCCATACAACTAGTTCCAGGGAGCCAACCACCAAACATTAGGCCTTATAGGTACCCACACATACATAAAAGTGAGATAAAAAAATTGTTGAGGAAATGCTAGAGACATGAATCATTAGACATAGCCAAAGTGCTTACTCCTCACCTATTGTATTGGTGCATAAGAAGGATGAAACTTGGTGCATGTGTCTACATTATAGAGTGCCCAATAAGTACACCATTAAAGATAAGTTTCTTATTCCAATCATCGATGATCTTCTAGATGAATTAAAGGGAGCTATGTATTTTACCAAGTTAGATCATAGATCGGGTTATCACCAAATTTTGATTAAGGAGGAAGATATTTGTAAGATAACATTTTTAACTCATAAGGGTTATTATGAATATTTGGTGATACCATTCAGTCTTACCAATGCACCATCTATATTCCAAAGTTTGATGAGTTCTATTTTTAAGAAGTTCTTGAGAAAGTTTGTGTTAGTGTTTTTATATATATATATATATATATATATATATATATATATATATATATATATATATATATAGCAAGACTTGGGAAGAACATTTGTAGCATGTAGATCAAGCAGTACAATTACTTGAAGATCATCAACTCTATGCTAAGCCATCCAAGTGTGCTTTTGGTCTTAAGGAGGTAGAGTATTTGGAACACATAGTTTCACATGGAGTAAAGGTGGACCCTAAAAAAATTAAGGCTATCATGTAATGGCCTATTCCAAAAACTATTAAGAAGTTGAGGGATTTCTTGGGATTGACAAGATACTATAGAATATTTGTGAAGAATTATGGTTGTATAGAAGCACCCCTTACAAATCTATTGAAGAAGGATTCTTTTCATTGGAATGAATTTGCTAATGTATCATTTGAGCAATTGAAGAAGGCTATGTGTACAAGTCCAATGTTTGTCACTCTAGACTTTACCAAGGAATTCATTTTGGAATGTGATGCTTTTGGAAATGGGATAGGAGTAGTTCTCATGTAAGAAGGTTGACCGATTGCTTTTGAGAGTCGTCAATTAAAAGGTAAAAATAAACTCAAACATATTTATGAGAACGAAATGTTAGCAATCCTTCATGCGGCTAAACAATGGAGGCCTTATTTTAATGGGTCGAAACTTCAAGGTTAAGATAGATCATGATAGCCTAAAATATTTTTTGGAACAAAGAATGTCATCAAAAGAGCAACAAAAATGGGTCACTAAGATGTTGGGATATGACTTTGGAATTGTATACAAGAAAGGGAAGGAAAATATTATGGCCGATGCACTTTCCAAGAAGGATGAAAAAGATGAAGGCTTATTGTGTGCACTTTCAATATTACAAGAAAATTGGGTGGTAGAAGCCAAAAAGAGTGGAAAAATGATGCAAAAATTAATCTCATCCAGCAAATAAAAAGTGACCCTAGTAATTCAGATAAGTTTTGTTTAAAGGGGGATATTCTTTGGTATTAAGAGTGCTTGTATCTCTGCAAGAATTCCACTCTTAAACACAAGATTCTCAAAGAAATACATGACTCTCCAATTGGTGGTCATTTAGAACTTTCGAGGACATATCATTGGGTCAAGTAAGATTTTTTTAAGGAAGGGCTAAAAGGTGATGTTCAAATTTTTTTGGCTAGATGTTTGATTTGTCAAAGAAATAAGGGGGAAACAATTAAGACACCAGGTCTCTTGCATCCTTTATCTATTCCTAGAAAACATTGGGAAGATGTATCCATGGACTTCATCATAGGGCCTCCCAAATCTAAAGGTCATAATGTCATCATGGTAGTAGTTTATTGCCTCACTAAATATGCACATTTCATTGCATTATCACATCCTTTTACAACAATTATAGTGGCAAAATTTTTCTTAGAGAATATCCAAAAGCTACATGGTACACCTAAGGTTATTGTTAGTGATCATGATCCTATCTTTACTAGCCACTTTTGGGAAGATTTATTCTCATTTTTGGGTACTCAATTGGCTCATAGTTCTTCATACCATCCTCAATAAGATGGGCAAACTAAGGTGGGTAATAAATGTTTGGAAGGATATCTACATTATTTCACTTTAGAAAAACAATCCCAATGGATAGATTGGCTACCTATTGTAGAATGGTGGTACAATACTTCTTTTCATAGCTCATAAAAAATGATTCCACTTTTGGCACTTTATGGATATCATCCTCCTTAGATTACATCATCATTAAAGCTCTCACCAAGAGTTTAGGTAGTAGAGGACCACTTGCTTCATTAACAATAGGTACTTTGAGGACTCAAGGAGAATTTAGCTATGGCACAAAATTGAATAAAACAACAAGTAGACAAACATTGTAGTGAAAGAAATTTTGAACTTTGGGACGTGGTCTTCTTGAGATTGCAGGCTCATAAACAAATCTCAATAAAGAACCAAAAAAATAATAATAAGTTGTCTCCAAGATATTCTGGACCTGTAGCACAAGAAAATGGGTTAAATGCATAACATACTATGAGAAAATCACAAAACTCAATAATCATCTGTTAGCACCCACTAGTCTACCATGAAAGCCAAACTAATAAAGAAAGCAATAAAAACCCCCTCTTTCATTTGTAGCTCCCATGTCCTTCTTTCTTCTCCAAATGATTGTAGCTCCAAAGTTTCCTATAGTGCACACAAGATTGAAGCAAAAGCCTATCATATGGATAATGCCATGAGAATACTAGAAGTGTGATTTTAGTGTGAGAGCAAGAAGTGTAAATGCAAAGAAGTGGGGACTCAAAGACTCAATAATTTGGATTTTAAGACTTAAGCATTAAGATTCAAAATGAGAGAAAGGGTGTCCATTTTATAATTGACATGGAGGGTGAGAGAATTGGATTTTTCACCCATAGATATGCGATGTGACAAGAGATTCCTTTGAGAATCCATGACGCGTATAAAAAAATATGCCAATTGTAAGATTCTATGATACATGAAAGTCAAACTTGGCTAAATGTGGAAGAGAATCTATGACGTGTCATAAGACACCTCAACCCACTTAAAGCCAAGAATCTATGACGAATAAGCCAAATAGGGACATGCGTAAGAGATAAGAATATTTGATTATGATATATCCCATCCAAGTGTCAAAGGAGAATCCATGAGGTGTCATATCCAAGTGTCATGATGATGAAATATTTTATGGAATGTTTGAATTAAAAATCCTTTTATTCCACAAAATAAGAATTAGTAGAAAATGGAATTAATGATAGAAAATGGGACTTAGGAAATTGTAAATTTCCATGGTTTGAGGATAAATCAATTAACTAATAAAATTAATTAATTGAGGATGATAATTAGGAAGAATAATTAGAAAGAATAATAGGATTAAATTATGGTTTATTTAATCCTATAGAGAAAATTACCAGATGATTGGCCAAATTGATTAAATGAATGCGACTATATCCTTTGATGAAAATGTGATGATGATGGATATCAAATAAGATGATGATAGATAGACCAAAGCCATGGTCAAACTAATTAATAGATCAAAATTGATAACATGCCAAGGACACATGACATGAATTGGTTGATATAGAACATTTAACCAACATTGTAAATGCTACAGGATTGAAATTGATTGATAAAGTTTGATCATAATAACATTGACAGACACTGTCAATATTATTAAAATGGTTGATGATTCCATGATCTGACATTGAAAGCCTAAACAAATATTGGATGACATCAATGATAGTTTGACCTAGCACTGAGAGCCATGACAGTACTAAGGTTAGATTGATAAGATTGATAGGTTGATAGGTTTCCAAGGTACTAAAAGCCACAACAATACCTAGGATAAGATAAATGATGATTGATTTGGGATGTTTGATATGTTTTGGGTTGATTAGGACTGATTTCAAGTGATTTTGGGTTGATTTGGGGTAATTCTGAGTTGATTTGAAATGGTTTTGAGTTGATTTGATTTGATATGAAATTGATTTGAAAGGGGATACAAATGACGAAATATGGTCAATCTAGCCAAAAGATTAGAGTTAGTAGAATGAGAAAATTGGACAAATTAGTATGAAGAAGTGATGAAATCGTAGATGCAAACCATTTTTGAGCATCTACAGGACCATACCAAATCATGCAAAAGATTGGTAATGTTTCCTACAAGCTTGAGTTGCCACCAAAAAAAAAGATACATCCAATTTTCCTTGTTTCTTGTTTGAAGAAGGTAATTAGGTAGAATATTCCTGCTCAAACAATACTACCAGAACTTGATGAAGAAGGAAGGATAATTTTGGAACCAGAGTGCATTCTTCAAACATGCACAAAGAAGCTAAGCAATGGAAACTTGACTCAGTATCTCATCCAATGGAAGAATTTAATAGTTGAAGAGGCCACATGGGAGGATGAGGAGTTCATTCAAAAGAATCCACACCTGGTTAGCATTGAGGACAATGCTTCTTCCAAGAGAGAGGGCATGCTACACCCTTAATATTGGTGTATATAGGGTTATGAATAGTCAACTTGTGGCTATCTTAATCCTTAATTATTTCATGTTATCATAATTATGTTATTATTTATTTAGGTAGGTTGGCCTAGGTGTTATGTAGGGTTGTGTCTATTCAACCAGAGCATAATTAGGTATAGGAAGTTGTGAGTCTTATTTCATTATGATATTGTGAAGTGTGTTCTCATTGGAGATATTTGGAGGTTACCCCCTCAAAGTGGCCTATTACTCTCAGTTATTATCAAGTATTTATATAATATTTCATATTATTTATTCTATTGTGAAATTTATTTCATTACAATGTATACCCCCTCAATAGCCTCCCTAAAATATTTTTTCTTCACCTCTACATGATTTAGTCAAAAGGCTTCATGCATGTAACTTATGCATGATCCTTCAACAACCTCAAGTCTTCATAACTTTATCTACACATGAAATAATCTTATTAGTATAAAACATGTTTTTCTACCTTCTCAAGCTTTTTTTGCCTTTGCATCTTTTAAAGCATTTATCTAAATAATCATGTTGTATGAACACTAACTAGTGCAAAGATATTTGGAATGGTTTTGATTTCTCTATTTGTATGAACTGAGCCCCCTCTTTACATTTTGTAGTTCTATTCAAAGATGGAGATGCAGGCTCAAAAATTCTTCAAAATTTAGATCAATGACCTTCCATTCAAGCAATGGAGGCTTTTCCCCTTATCTCTCTAGTACTTTTTTATTTATACAATTTGTTCATTCAGATAGTGTATCAGGATCTGTCATGACTTGTGTGGTATCTGAATGCATTGTATCAAGTACTGTATAAAATTTGAACATTTTATAATCAAGTTTAACATAGCAATTTAGGAGGTAGGCTAAATTGATAACATTTTTGGCAACCTCTTAGGGGTGTTTTCCTGCTAAATAGTAATAGACCAATTTCCTTATGCATATCCATTGGGCATAGAGTCATCTTCAACATTAAAAAAATCAAACCTTCTAAAAAATTTTAGGGTTTGCGCCTTTCAAAGTCAATTGAGGTTGTGTTGTGCTAATTGTTCTAGCATCCACAATGCCATCATTAGTCATGTTCTTTTTTTTGGAGAGAAATTTTGGCTTGTCATTAGATGAGTTGGTATTGGTATTGTCCTTGTTTGTCTTGAGGATTCCCTTATGGATAAGAGCATCTTCAATACTAGCCCCTTTTTTCATTAGTTTAGAAATGGTGCTTGGGCTCTTGATTTTAAGTTCATAGATTAAATTTGGGACTAAGTTTTCAATGCACAAGTTTACTTGTTGTTCTTCAAGAATGTCTAGTAAGCATTGACTAACTAAGCTTCTCTAATGTAGTAAGAATGTGATGAATGATTCTCTTGTCTTCTATTTAGTTGAGCACAAATCAAAAAGTGTCACCTCATTTGTAATGGTAAAAGCAAAGTGGGAGATAAACTTGTCTACTAGCTCTAACCAAGATTTGATATTACGAGGAAGTTTGGAGTACCATTCAAGTCCAGGCCCACCTAGAGAACGAGGGAACAAACTCATAAGGTAAGTGGACTCATCACTGAGTTCAGTACATGAAGCAAAAAATTCTCAGATGTGATCAATAGGGTTTCCTTTGGCTTAGTATTTTTCAAACCTTGGAGCCTCAAAGTGTCTTGGGAATGGAGGCATATACAGACTTTTATCGAATGGGTTAGGACGTAGGTCCCTTTCTGTATATAGAGCCTATTTCTTTTGGACTACCAATGCCTTGACTTGTTTGGAAAATTGTTTGAATTGTTGTAATAGTTCTTCATTGGGGTTTTGCAGGATGGTCTTTCCTTCAAGTATTTTGTGTCTGTGAGTAGACCGTTTGCTGTGCCAGGAGCTATGTCTACTTGGTTCTGACATTTCTATGTCTGATGAGTCTAATGAGGTGTCGCTAGGTGGTGGAGGTATGTTGGTACCTTGAAGACAGAAGGGTCTCTATTTTTGGAGAACTTGTTGTGGTATTTGATGTGGCACTTGTGGGATTGACTGCGATTGTTGTACAATGTGTTGTTATTATGCCATGTGTTGCAGTTATTGTTGGGATACCTCTATTGGTTGTATGTGAGACCATGAATGTGAGTGTTGTTGTAGAGGTATTTGTTGAGGTTGTTGTGGCACATGTTGTTATTGTAACAAATTTTGCTAGTATGCAATTTTTAGCTCAAGGCATCTTTGGTATTGCAATTGTTTCTTGAGTTTCTCTTGTTGTTTAGCAAACATCATTTGTTGTTGTTGAAATTGCTGCTGAAATTTTTGTTGATAAATTGTGTGTAAGTCAAGTGGGTTCACACGGGATTGCGTATTAGGAATGTTGCATGTTTTCCCCACTTGAGATTATTGTTGTTGTGGTTGATGTTGTTGTTGATATGTGGGATGTGTGTTAAGTGGATGTATACTTGGTTAAGGGTTGGAAGTGTTATGTTCTTGTACCACTATAGGTTGTTGTTGTCGTGGGGATTGACTAAGTCCTTGAGAATTGAACATCATGTTGGTATTATTGCATTGGCTCCTTTGTGTGTTAGAGGTTCCTCCTTGTGACATCATATTGACTTGACTATGAGATGTGTCCCTATTGAGAATGGGTGTAATGTCAATACAACTTTTTCTTTGTGTGTCCATAGGAATGGTTGCACTTGATGTTTCACATGTTGTACTTATGAGAGGTTCCATAGTGTTTGATGCCATAGCACTTGGTAAAGTTAGGAGCAAAGGTGTACTTTGTTTATTTTCCTCCAGAGAAGGTATTTTTGGCCTCCCTAGAGCACAAGTCCCTTTAGGTGAATCTTGTTGTTGAATCAAGTGACTAAAATCAAGTCTCAATGTCCTTTTGGGGTGTTTAGCAATTGGTGGTATTTCATCGAACAAGGGCTTAACATTGATGTGTTCAAATGTACTTTTGAGGATTTCAATTGTTGGTTCTTGATGGGACCTTATAGGTGCCATTATTGCATTTGAAAACTCCAAAGGTTGTTTTCCCTTGTCTAAGTCCAAATTTATCATGGGTTGGATGTTGTCAATTGTTGTGTTGGTTTGATTTTTGGACTTAGGACCTTCCAAGTTTGGGTTAAATTTGACAATTTCTTGGGCTGCCAAACATTTGAAGTTCTTGGAAAATCTTTTGTCTTGACATGCCCTAGCCATTTCTTCATCAGTGATGCCATAATCATTGTTAGAGTCATCACTTAGGTGTACAATACCTTGTTGTATGTTTGATGTGTTAGGTTGGCTGAATTCGAAGGAATGTGATTGTTCATCCTTGGGTGTGGTTGGTACACTTCCTCCTCCTGGTGGTATTGGCACGAATATAGGTTCAAAGTTAGGACTCCATTGAACCATCCCATGTGTGGGGGAAGTTTTATGAGGAAATCTCATGGTAGGTGCATTGTTCAAGGTTTGTTGTGCCATAGCTTGGTTATGAGGATCTTGCGGATACATGTTCAAGGGGTCTGCTAGTAATGGTTGTGATGCCTCGATTTGGTCTATGTCAAAGGTTTGTTGGGTTTTCTTGCTCTTTCTTTGTCTTGGATGAGGTTTTGGTTGTGCTTGTGCCTTAGAAAAAAAAGGTTGATAGAGTTCCTTGGGTCTCTGAGCTGATTGTGTCCTAGTAAGTGCTGGCATGCTGGCATGATACCTAAGAATGCAGATACAATGGAAATTTTGAGTGTTTTGAGTGATTTAGAGTGGTGGGTATGCAAGATATGAGTGTTTTTTGGATTTTTAAGTGTTTAGGAATGTTATGCAATGTGAGGAAATGATAAATGAATTATGGTTTTGATTTTCAAAGTGAAAATTCCTAGGGATGTTATGCAAATGCAAAATGCAAGGTGATGTTTTGAAGTTTGACTAGAGGGGATGAAAATGACTCTAAGGTATGCAAAATGACAATTAGGGTTATGTTTTGGACTTCCTAAGGATGCTAAAGGTTTCTGTGTGCAAGGTAGACTATTAAAAAGATGGTTTCAAGCATTGATAATGACGTTTAGGATATGCAAAATGAGGGTAAATGTTCAAGAAGGCAATTTGGTTGATGAACAATTTGATGGGGTTTGATAATGAGAATGATGCTAAGGTTTGGACCATGCAAGATGAAGGGGATATACCACTAGGGTAAGTAAAAATGATGTTTGGGGATGCTAAGGATATGATTATTCTATGAAAAGGGTATATGGAAAGTTTTGAACTTAGGTAAAACCTTTTTAGAAAGTATTTTGTCTAGGAGTTTAACCTTGTGATAAAGGACTTTGGATCTTGACCAAAAAGTGACAAAAGATGAAAAGATCAAATTGATAAAAGATGACAAGGTCAAATCTATCAAGAAATAGATAGATTTTGACCAAAGAAAGTGATAAGAAAAGATAAAAAGACTAGTCAAGATCCATTATCTGTCAACACTATGAGATATTCTAAGACTCATACTTCGTCTAGATTTTTGACTAAATTCAAAGGTTTTGGGGGTTCAAAATGATGTTTTGAGGGCTCAAAATGGTGGTGATACTAAGTGGATATGTGATATGGAAAATGCCTATGATGCAAAAGGGGATTTTGGGTGCAAGATGCAGTTTTGGGTCAAGTACAGAACAGGAAGGTGCAGAGGCTCCTAGATGCGGTTTTGGGGTCCTATAGTGCAATTCAGAGGCCCAAAATGGTCATGCAGGTACCCAAGTGCACCCTAATAGTACCAACTATGTCATTAATGCACTTGGAGCTAGTTTGGGTGCAGTTGGTAGTTTCTAGGTGTAGTTGGTAAGTCAGAATGAAGGTTTGCTAATTCTGAGAGGTATGGTTACCAAACTGATATGCTAGGAAGCTAAGATGTTGGGGTTGATGTTAGGATGGGTTGGGAGATGAAAAATAGAGGTTATGACCTATAGAATGATTTCCTAATTGAAGGTACTAAAGACTAGGTGATGTAGAATGCAAATCTGGGCAAGTTGGTGCAAGGGGAGCTAACCAAGTACCTAAAGACACAACTAAAGCCCCAAAATGTTATCTGGAACCCAAAATTGGGTCTCAAGACCACCAAGTGCACCCAAACAATGTAGACAATGTCAATGACATAGTTGGTAGTTTCTAGGGGCAGGTGGTATTTCTAGGACAGCGAGGTAAATAGTAGGGGACAGTGTTAAGGCTAGTATGAATGCTCAAAATGATGGTTAGGACACCATAAATGATGGTTAAAGTGGTCAAAATGATGAATAGGTATGCAAAGATGCAAGGTGGTGAATGAAAAGTGTTGATTTTGAGATGGGAATGCAAAAACTAAGGGAGGTAAATTGAACCTAAATGGATGCAATATGAAAGGTAATAGATACTAAATGATGACTAAAAGGTGTTGAGATAATGGGTGTTGCACACATTGCATAATATTGTTATTTTATTATTTTATTTTTTATTATGTAATGTTGTACCTAGATGGACATGCAACATGTAAAGATTCCCATGGAATATTCTTGATGAGTTGTATTGTAACATTGTGATAATATTTCATGTAATTATTTCATATTGGGGGAAAATAATTAAATGCCCAATATTAAATGTGGGGTCAGTGGGTTAGGTAGCACATGGTTTTAGCACATGGTTTATGTAATACCACTTGGTGGTTTTGTGGGACTTGCTACTATATAAGCAGCCACAAGGGTAGTTGTTGTGAGAGAGAAAGAGTGACAAGGATAAGACAAAAGGCAAGAGTCAAGTGGGACAAGACTTGACAGGTTAGCCAAGGGAGCATTTGTGAAGGTTGAAAGCATGGCATGGGATGTGTGGATTCATGCTTGTTCACATAGTTTGCTCGATTGTGGCTATGGCCATGAAGGCTTCCATGGTTGTATGGCAATGGTATTTTTTACTGAATAATACATGATGATGGATGCTTTTGGAGGCTGGGTTTTTCCCTCAATGAGGGTTTCCCAGGGTATATCTTATGTCACATTTGTGGGTATGTTGTCTATTCTCTTGCATATAGATTTAAATTCCGTGTTTATTTTAGATCTATTATGGGTTATGTGGAAATAGTTATATTCTTTATTTCCAAGTTTCCTTACAAGTGGTATCAGAGCTATGGTTTTATTATTGTAACCCTAGATTGAATCCATGAAAATGCATGAGAGGATAAAAGAAAGGGCAAGATATATGAATAATTATTGTAGATCTGAGGGTTTTGGATTTTCTGTTATGATGGGATGTTAAAATATTTGGGCATGTAAAATTGTTGGACAAAATATTTTTTTGGATGTTTCATTTAAATGAGGGTTTTGGGGGGTAGCTTGCAGAAATGACCTCCTGGGTAAAAATAGACCTCACCATTGGATCCGGGTCAACATTTTCATAAATTTTGATATATAATATGCCCTAGTTTGGCCATGTTCAGAGGAAATGAAAGAGTTTTTTAGTTTCAGCCCATGATGGCCGTCAAATTTAATCCCGTCGAAATTTTCGTCACTGAAAAAAAATTAAAAATGAAAAGTCGTACTGAAAATGGTAAAAAGATTGTCTTAGTAAAACAGCCATAACTTTCTCTCAGAATATCGAATTTCAGAGTTCTTGCAGGCTTTGGAAAGCTAATTCAGAGCACTACAACATGGTGTAGGTTTAGTTCTATGATTTTGATATTTTGTTAGGTTTTCAAAGCCCTAAAGTCAGATGTTGTTTATTTTGAGCACGGATTAAGGCATAACTTGGGCATACGGAGTCGGATTTTGGACTTCGAGTAGTCAATGGAAAGCTCTTGGAGAGCTCTACACATTGGTTCAGATTTGGTGCAAGTTTGACATGATTTATTTGTTGATATATTGACCTAAATAGTTTATAGGTATATTTTGATTGTGGTAACATTGTGAGTTTATGGCATTGGAAGATTTAAGATTTGATGTCATTGTATACTCAGTTTGGTCTCATGATGATATGGTTATCAGTGTTTGGTTTGAATATGTATGATGACTTGTTGGATCTACAAGTTGTGCAGTGTTGTAAGCGGTCTATACTTACAGGTTGCATTTATAGCTTGGTTATGGGTTGTTTTTGCCCATTGATCTTTCATTATTGATGCATATTCAGATTGGTGGCTTGGATTTGGGTTGTCTATGCCCTGAGTTACATGATTTTATCTTCATGTAGAAAGGATGAGATGTTGTTACCAGGTATAGTCATGGCAGAGGATTATGGTTGACTATGCTAACAGGTTAGATATATTGAGAGCCAGATGCTTGGTTCACGGATGTGATCATGGTGTCATGGATTTTGGCATGACATGATTGGATATACAGGTACATCCTTGATGTTCATTGGCTTGGATTTCTGATTTAGTTATGGTGGTATATCTTCTTGGTTGAGGATCATGGTTATTTGGTTTCTTTTGAGGAGCTCATGATGTGCACTTTGAGTTCTTTGATAGTTTGATGCCTTGGTTGATTCTCATGGTTAGAGGATGGTTATTTTTCATCATTATGTCATGGATAGCTTGGATACACGATTTAGTGGGAGCTTGTGACAGTGATGGGGTGATAGTGCAGGATTAGTTCCTGGTTTGGTTTATATCTTCTTGGTTTGGAGAGGATGGATTTTATAATGCCATCGGTGACTTGGTACCACGGTTGAGTGGGAGTTGTTGGCATTGATATATTTATTGAGTGTTTGCAGATGTTGGAGGTTTGTCTTAGATCCTGTTGCTGCAGAAGCATCTTTGATATTTGCATGGTGCACTTGTTATCTTCATGGTATGTGGAGATGGTTCTTCCTGGTATGTGAAGATGGTTTTCTTCATGGTGTGTGGAGATGGTTGCATCTTGAGGACTCACAGGGTTCTTGGCAAAGGTGTGGTTTATGCTTTTATTTGGGATGTTATCCTTGGTATGAGGATGGTTTCATTATTATGTCTTGATACGCGTTTAGAGTTGTGACATGTTATGGTGTGTTCATATGGAGCATGTTATCTCTTTAGTTGAGATGGTAAGATCATGTTGTCATGTTTATGTTCCTGAGGCCATGGTTGGAACTTTGACATTGATCTTGGTTTAGTTTCTTGGTATTGAGGACACTGATCATAAGCTAGATAATTCATGATATTGCTATGTTGCATTTGGAGTTGGCATGGATTGATTGGTTACAGGTGCTCATGGATACTTAGAGATGGTGGTGATGTTGATTTCTGTTGGATTAGAGAAGTATTTGTTGGGATGGTTGATAGTTTCAGCAAGAAGTCTGAGGGACAATCACCTGATATGGACTTGAGAGGAGATTGTTCTTAGATGAGTCTTGGTTGGAGACTTGGGTATCTTGCTGAACATTCTCATTCCCCACTCTTGGTCTACTCGGTGGTTTGCTACTTGAGAGGTATAGCCCATTATTTTCTCTCAGTTGCATTATATGTATGCTTGTCTTTCATGGATATGGATCTTGAGCTATGGTACATGAGTTAGTTCTGGAGGGTTCATTTGAGAGATGGTTTAGCATTGGTTATCTCCATGTGCATATGTTGTTATGCTGTTTGAGTTTGGGAGATGGTTTTATATTGGGCATATTCCTTGGATTAGGAATGGTTATTCCTTGGTTTAGGAATAGTTTATTGAGTTTGATCTTCTTGTGAGAGGCTTACATCCATGATTAGTTATATGGTATGGTTTGGGTGTTGTTGAGGCTTCTTTTTGGGGTTTTATAGAGGAGATCATACTTGCACAGTTTACATCTAGAGGTGTGTGTAGAAGGACATGATACAGGTTATAATTTGCATGGTTTCTCTGGTCTTGATTATCTTCCTAGATGTTCAATTTTGCCTACATTGGATTTGAGATTGGTTGGAGATTGTGATCACTGGTTTGTGCTCATGCATGTCATGTGAGAGATGGCATGGTTATTCCTTTATCTCTTTCCTCTGTTTGTTGTGGTGAACTTGAGAGAGCATTGGAGACTTGTTATGAGAGTTTTTTTTGCAGGATATTGGATTATGAATTGTGGATGTCCTTGATACTACATGGATTCACTTTTTTGAGATGTTGTGAGTGGATTGGTTATAGATTTGACATTATCTTTTGCAGTGGGAGCTTCTTGGTATATATGTGGCAGGTATTGCTCTTGAGGCTTGTGATTGCAGGTTATAGATTGGATATGTCGGTGATATGAGAATTCACTTGTTATACCTAGTTGGATGGGTTTGGCACTTACTGTGGGTGCTATTTCAGCTATGGATATTTTGACAACTACGGATACATGTGATTACCTTTGGATCAGGTTTTTTGTGCTTGGAATTTCAGTTGGTACAGGATTTTATGATCTTCTAATGTGACAGATTGGGTGGCTTTCTCTTTAGATGGCTTCTATGTATGTCCAGTGGCAGTGGCATAATAGGAGGTGAGATCATTCATGTTTGAGATGCTGGATACTTTGATTTTTTTGTGGGTACCAAGATGGAGCACTTGGGTGTATTTTGATCCATGATGGTGGATGTGTTGGGAGGGATTGTTCCCTTGTTCATTTATGTGGCTACGGATTGACCCTATGCAATGTATACAACAAGTGGGAGATTGTTGAGATAATGGGTGTTGCACACATTGCATAATATTGTTATTTTATTATTTTATTTTTTTATTATGTAATGTTGTACCTAGATGGATGTGCAACATGTAAAGATTCTCATGGAATATTCTTGATGAGTTGTATTGTAACATTGTGATAATATTTCATGTAATTATTTAATATTGGGGGAAAAGAATTAAATGCCCAATATTAAATGTGGGGTCAGTGGGTTAGGTAGCACATGGTTTTAGCACATGGTTTATGTAATACCACTTGGTGGTTTTGTGAGACTTGCTACTATATAAGCAGCCACAAGGGTAATTGTTGTGAGAGAGAAAGAGTGACAAGGATAAGACAAAAGGCAAGAGTCAAGCGGGACAAGACTTGACAGGTTAGCCAAGGGAGCATTTGTGAAGGTTGAAAGCATGGCATGGGATGTGTGGATTCATGCTTGTTCACATAGTTTGCTCGGTTGTGGCTATGGCCATGAAGGCTTCCATGGTTGTATGGCAATGGTATTTTTTACTGAATAATACATGATGATGGATGCTTTTGGAGGCTGGGTTTTTCCCTCAATGAGGGTTTCCCAGGGTATATCTTGTGTCACATTTGTGGGTATGTTGTCTATTCTCTTGCATATGGATTTTAATTCCGTGTTTATTTTAGATCTATTATGGGTTATGTGGAAATGGTTATATTCTTTATTCCCAAGTTTCCTTACAAAAAGTGCAATATGAAGTCTATATGATGCAAGAATAAAGCCTAGACTAGGGTGAATGCAAGTGATCTGTATACAAGTGTGAGATCTATGCTTTTCCAAGCATGTTTAGGAGCACAAGTCACCATGTTTTCCAAGGTTTGAGTGTGTTGAACCAAAGTTTGCAAAGTTTGATAAAGGTTGAAATGTTTAGGCAATGTGTGATGTTTTGACAAGTTCAAATGATATCAAAGGTGTAAATTTAAAAGTTTGGCTTTTATCTTGATTATGTTTTACACACATGCAAGACACATTAAGACAAGAATAGTTGTTGTTAAAAGTTAACAAACACACCACAACCTAGGCTTTTAGGACTATATCCACTAAATTCCTACTTGAACTGAAGTTTAGCTGCACTTATCTAGAGCAAACAACCTAGGATCTTGGCACCACAGGCTCCCCCTTACAGTGCACTCACTTCTCGGGGCTACCAAGATCTCCTTCCCAAGGGGCATGACTTCCCAAGGGACTGTTTCCTCTACTAAGGACCATGAGAATGTAGGATGTCTTCATGGGCATGGGTGACCCTTTTAGCCAGTGGATAGAAAGGATTTTGGCCACTAAAATATAGTTTTTAGTAAGGGCATTCTGTTCGGCAAGTGAATGATAAACTTCTGCAGAAGTTCTCTTAGCCTCGAGAACCAAGGTTTGACACACCACAAGGGTACTAGAGGAGAGCTATCACGCAGCAATATCATCGACATGGCTTTTGCCGTAATCAAATTTTATATAGTGGCAGGAATGTTGACCTGGCTTTTGGCCCATTATTGCTCTGAGGTCATCCCCTGGCATACCCAATATCAAGTATCTTGGTCCAAGGCAAGCCTCCTATAGAAGTTACATGGATTTCTCTTGCACCCAAGATCCACGAATGGCAAGGGGAGAGGATACGTCCAATGCAACTCTTAGGGATTTAACACTGTAGGCATGCTAGGCAGAAAGAAAAATGTTCATTTTAAGTACCAAATGAAATTTTATCTAATCTAGGAAATCCACACACATAGTTTTGAAAGACACAAAATCTTTGACAGCGTCCTGCAAACAAAGCATTAGTAGTTTATGATCATGTCTTCATCCCATGATTGCCACATGATACAAATAGACCATTAGTAACACAAAATCATCTAATCTAAGTGTAGGGCCCATTTTTTCGTTGCACCAAAAGCCATGACTGTTAGTGAACATGGAACACCACATAATTAACCACTTGTGGGCAAGGGAGCGCATCGCATCACCCAACAATCTCCCCCTTGACGCGCATACTAGGTGCTTACGCGGGTTGGGAAGGCACCAGGGAGATTTGAACCCATGACCAAGCCAAAACCAGGCTCTGATACCAATTGTAGGGCCCATTTGCCATTGCACCAAAAGCCATGACTGTTAGTGAACATGGAACACCACATAATTAACCACCTGTGGGTAGGGGAGTGCGTCGCATCACCCAACACTAAGTTCTAGAAGGAAATGGAAACCTTATGTGTAGATTTTGATTAATGCATGTGCTTACTGTGAACCAAGTGTGCTCTGACAGAGAAGATTGCACCCCAGAAGGCCAAAATGGCTTAGAACACTCCCAAGTGTGCCCAAAAAGTGTAGAATACATCAATGATGTAGTAGGGGCCTATTTGGGCATAGTTGGTAGTTTTAGGGTGCATTTGGGAAGTTAGGTACAAAGTGTGGGGAAATGGTGCCTAAATAAGACCTAAAAACTAAAATTTTCAAAGCTACACTCCCAAGTATGCCCAAATAGTGTAGACTACATCAATGAAATAGTTGGGGCCTAATTGGGCATAGTTGGTAAGTTAGAAACAATAGAAAGAGGTTTTGGTGGCTTTTGGACTCCTAAAACTGCCCCTAAGGGTCCCAAGTGTGCCCTAACAGAGCAGAGTGCACCCTAGGACAACAAGCTAACAGAATGCATGAAACAAGAGCATACGAGCATTTTATTAGACCCCTTAATTAATCTAGGTGTGAAAAAGAAGAGCAAATAGTTGTTATACCCTTCCAAGTGAGCTCCTTCCTTGCACCTACAAGCACAAAACAAGAAAACCCAACTTAGATATGCATTTTCACGTCGGGTTTACCAAATGTAGCACCATAAAATGGGTTAAATGCATAACATACTATGAGAAAATCACAAAACTCAATAATCATGTGTTAGCACCCACTAGTCTACCATGAAAGCCAAACTAATAAAGAAAGCAATAAAAACCCCCTCTTTTGTTTGTAGCTCCCATGTCCTTCTTTCTTCTCCAAATGATTGTAGCTCAAAAGTTGCCTATAGTGCACACAAGATTGAAGTAAAAGCCTATGATATGGATAATGCCATGAGAATAATAGAAGTGTGATTTTAGTGTGAGAGCAAGAAGTGTAAATGCAAAGAAGTGGGGACTCAAAGACTCAAGAATTTGGATTTTCAAGACTTAAGCATTAAGATTCAAAATGAGAGAAAGGGTGTCCATTTTATAATTGACATGGAGGGTGAGAGGATTGGATTTCTCACCCATAGATATGTGATGTGGCAAGATATTCCTTTGAGAATCCATGATGCGTATGAAAAAATATGCCAATTGTAAGATTCTATGACACATGAAAGTCAAACTTGGCTAAATGTGGAAGAGAATGTATGACGCGTCATAAGGCACCTCAACCCACTTAAAGCCAAGAATCTATGACGAATAAGCCAAATAGGGACATGCGTAAGAGATAAGAATATTTGATTATGATATATCCCATCCAAGTGTCAAAGGAGAATCCATGAGGTGTCATATCCAAGCGTCATGATGATGAAATATTTTATGGAATATTCGAATTAAAAATCCTTTTATTCCACAAAATAAGAATTAGTAGAAAATGGAATTAATGATAGAAAATGGGACTTAGGAAATTGTAAATTTCCATGGTTTGAGGATAAATAAATTAAATCATAAAATTAATTAATTGAGGATGATAATTAGGAAGAATAATTAGAAAGAATAATAGGATTAAATTATGAGTTATTTAAACCTATAGAGAAAATTACCAGATGATTGGCCAAATTGATTAAATGAATGCAATTGTATCCTTTGATGAAAATGTGACGATGATGGACATTGAATAAGATGATAATAGATAGACCAAATCCATGGTCAAATTGATTGATAGATCAAAATTGAGAACATGCCAAGGACACATGACATGAATTGGTTGATATGTAACATTTAACCAACATCGTAAATGCTACAGGATTGAAATTGATTGATAAGGTTTGATCATAATAACATTGATAGACACTGTCCATATTATTAAAATGGTTGATGATGCATGATCTAAAATTGAAAGCCTAAACAACGTCAAATATTGGATGACATCAATGATAGTTTGACCTAGCACTGAGAGCCATGACAGTACTAAGGTTAGATTGATAAGATTGATAGGTTGATAGGTTTCCAAGGTACTAAAAGCCACAAAAATACCTAGGATAAGATAAATGATGATTGATTTGGGATGTTTGATATGTTTTGGGTTGATTAGGACTAATTTTGAGTGATTCCAGGTTGATTTAGGGTGATTCTGAGTTGATTTGAAATGGTTTTGAGTTGATTTGATTTGATATGAAATTGATGTGAAAGGGGATACAAATGACAAAATATGGTCAATTTGGGCAAAAGATCAGAGTTAGTAGAATGAGAAAATGGGACAAATTAGTATGAAGAAGTGATGAAACCATAGATGCGAACCATTTTTGAGCATCTACAGGACCATACCAAATCATGCAAAAGACTGGTAGTGTTGCCTACAAGCTTGAGTTTCCACCAAAAAAAAAGATACATCCAATTTTTCATGTTTCTTGTTTGAAGAAGGTAATTAGGCAGAATATTCCTGCTCAACCAATACTACCAGAACTTGATGAAGAAGGAAGGATAATTTTGGAACCAGAGTGCATTCTTCAATCATGCACAAAGAAGCTAAGCAATAGAACCTTGACTCAGTATCTCATCCAATGGAAGAATTTAATAGTTGAAGAGGCCACATGGGAGGATGAGGAGTTCATTCAAAAGAATCCACACTTGGTTAGCATTGAGGAAAATGCTTCTTTCAAGAGAGAGGGCATGCTACACCCTTTATCATGGTGTATATAGGTTTATTTATAGTCAACTTGTGGCTATCTTAATCCTTAATTATTTCATGTTATCATAATTATATTATTATTTATTTAGGTAGGTTGGCCTAGGTGTTATGTAGGGTTGTGTCTATTCAACCAGAGCATAATTAGGTATATATAGGAAGTTGTGAGTCTTATTTCATTATGATATTGTGAAGTGTGTTCTCATTGGAGATATTTGGAGGTTACCCCCTCAAAGTGGCCTATTACTCTCAGTTATTATCAAGTATTTATATAATATTTCATATTATTTATTCTATTGTGAAAGTTATTTCATTACAATGTATACCCCCTCAATAGCCTCCCTAAAATATTTTGTCTTCACCTCTACATGATTTAGTCAAAAGGCTTCATGCATGTAACTTATGCATGATCCTTCAACAACCTCAAGTCTTCATAACTTTATCTACACATGAAATAATCTTATTAGTATAAAACATGTTTTTCTACCTTCTCAAGCTTTTTTTTCCTTTGCATGTTTTAAAGCATTTATCTAAATAATCATTATGTACGAACACTAACTAGTGCAAAGATATTTGGAATGGTTTTGATTTCTCTATTTGTATGAACTGAGCCCCCTCTTTACATTTTGTAGTTCTATTCAAAGATGGAGATGCAGGCTCAAAAATTCTTCAAAATTTAGATCAATGACCTTCCATTCAAGCAATGGAGGCTTTTCCCCTTATCTCTCTAGTACTTTTTTATTTATACAATTTTTTCATTCAGATAGTGTATCGGGATCTGTCATGACTTGTGTGGTATCTGAATGCATTGTATCAAGTACTGTATAAAATTTGAACATTTTATAATCAAGTTTAACATAGAAATTTAGGAGGTAGGCTAAATTGATAACATTTTTGGCAACCTCTTAGGGGTGTTTTCTTGCTAAATAGTAATAGACTAGTTGCCTTATGCATATCCATTGGGCATAGAGTCATCTTCAACATTAGAAAAATAAAACCTTCTCAAAAATTTAGAAAACTATCAAACTTGAAAGAACTAGAACACAATTACTGAAAGAACACACCACACCAAACTGAAACTAAAACTAAAAATAAAAATTTGAACTAGATTTGTAAGCTGTCATAGGATTTCGTAGCTATTTTTTTTATAATAATGATATATTTATCTCATAGTAAAGAGATTAATATAGTTTACTTTTTTATGATCTCTTTTCTATGGCATAATAGTTGCATCATGGTTGTGAAGGCTAGTAGTTGTTGGCTGTTATGACAGCTTGCAAATTTGGTTGTAAACATATCAAAACAACTATAAAACTCAATTATAGAACTTGAAACTATACCTTGTGTCATAACAACAACTTGGTGTTTTGTTTATGGTTATATTGGGGTGATATACTAGCTATCTTGGAGTGACTACACCTATTTTTTGGTATCTTTATATTTTTACAATAGTATGTTAGTCTAATATGATGATGAATAATACATAATATTTCTATTGTGCCTCAAGATACTATTTCAAGTAAACTATAACTCAAAAATCAGAATTAGTATTATTTTTCTAAGATTGATTCAAAAGAATTTGTACCAACAATATGCATGAATGTTTTCTAATTTATGTATAGAAAAAAGGCTAAAAACTATAACATATCATTGTGAACTTGTTATGAACCCATGGAGTATGTATGATTCAAGGCATCAGAATCTATTCCATACTTTGCATGATATGTATCTCATGTATTGATGACAAATTTATAATGATGTGTTGTAGTCTTCAACTTTATTACTAACAACTAACAAATAACACACTGAACCTTGATATGAGGAATCATCTTCTGTTCCAAAATATTGATATGAGGAATTGTATTTTTTTCCACACATGGTGAAATTAGTTATTCACATTAGAAATACAGTCAAATAAGTTTAAAGGGGAAAAAATTTAGTCATATCTCCTTACATTGTCAGAGCTAAAGATATACAAACTTTAGGATTTTTTAGATAAACCAATTTTGGCAAGAAATTGGAAGGGGGAAATCTTGAGGGAGGTACTAATCCTAGTGGGACAAAAGATCAAAATGTGGATAATTTTGCAAAATTTTTAGGATTTACAAGTGCTAGTTCCACTAGATGTGGGGTCTAGAAACTCCCTTTGGATCCTTTTCTTGCAAGTCACGTGCCCAGATACGAACTCGAGAATGAAAAGATTACTTTGGAGAATGTGGAAGAGACCAAAGAAAGGAAAGTAGAGAGCCTACAAAAAGGGTTAGGAGATCAAAGGGCATCATCTTTCTTGTTTGGTAGAAAACCTAGATGAAAATCATCTTTCCCTCTGGTTAAATCAAAATCTTGCTAGGAGAAAGGTGAGTTTAAAATCTTTATTCTAGACCCAATTGTTGATTTCTTTGTCTCTTCTATAGAATTTACTCTGGTTGGTAAATTTATGGGGGCTAGACTAGATATAGATACATTGAAAAAAATGATAAAATAGAAATGGGTTATTTGTGGTCAAGTTGATATAGCTCCTATGTTGAATGGATTCCTGTCATTTTCTTTCAATTGCAAGGAAGATATGAATATGGTCCTTTGTGGAGGACCATGGTCATTTGGAAAAAGTACTCTCACTATAAAAAACAATGGGAGCCAAACATGGACTTATCTGATGCCTTCTTCTTAACTACCCCAATCTAGGTTAGACTTCTTGGCTTTCCTTTGGAATTTTGGCATGAGGATATCTTTAAGGGAATAGCTAGTTCCCTTGGGGAACTAATTGTAGTGGATCATGCTATAGCTTTGAAGTCTAAACTTTAGAGTGAAAGATTATATGTGAAAGTGGAAAACTTGAATCACCTCCCTGAGAAGGTGGAACTAATTTTAAAACTTGGAAAAAGAATACAAGAAATTATATATGAAGATCTTCCAAATACCTATTTTTCCTGTAAAAAATAGGGTCATTGGGTGAAAAATTTTCCTAACAAAAGAAAGAACTATCCTAAGACTAATAAGGAGGATAAAAAGAAAGAAGAAAAAACCCAAAAGAAAGTTTGGAAACCTAAAGTTACTCTTGAAAAGGGTTTGAAGGATAATCTGAATCCTAAAAATTAGGAAACTGATATGATGTCGAATTCTACTTTGAAGGATAACTTGAGCAGTGAAAATTAGGAGATTGGAGTGTTGTTAGATTCTGCCTTACCTAAGAAAAATAAAGAGAATATGGTTGACATGATGAAACAATTAGTCATCTACCAAAATAATGATACAAACTGGGAAGATCTAGTAGAAATGGAGGAAATAGAGGAGGGTGAAATTCTTGTGAATAGAAGTAGATCTATGGTGTCAGAGGAATCCCATAATTTCTAGTCTATTGAAATCCAAAATGTTGTTTCTCAGCCTCTTGAGACACCTTTATGCAAAGAAATTGTTCCCTTTTGGAATATTTTGATGTTGAGGAGAGGAACTCGAAAGGGAAGGATCTAAAATAGAAACAGAGTCAAAGGAAAATGATGGAAAAGAAAAGTAATACAACTCCAAAAGGAGTAGAGACTCGAAGCAATAAACTTGAGCAACAATCTAAGGTGAAACCAAATGTTAGAACTCCAAAGAAACCTGGAAGGAAATCTTTGATGAAAACTAGAGAGATAGAAAGTTTACAAAATATTACTAATGGAAGATAGGAAACTATTCTAGATTTTACCCCTAAAAAATAAGCATGAAAATTATCACTTGGAATATTAGGAGATTGAACAATATTCATAAACTTGATGTTGTTAGAAATTTTGTTAGGGAGCATAAGCTAGATATTCTTTTGCTGCAAGAAATGAAAATAGAGAAGGAGAGAGCTTAAAAAATTAAGTTTTTTAATGATTACTATTTAAAGACAAGTAGTTCAAAAGGATCTTCAGGAGGTACTTTGATGTTATGGAAGAAATCTTACTTCTCAGGAACTATTTTGAATGCTTGCAAACATTTCATGGTGGCTAAAATAACTAGCATTGACTAGAATAATGAATGGTATATTATCAACATGTATGCACCTAATATTAAGAATTCTAGAAAAAAGGTATGGGAAACTCTATCTAATATAAAGAGTAAAGACTACTAAGGCAGATGGATATTCATGGGGGATTTTAACGTTCCTCTTTATGACCATGAAAAAAAGGGGGGTAATGTGAGTCAGTTGGATGGGAGACTAGATCTTATGGATTTCATTAATAAAGAGGGTTTAACAGATCTGGATCTTCATAGTATAGAGTTTACCTCGAGTAATAAGAGGTCAGGTGATGATTGCATTCTGGCTCAATTGGATAGAACTCTTATTTCTCTTGCCTGGACCAAAGATTTTGCATGCAAGTTAGGGGCACTACAAAAAATTGGGTCAGATCATTTTCCTTTGATTTTTACGTTAATATCAAAAAAAACTTTCCTTTTAGGTTTGAAAAATGTGGATGCAGCACCCATAGTTTGAGCATAAATTGGTTAAATGGTGGAATATAGATATTGATGGAATTGCTCTTTTTAGAGTGGCTTCAAAACTAAGAAATGTCAAAAAGGAGGTTAAAATCTAGAATAAAAGATGTTTTGGTAATATTTTTGAGAGTAAATCAAATATCAAGGAAGAATTGCAAAATATCCAAGATAAGATACAGAAGGAAGGATACACTCTTGACCTTGTTAAAGAAGAAAATGAAAAATTGGTGGAGTATCATGAAATTTTTACTAAAGAGGAAATTTATTGGAGGCCAAGATCTAGATCAGTCTAGCTGAATGAAGGAGATAAAAATACTACGTTTTTTCACCTTTCTACTTTGAAGCATAGAGCTAAAACTCATATCTCAAATCTTAAGAAAGGAAATATGAAGATTACAGAGGAAAAGAACATCTCAAAAGAGATGGTCTCCTTTTTTTCCACTCTGATGACATCTGACTCTAATATTGACTCCATTCACCAAGTATAAATTTTAAAGGTTATTCCATCTCTAATTACTGAAGAGAAAAATAAAATGTTCAGCACTATTTCTAAGGAAGAAGAAATTTTTAATTTAGTTTGTTCCTTAGGAGGGGATAAGGCTCCAGGATTGGATGGTTTTCCTATGTTCTTTTCCTAAAAGGAATGGAAACTGGTTGGAAAAGATGTATGTGATGATGTTAAAGAATTCTTTGGGGCAAAACATATGCTAAAGGAGATCAATTCCACTTTCCTTTGCCTTATTTCTAGAAAGGTTGGGGCTGATTCTCCAGACCAATTCAGGCCTATTAGTTTGTGTAATTCTTTCTATAAGATTATCTCAAAAGTCCTCACTTCTAGGCTACTTCTAGTGCTTCTATCTCTTATTGTTGATCAACAAAATGGTTTTGTTCCAGGTAGGCAAATTCTTAACTCTATTATTGTTGCACATGAGAATATTCACTCTTTATCTTGTTCTAATAAATAGGGTTTTATTATGAAAATTGATATTGTGAAAGCTTATGATAGAGTGGAATGGGCTTTTCTTGAAAAATATTTATTGGCCTTTGGTTTTAGTTATAGGATAGTGAGGGAAATTCTTTAGTTGATTTCTACTACCTCAATTGTTGTACTGGTGAATGGGTGCTCCTCTGAATTCTTTAGCCCTTCTAGGGGATTGAGACAAGGAGACCCTTTATCCCCTATTCTCTTAACTATAATGGCTAATTATTTGGGGAGGTATATTGGGAAACTAGTTTTGCAAGGGGATATTAAAGGTCTGCAGCCTTCTTCTTAGCCTCTTACTTGCTCTCATGGACAATTTGTTGATGACACTATTTTCATGGGGAAAGTTGAAGCCAGGGAAGCCAGAATTCTTAAAAAAGCCCTCAGCCTCCACTCTTTTGCTTCAAGTCAGTTGATTAACTGGAATAAGAGCTCTTTGTTTTTTATTAATACCCCAATTTTAAGACTGAACAAAATTGCAAAAATTCTAGGGTGCTCAATAAGTTCTTTTCCTTGAATTTACCCAGGTCTCCCTTTGGGACCTAAAGTTCCAGATTCTTTTTAGGAGGATCTCATTAAGAAGTTTAATAAGAAAATTGCTAGCTAGAAGGGTAACCTTTTGAGTCAAGCTGGAAAACTAACCTCCTTAAAGATTGTCTACAAGTATATGTACTTATGCTTTGAGTCTCTTCAGAATTCCAACAAAATTTGTAAATACTATTGACAAAATTGAAAGGAATTTTCTTTGGTCTGGCACTAAGGGAAGGAAGAGAATGGCTTTGATAGCTTGGGATCAATTTTTTAAGCCTATCAAGGAAGGTGGTTTGGGAATCTGGTCAGTGAGAAGTATGAATAAAGCTCTTCTTGCCAAATAGGGATGGAGAGTGTATCATGATGATAAGGAATGGAGCACTATATGGAAACATAAATACTTTTTTAATGCTCCTTCTTTATCTAATTTTCTATCATCTCCTGATGTTTTATCCCCTTCTACTATTTGGGGGGTTGTATAGGGAGCTAAGAACATCTTAAGTAAAGGATGGTCATAGAAAGTTGGAAATGGGTAGAAGATCAGATTCTAGGAAGATGTTTGGATCCTAGATCATCCTCTAATTGAGGAATTTGAGGATAGGACCTAGATTGATAAATGTAAGCAATTGTGTGGAACTTTTGTGGGACATTACTGGTATAATAACAGGTGGGTTAGCCTTGTTCATATCAATCAAGATTTTCATAATATCTAGATTATGTTGAATGCCTTTTTTTTGTATCCCCATAAGGAAGATAAAATGATATGGAGTGTTGATGCAAGTGGCTATTTTTAAAGTTTCATCTATGTTCAAATCTAAGGAGAAAGATAATTGCCCTTTGTGGACTAGAGCTTGGATAAAAGGTCTTACTCCAAAAATTAATGATGTTGGTTTCCTGTGGAAAATTACTCTTCCCCATCTCTGGTGCAGAATCTAGAAAGAAAGAAATAACATAATCTTTAGAAATAAAGAAATTCTTGAGTGGGTGCTTGGCCAAAACATTGTCAGAGTAATAATGGAGAACTTCAATTCCCAAAGAAAGTGCAATGAAGATTTCCAAATTGACAACCCAATGAATACTAAATTTCTAAAATGAAGAAAGAAGATCAAAGACTGAATACTAAGTGGAAGGCTCCTCCTATGGGATGGATTAAAGGGAATTTGGATGGTGTTGCTAAAGGAAATCCTAGCAAAGTGAGCTGTGGAGGGATTTTGAGGGATCACATTGGTAATATTATAGATGTTATTGGTATACCTTTTGGTACTTCTACTAGTCATAAAGTTGAGGCTACTACAACTCTTTATATGATGAGGCTAGTAGTGGAAACTAGTTTATGGTACCTCTAGATGGAAGGAGACTCCTTGAATATCATAAATATGCTTAATGGAAAAAGTTTGATTACATGGTCTATTGAAGCTAGTGTAATGGAAATTAAATCCTTAATGGATAAATTTGATAAAGTTTTTTCTCTCATTCCTTCTGTGAAGGAAATGATGTGGTTAATTGGATTGCTAACAAGGCTATCCAATGGGAATGTAAGATGACTTCGCATGATGACCTAAGTAGGAGCATGGATTTGAAAGCTCTAATTAATTATGATAGAACTCATGTGATGGAAGGAAATATCTTCTAAGATTAGCAATTTAATAATAAGTGGAGGTTGGGTTACAAAGGATAGTTTTATATTCCCTAGAAAGTACCTAAAAGTGATTATTATCCTGCTTGGCATGTAAGTGTTTTAATGAGTTCCTTGGTTTTTTTAATAAACACCTTGGTTTTTCTCAAATATTTATGTCTCCTAGTCTGCTTGACTTTGGCCTCTTGCAAAGAAACAAAATTTTCAAAAATGGGCGAGGAACCAAGAAAATAGGAACCAAAGAGTTGTATAGCATGGAAGGCCAAAGCCTCTGTTTGGAAGATTCTAAAGAAGGGTAATGTCACTACTTACCTAGAGTGCCTTCATGGCTACAAACCACATGTCACAAAGGAATTCTTTAAAAATTGGATCGAAGATAGGGTTTTCATGCATGGGGTTACGGTTCATTTATCTAAAAATTTCATTGCCGAAGTCACAGGGCTTCCTAAGGAGGGCATAAAATTCAGCAAGGAAACTAGTATCTCTAATGTTACATTTAATAAATTTTTGAAGATAGAAGAGGAGGGAAAAAATTGGAGAAAAGTGATGACTTTTATGAGCTGAGTCAAATAAATGTTATTTGGCAGGCCATCCTCTCATGCATCCATGAGTACTTCATTTCAGATGGTACAGTAAAAAGAGTTCATACATTTCATTTTGCATTCTTGAATAATTTTTGGTATAAGGACATGATCTCATTTTCATTTTATTTTAGGTTCTCCTTGCTTCAAAGCCTTCAAGCCCATAGGAAAAAAGATTTCCACCCAATTTTACATGAAGGGCTAATCCTTTTAATTGAGAATTATTATAAGAGTAAGGCTATTATATCTTCCCCACCCTCTGAGAAAAAGGGAGGTTTTGGTAATCAAACCTATTCAAGGAAGAGTAAGGGACATGAAGGTTTAGTGTGAGAAAGAAGAGTTTGAAGCAAGACACACCTAAGAAAAATGCAGAGGAAATTACTTAGTCTAAGAATTCAAACAAAAATAATGAAATGAATATGGAGAATGAGGAGAATATGGATATGGGATACTTTAGTTCAAATATGGAGCGTTGCCCTAGCAGCAAAGGTGAGACTAGAAAGGATGAGGCTAAGGAAAGTTATGACAAAATATAGGGTCAGAAAATGTTGGAGAAGAGGATAAAAACCAAAGTGAGCAACCCTAGAAAGCTAGGGAGGAAAATTTGGAGGAAGATAGGGGGAAGGAGAAGCATGACTCAAGTGGTAAGGATGTAATGCTTTCTTTCCTTCACACTGCCAAGCTTAAGGTAGGTTCCTATCTCTAAGGTGATTCCTAGATGTAAAATGAGTTAATGAATCTAAAAATGGGAAAGATGCAGTAGGACCAAGAAGCTGACTGGGCTAAGATCATTCAGCTAGAAGTTTAGGTTGGCAATATCCTAGAGAAGCTAAAGGAATATGAACATAAGCTCTATCTTTTGATCAAAGAGAGTTTCAATAAGATGGAATAGATCACTTCAAGCATCTATGTGGCTATTGTTAACTTAGGTAAAAGAAATAATGAGGAAATCATGTCTCTTGGTGAGCTAAGAAAAAGAACAAGATAGATTTCAAGGAAGAAGGTGGCAGAGGCAACTAGGGGATCTACTACTGACATTATCCAAAACACTACAAAGGTGAGCAAGGAGGTGGTGAAAATGATCAAGGAGTTGTAATAGCTACTGGTGGTGGTTTTGGTAACTAGTCTTTGGTCTGGTGGTGGTTTTAGTAACTAGTCACTAGTCTAGGTTTCTTATCTGGTTTTTGTTCCTTTTTTTCAAACTCTAGCTTCTAGGTCCTTGTAAAACTTGGTTTCATTTACTGGTCTTATTTTGTGGTTTCAAGTCCCTATAAAACTTGGTTTTTTAACTTTTATACTACAGGTTTTAGGTCCTTGTAAAACTTAGTTGTGCTTACTTGAATATCTTTTGCTCTTTTGTTAAGGGTTTCAGGTCCCTTCAAAACTATTTCTACCTTAATCTCAAACACACTGAACCTTGAATCTAAATGTGTTGAAACAACACTTATTAAAATCTAAAAAAACTGAATCACACCTCTATCCTATTGTGCCAAGGCACTTATTGAAATTTGAAAAATACCTCAAAAGCATCACTTGAGGTGAATCTCATTAATCGGGATTCCCAACTCCTCCCCTTTAAGTGTAGAAAAATGGAAAGAATTGTGTGGTGTACTACCCATTATAATATATGGACTAGCCTACATGGCATCGAGCTTTGTATGCTTCCCAGGCCTACTTTTCAATTCATCCCATTTCAATACTATGTCTCCTTGCTGGAAATTCTTGGAATATGCCTTCTTATCAAATATTATCTTGATTTGAGATTGATGAAGCTCAACTTTTTGCAAAGTATCTCTCCTTTTCTCCTCCAATTCATTGAGTTGAGACAACCTTACTATCATAGGCTCCTCATCAATCATATCCAATTGATGCATAAAATCTAATGTTGGAAACTCAACCGAAACAGGTAATCTAGCTTCTTTACCATAAACCAACATATAAGGAGACATACTAGTTGACCTTTTAGGGGTTATTCTATTAGTACACAATGCTTATTTTAACTTTTCATGCCAAGCACATTGATTCCCTTCTAATGTCATTTTTATAATATGAATCAAGTTCTTGTTAGTGGATTCAACTTGCCCTTTATCATGTGGGTAGTAATTTGATGAAGTATTCAAATACACAAATTTTTTAACAACCCATTTTGCAACTTTGTTTCCTATAAATACACGTGCATTATCTAAGATAATGTAATCTAGTATGCCAAATCTACAAACTAAATCATCATATAAAATTAAAACAACAGTCTCATTTGCATCTCTAAGAGCCATTGCTTCAGTCCATTTTGTAAAATAATTAGTAGCTATCAATACCCACTTATGACTTGCACTTGAAGGTGGGTTAATGACACCAATAAAATCTAGACACCATTTCATAAATGGTTGGTCCACCTAAATAGGTTGCAAGGGCAACATTGCTAATTTCTCTTTTCCAACAAAAATTGAGCATTGTTTACATTTTCTTACCCAAGAATGTGCATCTTTAAACACACTTGGCCAATAATAACCTGCCTACATCACATTAAGAGTTGTAGCTTTTGGTGAGAAGTGGCCTCTAGCTTGCCCTTCATGAAACTGATGTAAAATATGGTCAATTTGATCTAGTTTAATACACCTCAACAAAATGCCTTGCAAATCCTTCTTAAATAGAATACCATTCATTAAATAGTAAGGAATAGCCTACAATCTATAATGCCTACATTTTGATCTTACCAAACCTTCGGGACATCATCCATTTTGCAAGAAATCAATCATATCATCCACCCAATCATTATGAATATTATGAACAATAGGTTTTTCATCATCTAGTAAGGCCAAAACAACATCAACATCACCAATTATATTATTATCTCTATTTCTAGCAAGTTGTTTGTATAAATCCTTGCCTCTTACTAGCTTAGTTACTTTGATCTCAATGTCATATTCCATTGCTTTTGTGATCCAACTTGGCCTTTTAGAGTTTAGATCCTTGTTTGACAGGAAATCTTTAATAGAAGGGTGAGAAACCATTAGCTTAATTCTATTATTTGAAAGCATATGCTTGAACTTTTTCAAACTTCTTATAATAGGAAGAATATGTTTCTCAAAAAATGTATAATGCAGTTCATAATCATTTAGTCCTTGACTAAAAAATGCTAATGGTTATTCAAAACCTTCATCATTCTACTATACTAACATGGTAGCAATGCTATCAATGTTTCCATAGGTATATAATATGAAATATTTTGAAAATTTTGGATTTTACAATATAGGAGCAATAGCTAATGCTACTTTTATCAATTTGAAGTTGTGCTTACCTTCTTTTTTCCAACTAAACACCATATTCTTTCTAAGAATTATTGTTAATGACATTAATAGTTCTACAATATTTGGAATAAACCTTCTTCCAAAGTTGATCCTTCCTAGGAAACTTTGAAGTCCTTTTTAATAAGCTAGAAGTGGTAGAGAAAGAATTGCACTTACTCTTGCAGGTTCAATGGTAATACCTACTTTAGAAACAATGAATCCTAACAGTTTACCCTCATGAACATAAAACATATTTTTCTTTGGATTTAGAGAAATGCCATATTTTCTACATCTTTCAAATATCACCCTTAAGTGTTGAAAATGATCTGTAATATTCTTTGAAAAACTAGAAATATCATCAAGATAAAAAAATAAAAACCTATACATTAAGTTTAAGAAATCCTTATCCATTGCTTTCTAAAAGATTGCACCTATATTTGATAAACAAAATGGCATTTTTTGATAAGCCAGAGTTCCCCATTCAATGGTAAACGTTGTCATATATCTATCTTCTTCTTTAACCAATATCTAGTTATAACTAGAGAACCCATCCAACAATGAAAACCATTTTGAACCTAAAACAACTTGTAATATTTGTTCTATTGAAGGCAAATGATGACTATCCTTTGATGAAGTTTTGTTTAAATCACAAAATTCAACACAGAATCTAATTTTTCCATTCTTCTTCCTTACTAGAACCAAATTTAACACCCAAGAAGTATGCTTAATAAGGAATATAATATTGCTACATATTAATATATTCAGTTATTTGATCATAAGAGGTTCTAACTTTGGATTTATTGGTGTCTATTTCTGTCTAAATTGTTTTACACTAGGTTCTAGTTCAATAGTATGCTAAGAAATATTAGGATCAAATCCCTCTAGATCTGAAAAATTCAAAGAAATAATTTCGTGGAATTCATGGCATAAATTAAAAAAAGTTTGATGCTCTTTAGGAGTACATACCTTTCCACATTTCAACATTTTATCCTTTACAACTTCAATTTCTTCATAGTGATCTTCTTTTATCTACAAACTAGATATATCCTATTTAAACTAATCATCAATATTAAAAATAGATTCTAAAATAACTAAGCCTTTAGGCAGTTTGTTTGTCCTTAATAGAATGATTTGATCATCATACTAATCCTACAATTTCTACTAGTTAGGTTGAGAAAATTCAGCTTCTTCTCTTAAAAAGTTAACGATATGTTGGTCAGATTCAAAACTTGCCAACTTTTAGCATTATTTGGTATAGTAGGTCTGACAATAATGTTTACATGATTATTTCCTTTATCTTTATCAATTTTAGATGGTATATCATACTATGCACCTATTACTGCAAGTCTATCGACATGTTTGTTTTGATTTCTAGGAACATATTGCAAATTAAAAGCTTCAAACCTTTCAACTAATCCCATAAAACATGCTTATAAATTTTCAATACATCATTTTTGGTTGAAAGGATGCCTCTAACTTGGTTAAAAAATCAATTCAAAATTACCAAAAACTTGTAAACAACTGATACCTTGCTTTATGGCCCATTTTAATCCATTCACAAGCACTTCATATTCAACAAAATTATTGGTATAGCTAAAACTAAATCTAAAAGATGAATAATACTTTTCATTTACTAGTGAAATCAGCATACAACATCCTCCTACACCTATTTTTTCTACATGAACCATCAAAAAATAACTTCTAAACAACATTGTCTTGTTGTTTTGAACTTAAATCTGCACTTCTCATGACATTTGGCAGAAAATCAATGGTCTCATGAATAACACAATTGCCCAAACTTAGTTCTTCAACCCGTTCCTCTATAATTTCAGCATTTTTATTAGCCCACCCATCCAATAATATATCAAGAACACTATTTATTTGTGTTTTGGACTCATGAACAACAATAATTTCCTCTTGACCAAACAAAATAGATGTTGTCTCATTTTCAGTAGTAACAATATTATGTTCAATGTAATCCTTTGCAATAGGTTCAAATGGGATTGTGACCTTAGTGCCATACATAGTGCCAAAAATTATATGAGACCAATCTGTAGACAAACAACCTTCCATTTTGGTAGTAAAATCTCATGATAAACATATGGAAAAATAGGGAGGTACGTCAATGATGTAAATATCCATAGGGACTGAAAAACTAGGACAAGAATGCAAGGTCAAATCCAAGCTCCTTATAACTCCAATTGTCTTAATAGCTATCCCATCTAGTTGAGCTACCCCTTTATCAAGTGGCTCATATTTGAAGCCTAGTTGTCTACAATTTTCTTTGGCATAACTGAGCTAGTAGCACTTGAATCTATCATGCAATTATGAACAAGGTACTTGCCTATTATAATAGTAATATAAAAAGGTGGTGGTTTGACTAACTTGGATGGCTATTGGGTTGTATTAGCATTTGTAGCCATTGGGACTTTAGGACCTTGTTCTGCTAAAGAATCATTAGACAAGGTAAGTGATTGTAATGCTTCCTGTAGCATATCTTTTTGACTTGGGAGTGCTAAAACACCCCACATAGAAATAGAAACATGAGTCTTCTTCAAATGCTTGACAATATTTAAATTTTTCATACTAACCTTGGATTGATGATTTGGTACAATGAGATTCTTTTGTTGTTGTGATGGTTGTAAAATTGTTTTTTGAGCTTGCACTTGTTGTCCTTGTTGTCCTTTTGAAACATATTGTGTCTTTTGCACATTTGAAGGTACTAGTTGAGTATTATCTACATTAGCCTATTGTTTTTTTCCTTTATTAGCTTATTATTGAGGCTTAATAGAAAGTTGTTGTACCTTATCAGTCTATTATTGATCATTTATATTCTAGGCCTTTGACCTTGTGCTTGTTGCTACAGGTCTTATAACTTGGCTTGGATTATAGTTTGCTACTACAATAGCCTCATCTTCATTAAAATTCATTAGAGTAGCATTCAGGGTACCTTGTTGCTTCATTTGATCATGATAAACTTCTCCTTGAATAATTACTTGTTGTCCTTTAAGAACATCTTATCTTCTTGCCTCAAGCACATGTGCACAATCAAGCCAAAAATGACCAACATTACAAGTATTGCACCACTCTTCATAATGTGCATAGTTGTTTTGAGGAACAACTAACAAATCTTTATAAGTACTAGGAATTGCATAATTGTAGGGAATTGACCATAGTTTCTTTGGTGTCCTCGAGCTTGCCTTTGCTGGTTTGATCTTGAAGCTTGATTTGATTGCCTATTTTCCTTATAGGAAGCTTGAGGAGGTTTATAGTATTAACCTTGTTGCTTCTTCAACTTTGTTATTTCATTTCCATAACTTTGCAAAGTTTGCATCATACTATCACTTTTATCCATTAAGTCCAATTTTTTCTCTTTTAATTCTTTGATAGGAGTTGTAGCAGTGTGTTCTTTTGCTGCAACTTGTATGATAAATTTTGGTAATGTTGGCATAGGTGGAATGATAGCTAATGGTGGTCTAATAGATGGTGCAATTGGTTGTATTTCTATAAAATAAGGCATTCAAGGCCAAGGAGGTAACTTAGAAGCTTGCATCAAGTTTTTTTCACCTCTAACAACTATATCAAATGCATCAGACAAAGTATGCCCTCTCATAGATTGTATCATAACTGAAATATCATTGTTAAAATCCTTCAAATAAAATAATAATGCATAATCATTAGAATTTTTAACAGATGCTTCAAAGTGATGCTTGAACTAAAACTAAATTCAAATTAAAATAACGTAAGATAGCACATTGAACTAATCTGAATCAAACATATTTATCGTAGAGAACTAATCAAACCATTGAAAGATAAAACACCATAAAAACTAAATAAAACATGGTTCTTGTATTTAAATAAGTGTAGCAATCAATTGGTTACAAATTATAATATCTTTTTTAGTATTTCTTTTGTTTTTATCGAAAACATTTTGCTTTTGACTGGAGCTAAGAACTATTAAGGCCACAAATTTGGGGGACCTATGAGCATAGAAGCCCATCAGGGACACTAAGATGGAGGGGCACAACCAACACACTCAACATGGGTTTGACATAGGGCCCACAAGAAATCCTAGTCTAGTGATGACCTTGAGAATTCACTATCATTCTTTCCTTCTCCTTTGGTGTACACCATCTATGGGCACCTATCCACCACCATGCATGACAACTATGGTGGACCCAACTAGCATTAACACTATTTTGGATTGAACAAGGATTTGAACCTTGGTTTCACCATTAACAGTGCAACCAAGTCACAACTACACCACAAGGTGATTGCCATGCATTTGTTAGTCTTTCATTCCTAAGAGACAATACTAAAAATACAAAAATGATATTTATGTGATTCTATATATCTTGGATAAAATGATCGTATACTTATAGACAAGGATCCTGTTACAGAATTAAAGGATCCACTCTTTTATAACATAATTATTCCTAGCTAATAACTATCATCCTAATTATGGATAACTAACTCCTGATAGTAATTTAGGTCATATCATTATAAATTAAGGCATATTTGAATCAAAATGCAAGAAGGGCACCATATTTTTGGACATGCATTAACTATCTCTTGTATTGATAGGTATTTTCATCATGCATGGTATCCTTGATTATGATCTCCAATCTAATGAGGTTCTCTATGTATGTTGTGGCACCTTCTAGTCCTATCCCATCAATATTTATAAGATATTAGGCCTTGAAAAGAATTACTTGGTACTTGTGGTGTAGGAGCACCTAGACAAGCTAAGTTTGAAACCTAAGTATTTCCTTGTTTTTGGCTTGTAGTGATTCTAGCCACATCACTAGTGCAATAATAGGACTATACTAGTCCTTAGGTAAGGTTGGTTAAGCTAGAAGGATCCAAAATGGGTCTACAGGCCTAAAGTTTCTCACTAGGTGATTTAGGTCCAAAATATGAGAAAGTAACCAAAATAGGATTTTAAAGGGTTGAATAGGTTTTTGGAGTTCATATATGTCATTTAATATTTCTATGTGGTCCTTGGAGCAAGTTAGAGGGTCTAATTCCCTTTAGAGCAAAAGTTGCTCAAAAGTTGTTAATGTTGTCATGACAACATTGCAACTTTTTCTTGCAATTTTGACAACTTTATCATATTGGTTGGTTGTGTAATCACCTAAAAATGGTCATCTAGACTATTAGCCCCCTTCTCAAAATTTTGGCTAATTTAATTTAATCACTTACCTAGACCAAATTGCTAATAATCAATTTATTTGATTATAACCTATAATTTGACTATGCTATCCTAAGTTCATTATTTGATTAAAAGAACATGTCCCCTTTTAATTAAATAAAAGACCCCATTCTTCTAACCCACTTAAAGTTCACACATAAATTCCTTTTTCTATTTTTCAACTAAAAGAAAAGGCTTTGTGACTTTTGTCTTATATGACAAGTCAACTTATATTCTATTGGTTGACTTGTGTGTGCACATGGATCACTCTTCTTTTTTAATTCCACCATTGATCATCCACCATCTTCATCTTGATCTCCACCATTTGTATGACTTTAAAAGGGAGAGAGATTTCCCCCTCAAAGCATCCACCCTCATTTGAATATTGTTACGCTGCAGGTTTTATAACAGGTTTCTTTGGAGCTTTGTGGAGAACTTCTCTTTCTTGTCTACATCCTCTCATCCATGGCAGTCTAGCTTAGCTTAACTTTCATTTTTACATTTAGCTTAAATAATATAGTCTAATAGTTGGATTGTGACACTCTCATACATGCTTAGCATAGCTACACTTTGCATTTCATTCTAGCTTAATCTTCATTTGCATTGCATCCTTGAGGAACTCATTGTAGACACTTGCATTCTTGCTCTTGTCTCAAAGAACCTCCCATTGCATGGTTTACTAGCAAGAAGCATATCTCTAAGGCTCAGTTGAGAGACTTCAAACTTGAAACATACCTTCTTTCACTCTATGGATACGGAGCTCTAAGCTGGCATTCAAACATTCTGAACTCATGGAATTGTTTGGATAGAATGGTTTAGAGCGTGACACAATTCGAGTGTACATTTTTGGCATCCACCATTTTACCAAAAGACTCCAATAAAAAGTTTTATGTGCCTATGAAAAATGAACAATTAGTCAATACTGCACATGAAAAAAAGAAGAAGCAAGTTTGGGTTTTTATGCTTTGGGCAGCCTTGCAAACAATGTTAGTAGCCCTTGCGCATTTGAAGCTTTGACATGTGTTATTTTGTATGCAAGGTTTCAATTTTTTTTTCACAAAGAGGGAAACCTACAATCACAACTTGTTAGCCCACAAGTTAGCATGAAATAATCACAAAAACTTTGAACTAGACTTCTGTAAAACAGCCTAGAAATCTACTAAAAAACAACAGTCAGCTAGCTAAGAAGAAATTTGATCAAATCCCTCAAGAAATGAGCAAAACTTGTTAGATGATACTTGTCGCTGAACAAATGTCATGCGATACTTTATAGTAAAGAAAGGCAAAAATTTTTGTGCAGATGATACTTTTTCTCCAGCTATGTGATAGAGTGTTTCACAGAGGCTGATAGGATGCAGGCTTCAAGTTCGACACTATTTCCAAAAAGTGTCACATGAAAGTACTGTGAACTATCATGCGAAACTGGAAGAATGTTGCCCAACACCGCGAATATAAAAAAGAAGAAGAATCCAAAATAGTAAAGGAAATGCAAGAAAAACTAGGGTAATGCAGGGAAAAATGTACAGTTTGGCCCTACGGTGTGTGCCAAAAATGTACACTCAAAACTGTCCCACCCGTGTTAAAATTCTGTCGCTTGACACTATATGCTGAACTTATGTCACCCTCCTTCTAAGAAAATATCACCTAGAGTTACTTTGGGTCAAAAACAAAGTTTACAATTGGATTTTTTTGGTCTAAGGAGCGTCATGTTGGTCACCCTTGGTCCTAGCTACATATCAATGTGTGAAGAATTTTTCCTAGGTCGAAAAGATGGGTTTAGTCCATCGAATGAATGTCTTGAAAAATCTTGATGAATCACTTGTCAAAATTCAGATATTATTTTATTCTAGCTATTTGCTATTGAGCTTCTTTCTCATCTTCTTAGCTCAAGTCACCCGTGTTGTAAGATCTTGAGCACTGTTTGACAAGCCATCTATCACATTTTGACAAGTGACTAGTCTTGATCGTAAAAGCTTCAAATTTGGCTCACTTTTCTTGTCCTACTAAACAAAGACAACTCTTTACATGATGATCACAACCAAATGTCAAGGTGGTGATAGTAATCATACCCCTTTCATTTTTAGGAAATTGGAGACACCACCTAAGCATCCTCGTAAAAAACTTTGTGTGGAAGATCTCGAGTCTACCCAAACACAAACAGCTAACATTAGGCATAATTTGCTTTATAGTTTTGAAAATCCATTTGGTACACCCTTTGAGACACCCAAGGATACAATTGGTATAGTCACTGTGGTGCACCCTGATGAAATTAAGTGTCGCTTAGAAGAACAAGAACGTGAAACCCAAAAGACTTTGGAGGCTATATACACTATGGAAAGAGAAAACCAACAAGTCGACACTAAAAATTAGGCACGCTATGAGGGATATAAAGGAACTTTTCCTAGAAATCCTTTTGAGAATGATGATGGCAATCACATGCCTCCAAGGGCTCTTAGGGCTCCTGCTGGCGCATGTCCTTCACCACCTAAACTATCCCATCATGATATTGATGAAGTAACTAGCAAAGATGTGATCAAATTTCAACAAGATGGCTTCGCCCAAAAATTAATGCTTAGAGCTTTAGAGGAAAATGGAGACCAATACTTCTAATACATGGCAGCTAGGGGATGGAAAATCCCTCAAGGTTTTGATGTTGAGCATATAATTCCAAAACAGGAGCCCGCTGAGGCTGAAATCTTAAGGGAAGAAATATAAGAACTAAGGAAACAATTTGCACAACTAGAAGCTTCGAAAGATCCACCTAAGATATCATTTGTTGAATCAATTTGCACTCTTCCATTTGATAGGAGTCTTTACATGCTACCATTTCCTAAAGATATAGAGGTTCCTAAGTATGAAAAATATGATGGAAATGGTGATCCTCATGATCATGTGAGACAATTCTATGCTCTTAGCATGGATTTTATGCATGAAGACACCTTTCTTATGAGATTATTTCCTAGGATTCTAAGAGGACAAGCTATGGAATGGTTTACAAAACTGAGTCCTCTTAAAAAATTTGATGAACTTGCACAATTCTTTATCCAGCAATATTCATACAACATTCAACATCCTGTGACTGTGCTAGACTTATGCAACATCAAACAAAAAATGGGAGAATCTTTTGCAATAAACCTTCAATGATGGAGATCTTTATACTCTCGATATCCTCAACAAGTGCCTGAGGCTGAAAAAATTGACATTTTTGTCAATACACTTGTACTTGAGTTATACTTTGATCTAAGAAAATAGTTATTCACATCCTTCAACACCATGGTGGAGAGTGCATATTGCATTGAGGATGTTGCTATGAAAAGAGGTGACATTGTTATAAAAAAAGACAAAAGTACCAATGGGAATGGTAAAGACAAAGGAAAACCTTGGAATAAGAACAATTATGTTTTCAACGATGGAGTAGTGGACACTCCTAAGACCAAGGAAATTGTGTTTAACCTTTCTAGCATCATCTATGCTATGAAACAACAAGAAAGTTTGAAACCACAAACATTTGACAAGAGCTCTAAGTTCACCAAGAAACAATGTGTGTACACACCTATGGTTGAGACTTATGAGGTGGTTTGATTGTGAACAAACTGGTTACTTTACTGGACAACTCTTGTCCTTATGATCCACCTGTCAGACCTCCATGGTGGAGAGAAGACCACACTTGCAGTTATCACTGAAGCAAGGGTCATAACACTGGAAATTGTTTTAAGCTCAAAGACATAATTCAAGATCTCATTGAGGAAGGAAAAGTTGTCATAGATGGCCTCATTAAAAATGCTGACCACAAAGCTTTTAAACAACCCTTGCCCAAATATGAGAAGGGTGAAACCTTAAAAGCTACCAAAAAGAATCATGATGCCAAAATTAGTTATGCTTATGCTAACACTGATAATGTTATAAGCATACTTGAGCTCGTTGCATACATATGTATGGCAAGCTCCAACAATGACAACTGGCCAAATTATGATGCTGAATATGAACGACCAAAAGTAGTCTTAAGGACACGATCCACTCGTCAAGACCATATTGATACTAGACCCAAGGTGGTACTCCGAGTGGTTGAGTCTTCATCTTCTCAAAGTGAACCATTTAATGCTATTACTACGGGGCAATCTAAGGTTGTCCTAAAAGTTGTTCATGACCCTAAAAATGCTTCATCATCTAAGCAAACAATTACTTCCAAGATCTCCAACTATGATCTTGTTAGCCAACTACAATGCACACAAGCACAAATTTCCATTTTTGAATTGCTAGAGTTATCTCCTTTGCATAGGGATATCCTTGAGAAAGCTTTACGTTCTGCCAACGTTCCCATAGATATTGATGCAGACTGATTCCAAGCTATGGTGAACCACATCTCCTCACCTCACTATCTCACCTCTTCTGAAGAAGATGATCAAGCTCTAAATCATCCCCATAACCTTGTTCTTCATGTCAAAGTTCAAATATTTTGTACCTACATCCACTGAGTCCTGATAGACAATGGTGCAGGGTTAAATATCATTTCATTCAATGTAATCCAATAGTTGGGCATGTCTAAATTTTCCATCGATCCTAAGCGCAAGATCACTATAAAGGCCTATAATGAGGTTGAAAGGCATTCTAAAGGTCTAACTATACTTCCAATCAGAGTTGGTCTAGTTGAGAAGAATGTCATATTCCAAGTCTTAGACATACCACTTGCATACAACTTGTTGTTGGGATGACCATGGATCCATGACATGCAAGAAGTGCCCTCTACGTACCATTAGTGCATTAAGTTCCCTTTTAATGGTACTAAAGTAGTTGTCCTTGGCGACAACTCCATGTCTATCAACACATTATCTACTGCTGAAACATTGGTTCCACATAATTTCTCATCTCATGAGCTAACACCATCTTTCACAGAGTGTGAACAAAAACTAAAAATTATGAGCCTTGGCATGGGTGAGTACACTTTGGACTCTATTGTTGCCTTACCAATTTCCCCTCGGTCCTATGGGAAACCAACTACCTTAAAGATGCCTTTCACTTCCACTATGACACTTTTTGGCACTTTTGTGCAATCATGACTACCTCTAGAAGCAAAGAAGGAAGAATAGGCCATTAAGGACTGGATCTACAGAGAAGAGGAAGACAAGGAAGTTACACTGACTACTCCTATTTCTCCTAAAAGATATGAGAAAGGCTATAAATTTCTAACAAAAATGGGCTATCAGGGCCATGGGTCCTTAACTGTTCATAAAAATGCTCTAGTTGAACCTTTAAGTCACACTCAAGGTTGTGATACTCGACACACTGCTAGTCTAGGCTTTGGGCTAGACAATGATATACCAACGTGTGATCGAAGATTTCTCATATCTAGCAAATCAGAGAGTGATGGTTCTCCCATAATTATGACCACTTCACAAGATAAAGACTTTTTCCCTCTCACTTCCCTCCTTTGGGGAGAAGAAATATTGACTACTAATAATAATGAGGAAGCTTCTACCTCCCAACAATAGGAACAAGAAGGATCTACTCCTAAGGACATGAATAGAGGATGAATCAGACATAATATTGCTCATCTCAAAGCTAGAGATTAGAGTATATATTCTCATGAGTATGAGTGGGAAAGTCTCTCGAACACATCTTGTGAGCTAGGAGTGGATGTAATTCATGCCTATACAACCCAACTAAATGTAGTCGAATGGTCTAGTATAGGGTCAGATGAGTTTGACTCACAACATGTCTCAATAGATCATGCTAGTTCCTCTAGGTCTATTCCTGAGCTGGACTCCTTTGCGACATTCTCTATAGGCTCAACTTCACAAGTCACCAGAGATGAATCCTTCCATATCAATCACATTGAAACTTCTACCTCACTCTCGCTAATTCACCCTAATCTCATAGATTGGTCTCTCCAAAATCAAAGACCTAAAATACAATCTTTCCAAAATTACTATGAGATCGCTTGTTACCTAAATGCCATTGAACTCATCACTTCTTCCACAAAAAAACCTATGGTTAACATGAAAAAATTAGATATCAAGTACCTCAGTCAAAAAATTAAAATTAAAAATAAGTGGTCAGATGGCGAAAATCACATTGTGGCGATGTCTGATCCTAAAAAAAGTAAAAATAAAGCCATATCTAATGGTGAAAACCTCCCTAAGGCACCTATGGATGAGGTACTTGGTAGTCTGCCAAGCTATTTCTAGGATAGATCTTTAGTTCTCATTGAACCTATGTAGCCTATCAACTTGGGTACAAAAGAATGTCATAAGATTATTCATGTAGCTCAGTCCTTGTCAAACAAAGAAAAGGCATAGTTTGCTCAATTCTTTCAAGACAAGAAGGTCAAATTTGCATGGACATACTCTGATATGCCAGGGCTTGATACAGATCTCATCATGCATCATTTATAAATCTTACCAGATGTCAAGCCTGTCAAACAAAAAGTGAAAAAAATGCACCCACACGTGGCCCTACTGGTCAAGGAAAAGTTAGAAAAACTCTTAAGTGCAAACTTCATTAGGGCCATTGATTATATGGAGTGGATTTCCGACATTGTACCTATCTCTAAGCATGACAAATCGATATGAGTTTGTACTAATTTTAGAGATCTCAACAAAGCATGCCCCAAGGATGACTTTCCACTACCAAACATCGATATGATAGTGGACATGACTGCGGGTTATGAGATATACTCGCTCATGGATAGATTTTTTGGGTATAACCAAATCAAGATAGCTCTAGTAGACCAAGAAAAGATAGCTCTTACATGTGCATGGGGTACCTTTTGTTGGAATTTCATGCCTTTTGGGCTTAAAAATGCTGGCACTACATATCAAAGAGCAAAGACAACCATCTTTCATGATATGATGCATAAAAACATGGAAGACTATGTTGATGACACACTGGCTAAATCTAAAAAATGAGACACACATTTCAGAGACCTTAGTCTGATATTGGACTGTATCGAACAATTTCAACTTAGGCTAAATCCAAAAAAATGTGCTTTTGGTGTCACTTTTGGGAAATTGCTAGGGTATATCATTTCAGCAAAAGGCATTGAGGTTGATCCTGAGAAATTCCAAGCTATCATGGATATGCCTCCACCAAACAATATCAGTCAGCATAGAAGTCTACAAGGACATCTACAATCCATAAGAAGATTTTCTCTCAATTGGCTGATAAGGCTCAAGCTTTCAATAAAAATATGCATAAAGGGTCTACCCATATTTGGAACAATGATTGTCAACAGATTTAGATCAAATCAAAGGCTACTTGGCAAAACCTCCAGTTTTGATGCCACCCATTTTGGGAAAACCTTTGATTCTGTATATTTCAGCTACGAATTCTTCTCAAGGAGCACTCTTAGCCCAAAGTGATGAGATGGGTAAAGAAAGATCCATATACTATATCAGTCAAACTTTGGTAGCTTATGCAATAAACTATACAAGTATAGAGAAGGCATGCCTTGCTATAGTATTTGCCTCTCAAAAGCTTCGACATTATATGTTGGCGCATATAGTCCACTTGATTGCTAAGATAGATCCTTTGAAATATTTGTTAAGTAGAGCCACACTTACTAGTCATCTTGCTAAATGGATGATGATTCTTTTTGAATTTGACATTCAGTATGTCAAACATAAGGCAATCAAATGATAGGCCATAGTTGACCAGTTGGCTGACTTTCCACTCAAAGATACAATGCCTATGCAAATTGAGTTTCCAGATGCCTTAATCATGTATATTACGGAGAGGACATGGAAGATGTTTTTGATGGGTCTCATACTTAGAATGGAGCGAGAGCAGGTGTTTTGTTTGTTTCCCCTCATGGTTATACAATCCCAAAGTCCTACAAACTCTTGTTCCCATGTACAAACAACATTGCAGAATATGAGGCACTCACAAATGGAATCAAAATGGCTCTTGAATGGAGAATAATTGAATTGCATATCTATGGAGACTCTCAACTTGTTATAAACCAAGTGAACAATAACTATCAAATAAAAGATGACAAGTTGATCCCTTATAAGAAGTTGATAGATGCTCTAATTAACTATTTCACTTTTATGACATTCCAACAAATTCTTAGAGCAGAAAACAAGGTTGCCAATGCTATGGCTACCTTAGCATCTATCCTCCAACTACAAGAACATGAATCATGATTTGAGTTCCTGGTGGAAGAACTACATCATCCAGCCTATGATTCTTTAGACAACCAAGTGATCTACACTGTTGTGGGTCATGATTCCTCCTACTATAAGGCTATCTTCTCCTACCTGTGTGATCAGGTTATTCTTGAAACACACACACAACCAAAAATGCCAACTCCTTCGTAACGGCTCACACTACACTTTGGTCTCTGGTGACTTGTATAGGAAGGGTCTAGATGGAATGTTGCTTAGGTTTTTAGAGCTAGAAGAGTCTGAAAAGGCACTTGCCAAAGTCCATGATGGCATTTGTGGGGCACATTCTAATGGCCTTGCACTTTCTCAAAAACTGCTTAGGACGGGTTATTACTAGCCCACCATGCATGCTGATGTTGTGCACTATGTGAGGTCTTGTCAAAAATGTCAACTCCATGGCAACTTGATACATGCTTTCAGATGAGAGCTAATCCCTTTTGTGACATATTGGCCATTTCAGCAATGGGCCTTTGACTTGGTAGGAAGGATTCATCCAAGCCCATCCAACGGTCATAAATTCATCATCACAGCAATGGAGTATTTCACTAAATGGGTTGAAGATGTACCATTATCTGCTACTATAGGCAAACGTGTTGCCCTATTTATACTAAATCACATCATTTGTCGGTATGGTATCCCATCCTCTATTCTTACGGATAATGGAGGGCAGTTCAAGAAAAAGGACTTAAAGTAGCTGTGCAAAAATTTTTGAATTAAGAAACACTCGTCCTCTATTTACTATCCCCAAGGGAATGGCCAAGCCGAGGCCTCTAATAAAACATTGCTGAAAATCCTACACTGCATAGTTCACAAGTCTAGGAAAGATTGGCACTTGCAAATAAATCTGGCACTTTGGGCCTATAGAACCTCTATTCATACTCCTACAGGGGCTATGCCCTTTTCTCTAGTCTATGGCTCTAAGGTTGTTCTCCCATTTGAAGTCGAGATCCCCTCCTTGCGAGTCTCCTTACATGGGTTGATGACTGATGAGGACCATAGAGCTATGCAAGTATAGGAATTAGAGACTCTTGATGAATGCCATAAGGCCGCTTTTTATCACATGAGGGCTTATCAGAAGCACATGTCAACTCAGTATAACAAGAAATTTCACCCTCATGAGTTTCAAGTAGGTGAACTCGTGCTTAGAGAGAATCCAAAAAATCAGCAAAATTGAGAGCAGAAAGGGAAATTTGAACCCAACTGGTTGGGTCCTTACATTATCACAGCAACATTCGGGTCTGGTGCTTATTAGTTGTCTACTCCTGAAGGGGAAGAGCTTGGAGAACTTATCAACACCCTACACTTGAAGAATTTATATGCTTAGAGGCTTGCTGCTCAGCTATCTTGTATATATCTATGATCCTAAAATAAATTCTAAAAATTAGAAAAAGTCCTGAAAAAAAAGACCATCTTAGTGAAAACCTAGCAATAGGTGCTTTGATGTATCACCAAAAAAAATACAAAAATACAAAAATACCAAAGAAAAAAAAAAAAAAAGTCCTGAAAAAATTTGTCAAGTGGTGAAAACTTGGAAATGGATGCTACTTGAGACCCCTGCACCTATGTCTATCAGTCTCAATCATCCATTTCACTACACATTTCCTAGCTTGGAATTGTTTCTTGTCCTAGTCTCGAGGGCATAACTACTTAGCCTATTGAGGTATTCTTGTGCATTAGGGTTTCTTTGACAACTCACAAAATAGTATTTCTCAACACTTCCCCCACCTTGACATCAAGTTTTTTTCAACACTTTTCAGATAAGTTTACCTACAGTCCCCGATGTCGCGATATTTCTCACTATCAGAATCAAGTCTTGAAGAAATGGCCAAGTGACTTACACACACGCTCTTTAACACTTAAATGACTGAGCCATGCTGATCTTTATCTACTTTTTGTGCTATCTATGATGATTTCTTTATGTTCTATCCATAATAGTCTTTCAAGGATGTCATTGAGTAGAAGACTAGGGGCATGGGGCATATTTTCTTGATTTTTGCTTGTGGGTATACTTTGTTTGTCTATAGTGTTGTAAGAATTTATGCTTGTCCTATCCAAAATTTTGACTTATAAATGTATCATCCTTGACTATTTCACAAGACCACACTAGGGGCTTAGCCTGGCACTTATACCTTGATACAGGTGTAATCTTGCTAAATCAAACTTAGGGAATTTAATCGCATAGCTATCTTGACTTACATGTCTCTAATGCTTAGATTGGATTTTCACATCCCTATCTAATATCGATCATATTCATATCCTCATAATTATACTAGTGATGGTTGTATGATCTCATGATGTCCCTAATAAATGCTCAATGATGAAATTAAGAGTCTAAATGTTATGTGTTTCTTGCTAGTAAACCACTTTTCATATTAGCTTGCATTTTAGGTTCATGTCATTTTTAATCTAGTTGTGCATTCCTACACATGGGAAGAGCTCTCTCTTCATCTTTTTTTCTTTGTGGACATATCAGCTAGCTACTTTCATCTTTCGCTTCTTCATGTCTTTTCACCTCCTTAATCTTTCGCTACATTTCTTTGCTATCTTGTCATCACAAGGGGTTAATCCAAAAACATCACATATGATCTATCCAAGTGTCACATATTTTCACAAAAACATTTAAGTCTTTACCATCCATATGAGAGACCAAAATCAATACACATGAGTATATACACATACATGAGCTGAAAACAATAGCTAAAACACCACATGAAAGTTGAAACATACATTTTGAGACAAGTAGACAAGAATATCGATAAATCTAGTATCTCATATATATCAAATGTGTCATGGTACATATACAAATATGGGATCCAAAATTTGGATATATATCTCAAAAATACATGAGGTACAATCAAAACATAGCTATCACTCAACATCATGTCTAACTGCCACCCTCCGTGGCTGGTGTTGGCCCTTGTGGGGGAGCCTATCTCCTATCTATTGGTTGCACTATGCCCTCTAATCTACCTACTTTCTTTGAATAGTCAGGAAGACCCTGTCCTAGTGGTACCACACCCCTATAGGTGGTGTAATAGTATGAAGCTTGTGCACCATGATGCGCTGCCTCTTGCCTCGTAGTATCCTGCTCTTGGCACAACTCATCTACTCGTGCCTGCTCATCCATCAGCTACTGATCTCATACTATGATAGTCACCCGAGCTACCTGCAGCTCTGCCTCCAAGGCACAAATCCTCGCACCCTGATCCTCTCCTCCTACTGGATGCTCTATAGGTGCCTCTAACCTCACTGCTCACTGTCATCTCAGGGGCACCTCCTCCTCCTCACCACCATCATCATCAGACTCTGATGACTCCTCCTCCTCCTCCTACATCATTTGTCTTTGCGTCCTCCTCCACCCTGCTCAGGAGCTCTCCCCCTCCATCTACCTACTGTCTCTCCCTCTCCCCCTCCCTCTCCCTCTACCTCCTCCTCCCCCATTGCCTCCACATCCCACTCCTATGAGTACCACATCTAGATCTATGAATCGAGGGAATGGGTGTCTCTACATCTCATAAAGATACCCTAGATTTGTGCCTACATCTTCCACATTTGGGCGATAATCCCAGGGAGTCGCTACTAGCACCGATGTATCCCTAACTGCTATATGATAGTCCAACATCAATAGCCATCCTAATCCCTCATCTGTGTGCATTTGGGCATAGGTGGTGGTCTCCACCGATATCACCTGCCACTCTACAAACTGCCATCAGACATGACTGATCACAAACCACTCCACAATGTCTATGCTTTGACCCACCAGTGGTTTGCTATATCTAATATAGTCAAGCTCCCATGAGTCTGACCATCTGCCACACTCCCAGTATGGTCACCATGTGAATGCAATTAGCTCATCAAACACACATTGGTAGTAGGTCACATCTCCACTATGTATCTATGGGATGAACCCTCTATACCCAAAAATGAAAGGCTGGCTGCGCTCTTGTGGCTGCACCCGCGATCGGATCACAGCGATGTGCTCCCAAACCCAGATCTATGCTAACATTGCTCTACATGCCCATGACCCACCCTCATGGTATACTATCTCATGGAGCTCATGGTACATCTCTACCAATATGGCAGGCCCCCATGCCATCCTACATGATTAGGAGATAAGATCATACACCAGTCAACCCCATCCTAATAGGAAGCCCTTCTGGCCTCAGTCTATCACCAGGGCCTGGGCTACCAAAGAGCATAAAAAGATGGGCAAAGGATAATCATATCCATACTCAATCATCAATCTCTCCCAACTCAGGTGACGGTCTAGAATTGTCACATCCTGGAATAGCTCCTGCACTCATGCTTGCCCCTTTGTTGGGGTCATATCATTGTACACCTGTGCCATCATCAAACTTGACATCAATACACTTGGCATCCAACATCGAAATTGCTAAATAAACAAACTAATAATCAAGCAACTTACTAGCTTGCCATGGCATGGCACTCACAGAATGTTATATACATCCTCCAAGGTAATAGAGGCCTCGCCAGTCGATAATTGAAAGGTGTTATGCTCACTATGCCACCTCTCTACCAGCGCAATCAACAAACTGTGGTTTGCTCGGATGTGGGGCATTCGTACAACTCACCGCAAGCCCATAGCTGCTAGAGTAGTCTGCTCATCATCGCTCAAATGATCCACAATGTGCAAACCCACCACCCTAGGAGCTCTAATTTGTAATGCTGGGAATACCTCCTATCCAGGTAAAACGTGCAACCATTAGTAATAGTCACATGAAAAAAAAAAAGCATTAAGAAAAGCATCAAAACCATCAGTGTGACACTTTTTACATGCAGCGTGTGATACAATTTTCTACAATAGTATCGTGTGACACTTTTTTCTAAGTTGTTTGACATAATTTTGTCATGCGATATTTCACCCATTCTGTGCGACATTTGGGTATAGCCGAAGCAACACTTTTCACTAAGTAGTGCGAAACTGTTTTAGAAAAAAAAGTATCACGCGACAGTATTTCAATGCCCATGCGATAGATTAAAAGTATTGGTGAATTTTTTCCAAAAAACCCTTAAAACATGTGAAAAATCTCATAAAAGCTCGAAAAAGCGACAAAAAGGTAATTACTTATCGGTGCTCCATATCGCTCTAGCCAGTTGTGCAACCGGCTGCGCTCGAAATGATGTTAGTGAAGAGGAATGTTCGCCTGAGCCATGATGCTATGTGGACCACTCACAAAATCTCTCAAATCACAAAAAGACAAATGAATAGTGAAAATGACACTTGGACCCCTTTTATAGCCTCTAACCTCATTTTGACCTAATTTTCAAACTCCTTGGAATTGTATGAAAATTACACCCCTAGCTAATTTCAACATCTTGGATCTATTTTCAGGATCAAAATCAAAATTCAAGTTCATCTTGATGGTCAAAATTGCATTTTAAAATTTTGCCTTCTTCCAAGCAGTTAGCTGACCTTTTGAGGTCTAATCTCAGAATCATCACTGGGGCATCTTCTCTTCTTCATATTCTCACCATTTCCACACTTCATATCTACTCAAGTTCACCTCTTTCATATTTAACATCATCTTTCTACTAGATTTGACCTAAAAAAAAATAATGCTATATCCTTCATGGTCAACTCTAGTCAAACTAGGTCATTTTATCACTTTCTTATAGTCATTCTTGGGCTCTAATCATTTATCTGTCATATCAGACATTGCTATATCTTAATTTTCTCATGTCTAGCTAGTTTCTACATCCTCTTACCTCATTTTGATCCTGAGGGGGCAGAAATACTCCATTGCTGATTGTTACAGCTATCTATTTCTTAGGAGCATTTGTTTGACCTTATCACTTGCTCTCAATCTATTTTCTTTGCTAGGTGTTAGAATTCTTTTCGGATCCTAACATCATCTTCCTAGTGTTCAGTACTACCGCTATTAGGCTATGCATTCAGGACTTGCTATCTATTTCTGCATTTCATTCTTCGGAATCAAACATCTATATCTACCACTGCCTACTTGGCTTCAATTTTCTTTGACATAATGTGTTCCCAGATCGATCATGCATTAGTCAAAGAGGGGAAAATTTAATCACCTAAAAATGGTCATCTATACTATTAGCCCCCTTCTCAGCATTTTGGCTAATTTAATTTAATCACTTACCTAGACCAACTGCTAATAATCAATTTATTTGATTATAACCTATAGTTTGACTATGCTATCCTAAGTTCATTATTTGATTAAAAGAACATGTCCCCTTGTAATTAAATAAAAGACCCCATTCTTCTAACCCACTTAAAGTGCACACATAAAGTCCTTTTTCTGTTTTGCAATTAAAAGAAAAGGCTTTGTGACTTTTGTCTTATATGACAAGTCAACTTATATTCTATTGGTTGACTTGTGTGCGCACATGGATCACTCCTCTTTTTGAATTCCACCATTGATCATCCACCATCTTCATCTTGATCTCCACCATCCGTACAATTTTAAAAGGGAGAGAGATTTCCCCCTCAAAGCATCCACCCTCATTTGAATATTGTTATGCTACAAGTTTTGTAACAAGTTTCTTTGGAGCTTTGTGGAGAACTTCTCTGTCTTGTCTACATTCTCTCATCCATGGTATTCTAGCTTAGCTTAGCTTTCATTTTTACATTTATCTTAAATCATATAGTCTAATATTTTGATTGTAAAACTCTCATACATGCTTAGCATAGCTACACTTTGCATTTCATTCTAGCTTAATCTTCATTTGCATTGCATCCTTGAGGAACTCATTGTAGACACTTGCATTCTTGCTCTTGTCTCAAAGAACCTCTCGTTGCATGGCTTACTAGCAAGAAGCATATCTCTAAGGCTAGGATGAGAGCCTTCAAACTTGAAACATACCTTCTTACACTCTATGGATACGGAGCTCTAAGCTGGCATTCAAACATTCTGAACTCATGGAATCGTTTGGATAGAATGGTTTAGAGCGTGACACAATTCGAGTGTACAGGTTGGAAGGCCATAACCATAAAAATTGGTTGAGTGCACATGAGGGAGCCTATAAGAGGTCAAATGGAAGGATTTGTATAGGTTGGACAAGTTAGTTTCATGAATTTTGCATTTGTACAGACTTTGCACATAGTTTTGTTGCTGGTTTTATGCATTTGAAGCATTTTTCAATAGAAGTGGATTGTTTTGCCTAATATCTATGTGGAAAAAGTTCTAATATGTTGTTTTAAATCTTTTTGTATAGTTTTTTTGATCATTTCAATCATTTTTTTGTGGTTTAAAAAAATTATTTTTGTTTTAGACAATTTTCTATCCTGAACAGGGCTGCATTTGAAAAATGGGATCTTAGGGCCACTTCCCACCATTGGAAACCTTTGGTATTTTGGTATTTGGAACTAAGGTCCATATACATTATGTACCAAGAAGGAGGGCCCTTGAAAATAGCAGCAAGAAATTTTAAAGTGATGCCCTAGGCAAGCCAAATGCAAATTGGCTATGGATCATAGTCAGAAAAACAAGCTATGGAGGGGATTGAGAGTGCAAATTCCTCAATCTGGCCACACAGTGATTAAGGAGAAGGTCTAACCTTTCTCTATTCCAAAGGAGAGGTCTTGGAAAGGTTTCTAAGGTGGTTTTCTATCACAACAACAATAAAGCCTTTGAAATCCTCATTTTCAGCCAAATTTTGTACTTTGGTTGTACAGACAGTTTGGGGGTTGGAAAATTATAGAATCTTGAGGTACTCTGAAAAGGGTATCCATAAATATAATTTTTTTGTAGGGTTGCTAAGAAGTTTTCCAAGAAATCTTGTTGCCAGCTATTTAGGAGGGCTAATTCCTAGTAGCCTTTTTGGAGCATTTTGGTGTTTGAAGCCTTGTGGGTTGATTGTGCCCATTAAATCAAAATTGTTTGGGACCTTGGATGTTAGAAGGAGTCCAAAGAAACTATAGATGACTAGTTATCACCCTTGGAGGTCTAGGTGGACTTGAGGGTTGATGGTGGACTGGGGAAGGCTACTGAGCAATGATGTTACTTTGTTGGTGTGCCTCCAATTGAAGGAATAGGATCTCTTGAGAAAGATCCTAGGAAGCATAGGGTGTGTAGAAGCCCTAGTGGGTTAGGTGAATGACCTAAGGAAGCCCTAAGAAAGCTTGGGGTTTGGAAGCAAGGTTGGGGTGTTACATTAGAGTGGTATAAGAGAGAGTTAAAGATTTGGGAAAAAGTAGTGGATGTATGAAGCTACAGAATCAATAGGTGAATCCATGATGGTGACTAATGTTCAATTAGCCAAAGAGGTTAACGAAAAAAAGGAAAGAAACCTACTTCTTGAAGAAGCACTGGAAGAGGTGAAGCAAAAACTAGATGCAGTTGTAGAGGAAGCCAGGAAAAGGGAAGAAGAAGAAGATGGGAAGGGTAAGAAGGTAGTAGAGGAAGACATCATGCCTGAACCTGATCCTATCTTGCAAGAAGAACCTTTCTTGAAGGCAATCAAAGCCTTGGAAGGAGTTCCATTTTTTAGTGCTAAGATGGATATTGATGTTGTTATGGATTGGTTAGAGGGTATAGAGAACCACTTTGAGTGTGAGGGTATCTCAGAGGCACAGAAGGTTAAGGTGGATAAGTCAAGGCTTAGAGGCTTAGCCTTAACATGGTGGAAGTATTTACAAGATGAAAGAGTCGGCATGGGCAAGAATCCAATTGCAAATTGGAGTGCTATGGCAAACAAAATCAAGGAGAACTTACTACCTAAAGACTTTGAGATCCAACTCCATTAAAAAAGTCAAGGACTGAAGAAAAAAGATCTTGATGTGACCTCCTATACTAAATAATTTCAAAGGTTGTGTTTGAGATCCAAGAAGCAAGAAGAGGAGTCACTCAAGGTGGAAAGGTATCTCGATGGCTTGAAGTGGAACATTCAAGAGGAGCTTAGCTTATGGGTCCCTACCACTATCCAAAGATGTCATTAGCTAGCTTTGAAGGTAGAAGAAAAGAACAAGAGGAAAGGAGATTCTAACTTCAAATATAGAGGCAAAGGCAGGAATTAGAAAAATCAAAGAGGAGGCTACCAAAGCAAAGGTAGTGATCCAAAGAACCAAGGAGAAAGAAAACCCATGAAGAAAACTAGTGACCACTCTTCAAGAGGTGGTTATAATAGAGGGAGAGGCAATCAAGGAGGATCAAGCAGGGGTAGAGGAGGTAGGAGCAGCTCTTACTTTGCAACAATGAAGTGTTACAATTGTGGTCAACTAGGCCATCCTGCCTATAGGTGCCCAGACAAATCCTCTTCCTCAAGCCAAGATAAAAGGCTAGCATATGCACAAGAAGATAATAAAAGTTGCAAGGATGCTAATATAGACCATATTGAGTTTGAAAAAGGTGAGAACCTCATGTTTAGGAGGGTGTTGATCAAGCAACCAGCTCCTGATGAGCCTAGGCATAGAAGAGCTCTATTTAGGATCAAGTGCTAGATCCTAGGGAAAGTTTGCAAGGTGCTGGTAGACTCAAGATCCAATAATAATGTGATCTCTAAAGAGGCTATTACTAAACTAAAATTTACAAGGATACCTCATGAGAATCCCTACAAGGTCACTTGGTTAAATAAGGGGCAAAGTATCTTGGTTAATTAGCAAGCTTGGGTGGAATTCTCCATAGCCGGCTACAAGGACAAGTTGTTGTGTGATATATTGCCCATGGATGCATGCCATCTTTTGCTTAGTAGACCATGGAAATTTGATAGAGAGATGAAGTATGATGGTAGAGAAAACTCCATTTAATTCAAGAAAGGAGGTAAGACTTTCAAAATTCAATCTTTACTAGAAGAATAGGGAACACAAGAAAAGGTTCCTAAAGTGTTGTTGCGTGGTGAGAAGGAGTTCTTAAGGGAACTTAAACAAGCGGAAAATAAAGGTTTTGCTGTCATACTAAAGTCTGAAAATCAAGAAAAATCAGTCAAAGAACCTTTGCCTTTTGAAGTGCAAACTTTTCTTGATAAGTGCAAGGAAATTGTGAGTGATGGTACACCATATACTTTTCCTCCAAGGAGAGTATTAGCCATCAAATTGATTTTGTTCCTAGTGCCTCTCTACCTAATAAGGCAGCCTACAAACTCACCCAAAATCAGAATTTGGAAGTTATAAGACAAGTTCAAGAGTTGTTGGATCAAGGCCTAATTCAAAAGAGTATAAGCCCATGTGTGGTTCCTATTGTTTTGGTAGCCAAGAAAGGAGGAAAATGGAGGCTTTGCACTAATTCAAGAGCAATAAATTGGATCACAATTAGGTATAGGTTTCCCATACCCCAGATTGAAGACCTAATGGATTGTCTAGGTGGTGCTATGTACTTGACAAAGTTGCACTTGAAAAGTGGATATCACCAAATTAGGATAAAGGAGGGAGATGAATGGAAAAAAAAATTTAAGACAAATGATGGTCTTTATGAGTGGCTTGTAATGTCATTTGGTATTTCCAATGCTCCTAGCACATTCATGAGAGTCATGAATGAAGTGCTCAAAGATTTCATGGGTAGATTTTTGGTGGTGTACTTAGATGATATTCTCATCTATAGCAAGACAAAGGAGGACCCTTTCAAGCATGTAGAGGCAGCCTTAAAGAGGCTTCATGAAGAGAAGTTGGCTATTAATCTTGAGAAATGTGAATTTTTTAAACAAGAGCTGGTGTATTTGGGTTTAGTTGTATCCAGAGGTTCTTTGAAGATGGATAAAGAGAAAGTTGCTACTATCTTGAGTTGCCCAACACCTACTACAACCACCAAGGTAAGAAGCTTCAATGGATTGTCTCAATTTTATAGGAAGTTCTTTAGGAACTTTAGTGGTATTTGTGCACCATTTCTTGATACCATAAAGGGGGGAGTCAAGTCCAAGTTTAGGTGGACTTTAGAGGTTGATAATTCATTTGATATGTTGAAAAAACAAGTGGCTACTCAACCCATCCTTAAATTTCCTAGCTTTGAAAAGTTGTTCACCTTAGAGTGTGATGCAAGTGGCCTAGTAGTGGATGGGGTGTTGATTCAAGATGGTAGACTAGTTGACTTCTATAGTGAGAAGCTAAATGAAGCCAAGAAGAAATACTTATCCTATGATCTAGAATTGTATGCCTTAGTCCACTATCTTAGGAAGTGGGGACACTATTTTCTACCTAAAGAGTTTGTTTTTTTTATTGATAACCAAGCCCTTAGTTATATTAATACACAAGAGAAGCTAAGTAACAGGCATTTGAAATGGATGGAGTATTTGCAAGCTTTTACCTTCACCATAAAGCATAATAAGGGGAAATTGAATAAGGTGGATGATGCCTTAAGTAGAAGAGTCTTGACTGTTCAAGAGATTCAGCTCCAAAGCATTGAAATAGAGTGTTTTAAGGACCTCTACAAAGAAGATAGTGACTTTTATGATGCATACAAGGTATGTACTGATTTTGAGAATCACTTCCATAGAAAACTTTCAGAATTCACATTCCAAAATGGACTACTCTTCAAGGGTAATCAAGTGTATGTTCCAAGGGTTTCAATGAGGGAGAACCTAATCCAAGAGAAGCACAATGGTAGCATGAGTGGACATTTTGGTGTCAACAAGACAATTGAGCTTGTACAGAGATTCTACTATTGGCCAAATTTGGTAAGAGATGTTACTAGGTATGTGGAGCAGTGTTTGGTATGCATGAAAGCCAAGGGTGGAATGAATAATGTAGGTCTTTACCAGCCCTTACCAATTCCTAGTAGACCATGGGATTGTGTAAGAATGGATTTCATTGTTGGTTTGCCTAAAACTAAGCAAGGGTATGATAACATTTATGTTGTTGTTGATAGATTTAGTAAGATGGCACATTTCATACCATGTATGACAACTAATGATGCAAGTCTTATAGCTCATTTTTTTTCGAGGAGGTTGTGAGGATTCATGGCCTTCCATTAAGTATAGTGTCTGATAGGGATGTGAAGTTTATGGGACACTTTTGGAAAACTTTGTGGAAGAAGCTTGGTACTAACATGGCTTTTGGTTCAGCTTACCATCCATAAACATATGGGAAAACTAAAGTGGTTAATAGGACCATAGGTAACCTATTAAGGTGCCTAACCAAGGAATATGGGTAGACTTGGGATGTTGTTATCTCACAATAAGAGTATGCCTATAATGATAGCAAGAATAGGACTACTGGTAAGAGTCCTTTTGAAGTTGTTTATGGAATGCACCCAAGAGGTTTATGTGAGCTTAGGAATCTTAGTGAGATGGATCAAAGGAGTGGATAGGCTGAAGACTTTGTTCAAACCATGAAGGAGATTCAAGAACAAGTTAGGCACACCATGCAAGCAAACACCATGAAACACAATGCCAAAGTTGATGCAAAAAGAAGAGATGTTCAATTTGATGTTGGAGACTATGTGATGGCTCATTTGAACAAGGCAAGGTTACAAAAAGGTATCCCTACTAAGCTACAGATGAGAAGAGTAGGACCTTGCAAGCTATTGGCCAAATGTGGTGAAAATGCATATAAGATAGAGCTACCAAGTGATCTAGGCATATCCCCTATATTCAATTTGCAAGTCTTGGTTGAGTTCAAAGGTACCTTACCTTAGATTAGTCCATGTATCCAAGAATACATTGAACCTACAATAGCACCTAAGGTAACCAAGCTTAAGGCAGAGAAGTTACTAGATTCAAGGGTAAAGAAGACTACAAGGCACAAGGTGTACATGGAACACCTCATCAAATGGAAGGAAAAACAAGTTTTAGAGGCTACATGGGTTGTTGAAACAGAGTTCAAGAAGGTTGGCATACCTTTAGATTTGTCGCAAACTGATCCACTTTGAGTTCTTTGTTGGAGGGGAGTATGGTGCAGGAGCACCTAGGTAGGCTAAGTTTGAAACCTAGGTATTTCCTTGTTTTTGGCTTGTAGTGATACTAGCCACATTACTAGTGCAATAATAGGACTAGACTAGTTCTTAGGTAAGGTTGGTTAAGCTAGAAGGATCAAAAATGGGTCTACAGGCCTAAAGTTGCTCACTAGGTGATTTAGGTCCAAAATGTGAGAAAGTGACCAAAATAGGATTCTAAAGGGTTGAATAGGATTTTGGAGTTCATATGTGTCATTTAATATGTCTATGTGATCCTTGGAGAAAGTTAGAGGGCCTAATTCTCTCTAGAGCAAAAGTTGCTCAAAAGTTATCAATGTTGTCATGACAACATTGCAACTTTTTCTTGCAATTTTGACAGCTCTATCATATTGGTTGGTTGGAAGGCCATAACCATCAAAATTGGTTGAATTCACATGAGGGAGCCTATAAGAGGTCATATGGAAGGATTTTTATAGGTTGGACAAGTTGGTTTGATGAATTTTGCATTTGTATAGACTTTGCACATGGTTTTGTTGCCGATTTTATGCATTTGAAGCATTTTTCAATATAAGTGGATTGTATCGCCTAATATTTGTGTGGGAAAAGTTTTAAAATTTTATTTTAAATCTTTTTGTATAGTTTTTTTTGATCATTTCAATCATTTTTTTGTGGTTTAAAAAAATCATATTTTTTTCGATAGCTTGTTGTCCTGAACAAGGATGCATTTGAAAAATGGGATCTTAGGGCCACCTCCCACCATTGGAAACCTGTGGTATTTTTGGATTTGGAACTAAGGTCCATTTACATTATGTACCAAGAAGGAGGGCCCTTGAAAACAGCAGCAAGCACTTTTAATGTGATGCCCTAGGCAAGCCAAATGCAACTTGGCTAGGGATCACAGTCGGAAAAACAAGCTATGGAGGGGATTGAGAGTGAAAATGCCTCAATTTGGCCACATGGAGATTAAAGAGAAGGTCTAGCCTTGCTATATTCCAAAGGAGAGGCCTTGGACAGGTCTCTAAGGTGGTTTTCTATCACAACAATGATAAAGCCTTTGAAATCCTCATTTTCAGCCAAATTTTGTACTTTGGTTGTACGAACAGTTTGGGGGTTCAAAAATTACAGAATCTTGAGGTACTCTAAAAAGGGTATCCATAAATATAATTTTTTTGTAGGGTTTCTAAGAAGTTTTTCAAGAAATCTTGTTGCTGGCTATTTAGGAGGGTTAATTCCTAGTAGCCTTTTTGGAGCATTTTAGTGTTTGAAGCCTTATGTGTTGAATGTGCCCATTAAATCAGAATTTTTTGGGATCTTGGATGTTAGAACGAGTCTAAAGAAACCATATATGACTAGTTAGCACCCTTGGAGGTCTAGGTGGACTTGAGGGTTGATGGTGGACTGGTGAAGGCTAGTGAGCAATGATGTTACTTTGTTGGTGTGCCTCTAACTGAAGGAATAGGATCTCTTGAGCAAGATCCTAGGAAGAATAGGTTGTGTAGAAGCCCTAGTGGGTCAGGTGAATGACCTAAGGAAGCCTTGAGAAAGCTCGGGGTTTGGAAGCAAGGTTAGGGTGTTACATCAACTTATTCATCCACTAGTCCTTGTCCTTCAATCTTCCTTTCTTATCAATTAATATTGGCATACCTTCTTCTTCTGTGGTTAAAAATTCATCTACTTTTTTAAATTCAAATACTTTAATAATTTCTCATGCATTTTAGTGACTTTTTGAGTCTGAACCTCTTCAGTTTCAACCTACTCTAAACTCTTATCATGTAACAAAATGTCCAATCTATTTTTAATCATCTCACTTGCAATCACATTCTCAACATTTTTCATGTAAGCCTCTCAGAAATCATCAAAGAAACCATTCATATATTCAAATATTTTTCTTAACATGAAAGAAGTACTATCAACCCTAAAACTCAATATTTTCTTCATCGAATTTAGGTTTTCCCTATGCAATTCATCATACATTCTTTTCCATTGTCTCTTTTTTGTTAATTGGGATGGATTGTCCAAATCTCCCAAAACCCTCTTCACAAAGAGACTTTTATTTCTCCTTTTCTTTCATTGGCCTATATATTCAACTCTTTTTTAACATGGAATGGTTGATCTCCATGTCTATTAAAATTATTGGTTCAATCTATCTTACCTTTATCTTCATCATATGTCCAATGCATCATCAAAATTTATT